>JAWMRA010000078.1:89669725-89789721 GCA_035584735.1 Pseudotriccus pelzelni | reverse complement strand
AAAAATCCAATGCGCAGGCTGGAAGGTGTAAAGACCTTCCCCGGTTCTTCGTTCGCGAAGACTGGCCATTTTAATAAAATATCATAGATTGCTTCTTTTCTGAAGGACACAGGTATACTAGTTTTTAATAGGTTTAATAGGCTTTGCGTACAGCTTTTATATACAGTTATATAGCTTACTGTACATATTTATACTCTGATTTCTGCGCTTCTGCTACTTTGTCTTTCCAGCAGTTCCCTGTCTAGTTGAGCACTTAGTGTTTTGTTATATTTAATTGCCAGTGGTCTGCATCAGTTAGTACACACTGACATTCCTCTTTCCTAGGGTTGTCTCATGATGTGCCTGTGTCTGGTGTCATGACAAGTTTTTCTTCGTGTCTGACATCTGCATGTCATTCACACGTTAACTTTTTAACTTGCTGATGTTTCTAATCTGTCCTGTATCCAACTGTTGGCAATCCAACTGTGGGCAATCAATTCCTCCATATTCTGGAGGAGCTCCATGGACCAGCTATGGCTTCTGTGAGGACAAGTACGGCTGTGCTTCAGAAGCACTTGGTAAAATCTGCATTATCTACACTCCATTTTGAGTCCACGAAGACTCAGCTGTCCAGTCTCCACGTAAGCCTTGCTATTTTTAGTTTGGTGCCTCCTACATTTTACCTCTTGCAGATTTTCTGACATTTTATTTCATTTCCTTAGTGAAAACATATGGCAAACAGATGCCTAAGCAGGGCCCCAGGCACCCATCTCTTTTTCCAGACTTTTCAGAATATCTGGGAAAATTCTGAGGTTTATCCTGATATGCATCACGCTTGCAATTTATTTCAAGTGCTACCTTTTCAGTGACAGGCATCCTAAACACCACCAATTTTGGAGGTATGTAATCTTAAAATCAAATTTCTCTCTCTTTTTTTTTTTTTCTCCCTTAGGCAACCTTGGAAATATAAATAAACTAATCACCAGGTTTCAAAGTGGTAGCAGCTGGGTATCAGTCAGAGGAAGCAAGGATGATCTAAAGATCTTCTTTCTCCTTCTTACATGCACATCTCAAAATTTAAAATAATTCATCTACAAACATCAATCTATCAGTCCCTCCCTAAACTTAATGTTTTCCACACAATGGCATGACCACAGCTCTGTCTGTGATAAAAGGGAAATTGCTAGTATCCTCTGAGACTGGGATTTAGCTATTTTGCATAGATTATGAGTGTGTTGAGCTTGGGCAGCAGCCCCTCACTTGCTGTGGCCAAGGCAACTATTCCATGAGAGTGTCTTCCAAACCAACAGGAAAACGGGAAAGTCTTCAGAAGAGCAATCCATCTCTGTCATACATCTTTTCCCCTGGTACTTCTCTTCCCTTTCCCATGCCTCACCCTTTGTTGTACTATCCTAGGGCAATGCATTTAAAATTAATATTTCAATATGTTGAAATTATTTTTGAATTTCAATAGTGTATATGCATTCTGGAGAAAGTTTATTTTTGTAAGGGGACTATATGTGGCTGTTGGCATTCTTTCTTAAGGTTGCTTTGGAATTAATAGCTCACATGGGACTTGAAAGCCAAGGAATAGCATATCTATTTTCCCTTTGCTCTGTCTCCTTCCCAGGATTCATTTATTCCAGAAACATGAAAAACTGAGCACAAAATTTAAGATGCAATCATGTGTTGAGAAGAGAGTACTGAGAGCCAAACGTGTGGAAGGTGGCAGATTTACCCTTATAACTGGATCTATCTCGCAAGCATGAAGATACCCAAGGTGTGTCACGATTTGCTCCAGATATCAGACATCGGGATTTAGATTTATTCACACAGTGCAAATGTTTCATTTAGAAGCTATCTAAATGAACAGGCTCTTGAGACTATTGTCATATTTTCTTTTTCCTTTCTTATTAAAAATTTTGCCCTTTTTTGGCCAAAGGATGAGAATGTTGCAATGCACTGTTTTCTGTATTGATATGCAGTAATCAAATAAGGCTGAATTAGATGTTTTTAGCACTTGTGGGACATTCAGTGGAAGCCTATACACAAGCTGAATGAAATTGCTCTGAAGAGCAGAGCAATGTGGTCAGGAAAGACTACCAGCTCAGAGGCCACAGATCCTTTCACAAGTGGTTTACTGGAATCTTGTTTCATATTTTATATCAAAATTACCAGGGGGGAAAAAAGTAAAGCAATTAAACCAATGGCAAGCCAATTGTTGTATGTGAATTTCTTTTTCTCCCAGATAACGTATGTCAACACAAAATGTTCCTGATGAATGAAGGATCCCTTTTTGCTGCCGAAGGAAGGAAGGGCTAGAGAAAATAATGACACAGCAGCCACCATGGGTAATTCCCAAGGGATGCTTACTTTTTCCTATATCAACACATAATGTTTCTTAAAGACAAAGGAGCAATTTTTACTATTTTTATCAAGGAAGTGCTGGAAAACACAGAAAATTTCATCACACCAGGACACGATTATGACTGCTGGAAAGAGGTAAAGCTCTGTAGTCCTCTCGAAAGGTGACTTTTTAATATCTATGGAGCATCTTCTTCCCCAAACTCCAGCTGGTTAGCTGCTTAGTTACAGTTGCTGATTAGCTCGGCAACAGGGGCAGCAGCTGCCTGACCAACAGTGACGGACCTGATGGAGCGGCTACTTCCAGCTGAGACCTCCCAGGCAAACTCCTGCCAGCAGGACTGACAGATGCTTTTGGACCAGCCATCTTTTTGCAGGAGAATGGGGCAGAAGACTCTCACTTCACCCTCTTCTCTGCAACCTCAAATGTCTCTGCAGGTGTCCTTCCTTTCTGTGCCTGAGGCTCCATGATGCAGGCTGTTGGATCATTTCCACCGTGCTCTCTTGATAATGCTCTTCCTAATTTGCCTCAGTGTTCCTATTCACCATTTTACTATTAATCACCAAATGGGTGCAAGCAAAGCATTTGGTAGCTTGTCTTTCGTAACCACACGGGACAGCTGCAGAGCAAAGGTGTCAGACTCCACTGGGTGCGGAAGAAATCGTGTGTCGCCCTGTTAGTGAGTGCCCGCTCTGCTGGCAGTCCTTTCAGGCTGTGCCAGTTTCTACTTCATCGCTGCCTACAGCACCACAGGGGCCATAGGAGAAATATGACTGTAGAATAATGTGATTTCTGCTTTAATTAAATGAAACACTTGTATTCATTTTTAAACTGTACATACATTTCCCCCTGCCCTCCCCCCCACCCCTTTCTGGAATCACAGTTTTCAAAGAAAACTGATTGCCATCAAATGCATTAAAAATGGTATTTAACAATGACTTTATCAAATGCATACATGCATAAATGTAACATGTTTTACCTTCTCTATCTAATCCAAAAGCTTCTTATTTTCCATCCACCCACTTGGGCACACAGTTATTCATTAGGTACAAAAATGAACTGCACACCTTAAATATATTCAGATTATTGTAAAACTGCCTCCACCTTGCCACCAGAATTGCCAAGGTAAAAATAACCATCTCTTTCTCAAAAGATAGATGGTGATAATATAGAAATGGTTCCACTTCCATAGTGCCTATACTAATACAGGGAGTCAATTCTATTTAAAAATAAATTCACACTTGAACAGTTGCTGTAGTCTATACATGTATTTCACACACACAGAAAAAGTTGTTTAAAAAGTTATGTAGCTGCAGTTAAGCATTTAGAAGTTAGGAAATATAAGAGTGAAGAAGAATCTTGCATGCCTGAAGAAATTCCCCCCCCCCCCATGTGTAAGTATTATGATATAGTCTGTAATTATGTGAAAATATGCTTTTTTTTACCACAGGAGTACACCTTTTCTTCTTCAAATTGTTCTACCTCAGCCACCTGTGCCACAGACATCTATAATATTACTTACTATCCCCTCTGCCTTAGCTTTTTAGGCAAACAAATCTTATGTTAAGCTATGACTTGTCCCCCAGGCGTCATTAGGAAGTTCTGAACACACCGGGTGGTTTCAACCAAATACAGTGGAAAAGTAGAGGTTTAAAAAAAGAAAATCTTATCCAAGTTTCAGGACAATGAAGCAAAAAGGAAAGCCTTATCAATGCTTCCATCAAAAGGAAGGCTGCTCTGCTGCCAGCATTCAGCTTTCAGCTGCTTGGACCTGAGACCCTGCACTTCAGGAAATCTTCACCTGCCCTGCTGAACCAGGGCCAGCCACATGCCTGCTGCAGTCCTCACTTGACCTTTCTTTTCTGAGCATGTGTGTTCTTTTGAAAATCATTTCGACCCTAAAAGTACTCTGAGTGTGTTACCTTATAGCCTGAGATGATGGAGATTACACTCTAAGATCTACATCCAAAAATCTAGTTTCACTTTTTTCCTCATGGTACTCCCGCTGCCCCCAATCTCTTCCTTTTGTCTGGCTGATTTTGTTTGAACTCTACAGTTCTCCCTCACCTTGCACACTCAGTTTGTCAAACTTCCCCTCTCAAGCTGAACGTTCGGGCTGTGCTATTTAGGCTTGCAGTCCGGAAATCTGTGGTAAAATTCTACACACAAGGGCAATTTCAGTATTAGGTGATAAATTTCCTCTTCTTTCTGTGCGCACAAGTCACACCTTAGTCAGTGTTTCCAACTGCCCAGTCTCTAATATCCTTTAGTGTAGCTAAAATGGAGCTGGGTCACAGATCACAGCAATAATACCTATGTCAGTTAAAAAAAAAAAAAAAAAAAAAAAATCAGCACACTACCTGGAGGTTCATCAGCCATCTCTGACAAACATGGATCTTGGACAACATATTTTAACTTTGCTGAAGGCTGTCGATACACGTTTGCACATTGGCAGAAAATTGATTAAATTCCACTGTTCTTTTTATTCACTCTGCTTCCATTTTCTCTCATAAGACAGAAGTGTAACAGTAGATGGCGGATAACCTCTGGTGTATTCATAGTTGCCATGCAATACATACGTACACATTACCACATTGATTTTCCTGTATGTGTCTTTCCTGTCACTCCTTTGCTACAAATGATTAAATGAAGTAGCAGGCAACGAAAAACTATGAAACCTTCTAGTTTGGCTCTATTTGTAACACGCTGCAGCTAATCTGCTTGTGTCCACGAATATCTAACCCATCTACTAAGAATTGCCATGTCCTTGTTTTGTAAAGGTCCCAGTGTTAATTGTCTCATACAGAGCAATCATCTTTATTCTCTCTCTCTCTCTTGCTTTTTCAAGTCCTTATTTGATGACTCGTTTTGTATCCACGTGCACTCGGTGACAACACTCAGCCTTAGCAGAAAATGACTATTGAAGGACTGCTGCGAGACTGGACATCAATCTAGGGAATAAACTTTATAGAAACTGCAGTACCAACCTGACATGTACAGCAAAAACACTCACAAACTTAAACTCTGAAGTACAACTCTATGCCTCATAATCACGTTAAGATATTTTGCTTGAGTTCCAGTACGCCAACATTGAAATAGGATATTTTTTTACCTTAAAGGAGTCAAATATTAGTGACACTGAAATCAATGGCAAAATTCTTGCTTAGTCTGATAAAACATGAGCATTACCTAAGAAATTTTCATTAGAAAGTATGAGTTTTAAACCATTTAAAGCATTTAAATTGTGACATCTGCATTCTTCATGCCTTACGCCAATGAAATAATAAATTGTTAAAAATGCAAACAGCTTTATGTAGTTTGTCATTCTATGACTTCAGATTTCTTTTATAACATCAAAACAATAATAAATAAATATTTTCTATAATTACATATATATAAGGAAAATCTTACCTTTGACAGAATTTTAACTTTTCATACGATTTTTTTCTGAAATGTTATTATTTCTTGCAGCACAGAGTCTATTGCCTGGTCTTTGGAAGTTGCTTCAACAGCAACAGGGTGCATAGAACAAAACTGCTGAAGACTGAACCCTGCTAAGAGTGGCTGTGAAAGTGTATCTTTGACATCTCTTCCTCTCCTTACAGTACTGGTACCACTGTTAGGTATTGTTATGTACACTTTCAGCACTGCTGTAGTGCTTCTAGGTCTGCACTAGTGCAGCACAGACGCAGGGCACTGGGACAGCGGAAAAGATAAAGAGCTTTTGGGATGAGTCATACGTAGGGGAGCAGAGCTGGGGAAGGAACGACAAGGACAGAGAGAAAAGACTAGTGGCAGAGTATTCTGAGGGTGGCAATGCAAAGAACATGGCTATTAATAACAAGAAACACATGTAGGGTGTGGGCTGGAAAACGGCAGATCCCAGCATCCCAATCAGCAAGCTCATCCTACTGCTCCCTCAAAGCCTCCTTCCTTATCCAAAGGATGCAGAGCCAAACTACCATCCCACTTATGTCCTTTCTTTGCAGAACTACCTGTAAAGACAGACTTTCACAGGAAACACAAGTCACTTTATTGCTTCTCCCCTTGTATGTGCACGGAGCCTTTTCTCTAGGACCCAGTATTAGCAGAGAGCTTCTGCAGCTGGAAATGGGTGTTGCAGGAAGAGCATCAATTGTTGGGACAGCTCTTTGTGCTCAGTGCTTGCATTCCTATCACCTGAAAGGGAAGTCATAGAGGACAGAGGGCTGCAGTGAGGAAGTTCAGGAAGGACTAACTTGTTCTCCTGAAATATATTTTGAAGGTGCTGCTGAAATGACAGAAATGTATGTGTTAACAGAAGTTTTCCAGAGTAGTTGGAGCCTAAAGTAGACGACAGGAATCTTATTTGTCGCACTTGAACAACAGGTTCTACTGTGAGTCCATTAACCTGAAGAGTTAGACTGAGGTTCAACTAGTCTCAGGCAATTTCCTCAGTCATCATCTCTGAAACAGTCCTGGGAAATATGGGGCACTTTTATCGGCAGATTCCCCATTTGCTTCCAAGGCCTGATGTTGAGGAGTGAAAGAGAGCAGTGAAACGATTCTGATTATTTTTCACAAGAGAAATCAAGCAGAATAACAGTGGTGATCTCTTGAGGTGTTGGATTCTCTCTCCCTCCAAATTTTTGGTCTATTCCTTGGGAAAATGATGACAACTATTCCTGTCGAGCCATAGCTGTGTTCCAGATACAGCAAGAGACTGGACAAGTCATTAATAAGTAGAGTGGTTGAGCAGTAAAACTCATAATAAAACCCTAAGATAATCACAGCCACATTAAAAATTACAATTGAGAGGAACAACTAAGAAACCTAAGAAGCTATTTGCAAAAGAAAGATAAGTAGCAGTCTTTGTGCTTGGCTCCATAGAAATGCTGTCTTGGTTTATTTTGAGGCCTGGGGCTCGTAAAAGCTATTTTGTGTTCAGCACCTCTGTCCTGTTCTCTTTAGGACTGCTGTCCAGCTCAGAGATGACCCTCAGCACAAAGCAGTCAGACTGAAAATAAGACACAATCATGTTACTCAAACTAAGCAGTCAATGTGTAATATTGGCAACAGTCACACAACAATTAGATTAGATTATTTTTGTTTTCCCAGTGTTTTACCTGTCTGCAGCTGATGTAGAAGAGAAGCACTCATAAATGATTGAAATCCATCCAGTATTTGCCACCACATACAAAACTGCTAAAATAACCCCCTCTTTGTACCACCCAAGAATTAAGCTAATGCCCCTCTTAAGCGTCTCTGAAACTCAGAGCTTGTGCACACAAAGAAAATTATCTACATTCACAGTGCCCACAGAACATTAATCCAAGCTACCATTTGTGAGGTAAGAAATTAAGCCCTTTTAGTCACAATTTAGGGTATAATTCAAATTGTATTAATCCTATCTTTTCAATAGCATTAAATGTCTTTAACTAAAAGTGATCTTTATCACACATTCATGTTTTTCTTTTTTGTATTACAGATGACTGTAACAGTGAGAAATCAGCAGTATCAAGGTTGATCTTAAACTAAACGAAGGTGTAAATATTCAGAATGATGTGCATGGAATTAGTAATAGCATTAGCAGTTATGGGTCTTGCTATTTCTCCACGTAGCTAGCTGAACATGTATTCCAAAATACTTATCAAGAAAGCCAAACTTTCCACTACATTTTCAATGTAACTATAAATAGGCTTTAGAGGCTCTCTCTGAAACAAAATGCTAAAGTAGGTTTATTTCTATGAGACTGAACTTCAGGAGTTCATAGTGTTATGGCCATACTAAAAGTAAATAAAATAGGATTTAACCATTATTTATTTATAAAAACAATCCTTAGTAGGGAATAAAGTCTCTTTGGATCATGTATATCTGTTTATGCAGCATCTCCACCCAATGGTTACTGAACTCGAGCACTTCACATTTTTAGTGCCTACATGACATTAATGATGTAATGAAAAAGTCTACTTGACTTGACAACTGAGTTGACAACCCTTCAGTTTTGCATCTTTGGTGCTAGACCATCAATTTTCTTTTTCAAGAAGTGCTGATGAAAGTCTCTGCAGTTAAAACCGTCTAGCAGGGAAGAAAGAAACAAGTTTGAAATGTGAACTTAAGCCATTTGTCTTATACCAGAATCCCCCCTCATGACTTAGATATATTTATGACCTACAAGGAAGGCGACAGCAAAGGAGTCAATTCCAAGTGACTATCTTCTCATTTCGCATCTCTCAGAGAAAAGGGTCTGACTTCTGCCAGAAGCAACTTACACTTTTCAAGATAATGCCAGCAAGCATCACTGTAAAGATCCAGGTCACAGGTGGCTCCCTAGCTACAAAGAAATTGATGGATACTGGAAAACGTGTAAGACAGAAAGAATCAAAGCAGCACAGGACAATAGAAGGTTCTGATTCAAGAAAGTACATTTTATGACTTATTAAGATAATGTTTCAGTTCCATTTAAAATTGTATACCACTTGCCACACATTAGAAATGACAGATATTTTCTAGCAATGGATGTTGAACTGTATTTCAGCTATTCCTCCTTTTCCTTTCTAAGTCACCCTGATTTTCTTGAGTTAAAGTATTTCTCTGTACAGCTGCTTTATTTATTATGTTGCCTTCAATCCTTTTCAGCACAACTGTATGCCCCATTCCTAAGGAGCCAACCATTTTGTTGGCCATTACCACACAAAGAAAGATTTTGAGGTTAGAGACAAAAAAACACCAAACCAAAATACCAAACCCAAAAAACCCCTAACCAACCAACCAAAAAAATCCCCCAAAAAATCAGAAATGGAAAAGGCAACAAGGATGATCAAAGTTATCAAGTAACTTGACCGCAAGGAGTGGTTGAGACTAAGAAAAGGCAATGAAAAGAAGAAATTAGGCCAACAGAGCACTGAGTAGCATGGGGAAGTTGGACAACAATAAGCTATCAGAAGAGCCAGGCTCTTTATGCAGACAGCAGCAGACCTGTGAAAATCATCGCCTAGGGACTTTCTGCTCAAAAGAGCCTTACTTTCTACGGGAGACTGGGTGAGCATTGGAAAGAGAGATATACTGAGGTCACTGAGAAAACAAACCAAATCTGGTTCAGGAAATCCCCAGTATAAAACAAGGTAAAGGCTGAGAGACCATGAAGGAGGAATTAGCATATATGGTTGCCCAATTCTTACTCCGACCTCACTGTCTCTTGTGGCCACTGCTGGAGACAATCCAAAGCTACATGTCATGCAAGGCCGTTGAACCAGCGGTGTGATTAGTGGGTCGTTATACAGACAGCTGAATTCCTGACTAAGGTGATGTTAGTGTAATGGCCTTAAACTGAAAGAGGGTAGGTTTAGATTAGATATTAGGAAGAAATTCTTTACTATGAAGGTGGTGAGGCCCTGGAACAGGTTGCCTAGAGAGGTTGCGGATGCCTCATCCCTGGGAGTGTTCACAACCACGTTGGATGGGGCTCTGAGAAACCTGGTCTAGGGAAAGGTTCCCTGCCTGTGGCAGCAGGGTTGGAACTACATGATCTACACACGATATTTAAGTCCCCTTCCAGCCCAAACCATTCTATCATTCAATGATTATTCCATGATTCAATGATTATTCCATGATTCAATGATTATTCTATGATTCCATGTATGCCTTAGAGTATGACATGGATTTTAAATCAGAAAGAGTCTTATAAACTTTTCTTATCCAGAAAAACAATATCCAATAAATATTCCATAATCCAAACTAGGCAGGCTACAGATGCTGTCTATTCACCTCTCAGCACCAGGAACTTCCTTGGCAGAGCTGAACAATGTCTTTCTGATTATCGCATAAGGGGGAAGAGAGAAGGCAGAGACAATTTAGAAATCTTAAAGGCAGAGATGTAACATCAAAGCAATGAGAAAGGACTCCAAATAAATGTGAGTATTCTAAATTTCAATTAGTTTCTAAAATTTTGAAGGTTTTATTAAACTCATGATTTGCATGTGTTAGAGAAAACAGCAGAATCAGAATCACCTCTCTAACTAAACAAGGAAAATAAAAAATGGTTTTAAAAACATCTTAATATAAATTGATTATGAATACAAGCTGATGATGTTACACCTCTGGTCTGCAATTAAAAGACATTCTGAATCCTTCTTTCAAGGCTGAATGATTTTACCAAAGTAACGTTTACTGGTAAGTATGGTGGCTGAACTGGATGAATGAATGTTTGTTCAGTTGATTTGCCATAGTCTATTTTTTCCCTCCTGGAATACAGTTTGTCTTTTCTTGTCTCAGGAAGCATTGGAACCAGGAAAAAAAATGAAATCTTCACCCTGCTAATTTTAATGGAAATTTTATCATTGATTTGGATGGAACTAAGATTTGATACAGAATTTCTGAGGCCTTGTTTATATTAAAAAAAAAAAAAAAAAAGAAAAAGAAAAAAAATGGACCAACTTCCTTTGGTTGGTAAAACTGCCTTGCATGGAAACTCTTCTTTTTTTAAGTTAGAGCAACTTGTTGGAATTTAGCTTAAGATGATGCCAATGCAAGTCACACAAGACAAATGTGCAAAAAAGGCAGCACCACTAAAAGCTTTTTAACTGAGGTAGATCAACTTTCTTCTGAAGTAAAACTGCTCAGGTGACTTTACTCACAAAACTGAGAATATTGGATACACTGTTGCTACAGCACATACTGATCAGTAGTTTTGAGTGGGAGAAATCCTCTTCAACTCCTGTGGGAATAAAAAGACATCAGGGAAAAAAAAAACCACCATGGATCTCGATGAAATTTTAGTCATGGGAAAGTCTCCAGGTAGGACCACAACCCAAGAAATACATGTTTTTATGTTTTATCTCCTTCGGTTATGCTAGCAGTGGACAGCTAAGGCTCCCCTGGCAAAGTGCCACAGGTGTACATTCCCTGAGTGCTGGCAGCATGAGCTCCCACCAGCTAGTGATGCTTGTTTCACCCTGCATAAGGGAAATCCTACCGTGGTCCAGGTGCTGTAGACAGTTTCTGTACCTACCATCCTCTCTGTACAGCCTTTCCTCTGTGACTGCCACAGGGGTAGATCAATGGCAGGTACTGTAAACCATTCCTGCATCAAGGTCACAGTCTGAGACTTATAAATGTGCTGGAAAAGACCCAAATAATCAGGGCAACCAGTGAGGAACCATTTCTCTTAAAATAGAACCTGCTTTGCCCTAATTGCTTTCTCTTCTACTTTTACACCCTATTCAGTATTGCTGCTACCGTGAATATGTTAATGTATAATAAGCCTCTTCTGTTTCATTCCCACTTGAGAGTCCTGCTTTCTGTAATACTATACAAATGATCCTTATCCAAATTTGAGCTGGTTTTGCCACAAATTACACTAAAAGGGCTTTGGATCACAATTCTAGAAACCGTCAAAAACTACAGCACAAATTTTGCCAACAGTAGCAAACAGTTTCCCCCAAAACCAACCCTCGGTATTTTGCTTACATGAAGAATTCAGTTTCAGAAAATGCTGCCACACATTCCAGAAAACACCCCTCAGTCAAGAATTACTGAAAGAGTTTGATTTTTTTTCCAGTGATGTTAGAAGGGGATCTCATTTCAAACAACCTTGTGCTCCCAAAAGATTGTGAGAGAGAGTGCTGCTCACTGCAACACAGTAATGGCTGTTTTCCGTGACACAGTGGAAACTTTATTGCTTGTTCTTGCCAGCACAAGCCTTTTGACAGGGGAATCGGTGTATCTGTAATAATAATGCACTGAAAAAGACAAGAGAATTTTGAAATGCTTTACTGGAAAAAGATCTGGATCTCAGATCTCTTAGAACATAATGTAAGCATCTTGGAAGTTTTGTGTCTGTTGAGCAACGCCCAAGCATGAGTTATCTGAGAGTCTGCATGTAAGAAAAGACTGTTGAGAATAGAGCTGAGCATGTAAAATTAACTGCACATCTGGATCATGGTTCTGAATCCACGTATCTGAAAACTATGAATGATCTCTTGTAAAAAAAGGAAACTTCTGCAAGCTCTTCCTCAGTCAGATATGTAACAGTTCTGTGCCTTTCTAGGACTCTCCATGATTTTCTTCTATACTATTTACTGGTAATACAGAACAGTTTCTATGATAACTGTATAGGAAAGTACATGGTCATCAGATCTGTAAGAGAACACTCAAAGTTGACTGTAGATTTGCAGTACAAGCCCGATTCTGTCTGTAATTCAGGGAGACCAACTTCATCTACACTTTTTTTCTTCCTGAGATATCTTTTGCCATCAGAGGTAGTATTTTCCCAGACCTGAAGGTGGAACTCTTGTTCCTTTGATGATCTTTACATGAGTGACATAGCATTTTGCATTGTCATTTTTTCCTTGAGGAGATTTGGACTTCTCTGCAGTCACTGCTGGGTTGTCTGGACAATCACATCAGCACTGGTGGCAGAACTGGACAGTCAGGCATGAACGTCATGTTCACAAGGAAATGTGTCAGGAGCTCTTCAGATGTTGCCTGCTAGAACTCATTAAAAAAACACAAACTTTCCTTTTGGAAATACCATTGTGATCCTATTCCTTCTTTTGCTGCTACATAAGTAGACTTCTTGGTCTTTTCCAGGAGTCACCAAGTTTAAGGAAAGGAAAGAATAAGTTTAACCTCATGGTCATACAAACTCCATATTGGACTGCACAGAATCTCTGCCAACGTATTCTGCTTGTTTGCCTGAGCTACAGTGCATCTTTGAAAAAAACCTCTATTTTTTTACTGAAAACTTTGTACTGTTTCAAAACAGATTCACAGGCAGTATAATTCTAGAGCCAGTGAAGATGTGCCATATTTCTAGTCTCATTTTCATTTTAGTTCTGATTTCAGAATTTTTTAATTTTCTGAAAAGCAACACTTCTACTCTTCAAACATCTCTAACCCAGACAAGCACTACTACACTTATGACAAAGGTATCTCTTCACCTGCATTGGATTAGAGTATCTCACGTTAATGCAGATTTCCCACATCTTTCATAACTTTCTTCTGGACTCTTTTCAATATTAAACATCCCTTTGAACTGTCAATGCTCAAACCAAATGCAGTATTTTGATAATGGTTTCATGAGGTCTATAAAAAGGGGAGATATCCATTCCAATTGTACTTGATGTTCCTCTGGTTTTGCTTCAGAGTATTAGTTACCAAAAGCCTTGCTCTGAGAGTTCATGGTCCTCTTTAGCACACTCTCATGACAGTCATCTTCCCTCAGATTCCAGGTGTGCCTTTGAAGCTTTATTTAAATGTACAACATCCAATTTGACGGGCTTCAGAGGACTATTTTTGTAAGTGAGAAGAGTTTACAAAGTAGTTCAAAGGAGTTTATCTAAGTGAACGGCCCTTACCTTTACTTACAACGGCGAAGTAGTCATTTGGTATTTTTGTCTGGGTGATTTCTCACAGCACCAGGCCAAGAATAACACCAAACCAACCCTATGACAAATCTTCACTTACAATTACTCCTCTTGAGGACTGTCACCTGAATCACTTATTATGAACGACACAGAATTTGCACTCCACATTGTATTTGTGAGAATATCCTACTGCTCTACCTCATACAGAAGCTATAACATCAACATTATCGCCTTTATCAGCCAAACTTAAATTCCAATGTGTTTAATCAAATATTTTTCCTAAAAATGTGTTAACTGGCATTTAGTTGACTGGCACTTAATTGACTGTATCCCAGGTCAGCACTTCCATGTTTCTGTTCCATATCTATGTCAAACTGTCAATGCTGTGCTAGCCTATGTCATGCTCTTTAGTCTTTTTAAATATATGCTCAGTGTAACATATTTTTATAGTACTCTGGCATTCCTTGGTACTCCACTGTCATTCCAGAAGCTGTACTGTGACTAAAAGAACTAATGAAGGCATCGGATACTGTGGACTTGGATCCTTTAGCCCCTTAATAACCTTAATTACAATAAATAAAATTTATTCTCCACTAGCCCTATGAAAATTCCATCTAGCAGTTTGGAACCACATATATGTAAAGTGGATGGCTAATATATACACACTGACTGGCTGTCTGTCTGCTGTTAACAAGCATGCGTAAAAGCTGAGCTTTTTGCTTGCTATTCTTTGGCTGAGGAAACAAATTTAGGTTTGTTTCCTCAGTGACATATCAATTTCCACAAAACTTAAAGGACTATAATGACTTTTTCCAAATTAGATTGGAACTGGCCAAAAGGGCATAGAACGGCAGATGAACAGATTACACAGGTCTTGTTCAGAACATCAAACTCAACGTACGCTGGAGATCTTCAGTTTGTTCTGTTAATGCTGCTGAGTTTAGTTAAAAAATGGTGTAATAGTGACATAACATAGGTGCTCTACAGATATTGCCAGGTAGCCAGACAGTTTTACACTTCTAATCAGAGGTGATAAAATGATCAGAAGTGACACCAGGCTGCCCTTGGACGTTCTGCTCTACCTGTCACAAAAGTGCGGGCACTCCCACCGGGAGCAGGTGCTCTGCCAGCCAGGAGCTGCCGTGTTGGGGAGGATCCGATGGTCACTGTCAGACACAAACAGGGTACACTTATTTTCAAATTTATTTTCAAAACATGCCGAGGGAATGGCCTGAAGCTGTATCTGGGGAGGTTTAGGCTGGATATTAGGAAAGGGTTCTTCATCCAGAGGGTGGCTGGGCACTGGAACAGGCTCCCCAGGGAAGTGGTCACAGCACCAAGCCTGAGAGTTCAAAAAGCATTTGGACAACGCTCTCAGGCACACGGTGTGACTCTTTGAGATGCCCTGTGCAGGGCCAGGAGTTGGACTTGAAGATCCTTGTGGGTCCCTTCCACCTGAGAATATTTCACCACTCCACGAAAAGTTCTTAAAATTACAGCGGGAAACTCTGGCTCTCCTTTAGAAGAATAAATTAAAGTTTTCTGTGCCTGTAAAGCCCTCACCCCAGCCTCCCGGTACTCCCTTCCCGGCCAGGGCAGTTCCCTGCCTCCTCCTCCTGCTCCTGCCCGCCGTTCCCGCAGGCAAACAGGCATGCGGTGTGTGGCGGGCGGGGCAGGGCCGCTCGCCGCGGCGGAGGGGCAGCCCGGACCGCCGGCTGCCAACCCGCGTCCCGGGGCCGCGGTCACCGCCTGGCACACGGCCGGCCCATGGTGAGGCACCGCGGGGGGAGCGGGGACCGGCGGGCGGCGGGGCCGGGGCCGGGGCGGCTCCGCTTTCGCTTTCGCTCCCCGCGCCGCGGAGGCGAAGGGAAGGGAAGGGAAGGGCCGGGCCTGGCGGGCGCTGGGCTGGGCTGTGCGGACGTGGCCGGTAGGAGCCCCAGCGCGGAGCCGAGCGAGGGTCCCCCCCGCCGCCCCCGGCCCCTCGGCGAGGCCGCGGCCGCCGCTCACGCCGGCCTTGCCCGGGCCCGGGCTGGGGCTGGGGCTGGGGCTGGGGCGGGGGAGGGCTGGCACGGCGCCGGGGGCTCGTCCCCCTGGCTGGCCCTGCCCGGGGGAGGGCGGGTTGCCCCCGGGTTCCCCATCACCAGGGGTCCAGCCCGGCGGAAGGGCGGGGGGTGCCCCCGGCAGCGGCTGGGCCCGAGGTCAGGTCATGGGGGGCTGATCCAGGGCGGAAATGGTCACACCGGCTCGGATTATCCTTTACTTTTATTTGTTTATTTATTTATTTGGCGGTTTTTTTAGGAGTGGAAGTGCAGTGCGGTGAATTGTTTAGCCCGGCGTTCCGCAAGCTTTCAGAAGCTTAAGTCAGAAAAAAAGAAGCAACTTGGGGAATGCCCAAGTCCACTCGAAGTCTTGATGCAAGGCTTAAAGCCTTTCTTTATTCTTATGCTTCTGCTCTCTCCACGCACCCCTGGCCTTTCAGGGGTGTGATGCAGGCAGGATAGGCCTCTGGAACCTGTTGGTTTTAAGCTGCACCAGGGGAGGTTCAGGTTGGACACCAGGGGGAATTTCTTCACGGAAAGGGTGAGTTTACATTGGAATGGGCTGCCCAGAGAGGTGGACCATCCCTGGAGGTGTTAAAGGAAAAACTGAACATGGTACTTAGTGTCATGGTCTACTTGACTTGGGGGTGTTGGGTCATAGGTTGGACTTGATGATTTCAGAGGTCTTTTCCAACCTGTTTGTTTCTGTGATTTTGGGGTGAGACTAGAGGCACAGTTCAGTAATGCAGAAAATTACTAGGGCTCTGGTTGCAGGTTGAGCTGCATTGTGGCCTCTTATGGCAGGTGTCAGCCCACTACAGACTTGCTCCACTGGTTCAGCTGTGTGCAGAGAGGTGTTCACGTGTTAGTCATTAGGTATTTTCTGCCCTTCTGCAGCTGGTTTAGACATGTAAATCCAACACAAAATGCCTGTTGTCTGTTCTGATTTCTCAGAATGCAGTCATACGCCCTTGCCTTGCCTGGGTCAAGTTTGTGTTCCCAAGGAATCCCTGCGTGCACAGATCTGTTAAGAACCACAGCCTGATATGTACAGCTGCTGATTCTGAGTGTTCTGTCGGGGATTCCACATGTGGCTCTTTATCCCACTAAGTAGTTTCGTGTCACTTTGTGAACGCACTGGAGCTGGTGACTGTGCCTTATTTCAGCCTAACAAAACTATTTTCCTTTGTGTCCTTTTAAGGCAGATGTAATTTAGCCCCAAAATACAGTTTACCACAGGAGCACGTTCCTCACTAACTACAGGCCTCAGCCAAGTGAGCAATAGTCACTGCTGTCACTGCAATTTTGAGGCCAGTACCGCTCTGAGAAGTATTTCGGGTCACCTTAGTGAGAAAGCTGTTGTAAGTCCTTATATTCCAGCATCTGTATTCTAATTAATTTTATTTACAATGAGAACAGGGAAAAGGTTTTTGGCCTTGCAACTCAACTGCAAGACTGGAAGTACTCTTTCTGGTGGCAGTGGTTGTCTAAACTGTCGTGTGTGAATTGAAATCAAATCAGCATGTTACGTTGTGTTTCCCTGGGCAAGCAGAACTCCTGAGGTTTATTGTGTGTTGTTCTACTGTATGCAAATGAAGAACACTTGGCATGAGTGTTAGATTTGATGTGTATTAAGAGCATTTACTGAAATTTATAATAACAAATCACAAGTGTGTTACCATTTATAGCAAAAATTTTAACTCTGACTGGCTGCAACTATATGACTCTGTGCTTTTTGTGCACCACCACATTGTAAGTGGAGATTTCTGTGTTAGTGTCAGAATTGAATTCATGGTTTCAGCAACTGGAATTCGATGCCTTAAGAGTACTTTGCCCCTTAGAATTGTTTGATTCAAACAATGAACTAAGATAATATATGCTGGTTGGATCTTCAAAAGCTGAAAAAGGAAGTAATCTGTTTCTAAAACTTTTGTTTGCTTTGCATACCCATTTATTTGGTAAAGCAAAGATCAAACCATTGCAATTCCTCAGGTTCTTTTGCTCTGTTTCTTAGTAACAAGAGCATGTGGATTAATCCTTTATGGAAGATGCACTTAAATAATTTCCAGGACGTGGGGTGAACAAAATGGATAAGGTTCCCCTGTCTTGGGTAGTAAGATTCTTGGATGATTTTCATATTAAGTGCAGATGTCAAGTTAATGGTATTCTTTTATGTTAATTTTACTTCACAATTACAGTTTTAGTTTTGGGTTGGTCTCCAGAAACCATAAACATTAAGAATGCAGATAAATATAATTTTTGTAACCACCTAATACTTTGATAATGCTGCTACAGTATGCTTTGGATATATCTTCTTCTTTATTGACAGTTGACTGAAAATTATTCTGCATTTGGGTCTTGATCACTTCTAAGTAAGTTTTATTTCTGTCACTGAAATATAATTGAATTGTAGTGCATGAGAAGGTGAAGGAAGGGGAGATCTTACTGCTGTGAGTAGAAGCTGTAGAGCCAGGTTGCTCTTGGAGGTGCTTAACAGTGGGATGAGAGGCAATGGACATAAGCTACAAGGAGGGTCTTTTTGGTCCTGGTTTTGGTTTGTTTGTTTGTTTTTAACCTGGAGAACAGTCAGACACTGAAGGAGGGGTCTAGTGAGTGTGTGGAGCATCCATCCGTGGAGGTGTTAGAACTGTACTGGACAAGGGTCTGTGCTATCACATCTAATTCAGCTTGTACTGGATGGCTTGTGAAAATCCCTTCCAATCTAAACTGTCCTGCTGCGATTACTCAAAGAACAGGCATTATTACTTTAGAAATGAATTGTTAAAGTTATGCTTAGGAAAATATAAGCCAAATAAAGTACGCAAAGTTTCCTTGAAATTGCATCAGCAAAAAAGAAAAGTTGTAATGTTAATTTTATTTACCATATTAAATGAACTAAAAAAAAAAGTGATGTTGGATCCCAAAATGTGACATCAGTAGAAAAGGATTTGCGTGGACTTTGCAGAAAGCCTTGGGCTAGGAGAGTTGGGGAAAAAAACCTCAATTTGAGAAGTAAATGAGATATCATCAGACATTGATTGCCCTGCCTCAGCCCAGAGAGTCCACACTTGGATTTCATCAACCTCTGCAGAAATCCTATTGTGTCTTACCTCTTCTTTTGCATCCCTGAATCCCTACATCCTATAGAACATCTCTCCCATTGTGTTCCCTTAATCCCTGCGTTTTGTAAGCCTGAATATCTATTCCCCCCCTGTAATATCCCCCAAGATAAAGTTTTTCCCCCATGAGGTAATTGCTAAGACCCCAAATTTGTTATCCTGAGTTTTCCCCTCATGTCATTCCCCAAACCCCCCATTGGTAATAAATTGTCATACTCCCTTTTGAATATGTTAACCCTAAATCCTTTAAAAATGAACCTGTAAGTCCAATAAACCAAAACCAAAAAATGTAAGGAGTTCTTATATTTCTTTCTTAGTTTCTCAAACCTGCTGTGCAGTAGATTTTGGGCAGCAGTGTCTTTAAGAGATTTGTAGACACTGTCTTGAAAGGTAGTTCATTGTCTGGGAATTTTTAAGGAGAAGAAAATGACTATCCTGCATGCAGCCAAATCTTTGAATTTACAGCTGTTGCACATTCAGGTCATCCACTCAAGGCTCATGGCCATTGGTTGCATTAACTCTGCTTTCATAGTGGTCCAGTTTGTAAGTCGTCTGAACTGTCGGTTTTGACCCTTAACAATCTCTAGACGTCATTAAAGGTTAAGGACAAAATTATGATGGATTTAGCTTAGTCTCTGCTATATTTTTTCTAAGACAGGATGGGATGTGGGTTTCTCTGAGTTCAGGTTGTGCCATGAGTTTGAAGAATTTGTGTCATCACTTCTTCAAGATGATTCAGTATTGAGGAAAAGCATTACATGGCTCCTAAATATCTTTGAGGAACCAAATTTTAATTAATTCCAGCTCATAAACTCATGGATTAGTATATAAGCTGTCAGGAAATTAAACGTGTGTTCAGAGAGGAAGTACTGCAGTTTAGAGTATGATGCTTTTTACCTTTTGCTCATTACAAAAATAAAAATCAGTTCTAGGCTCAAAATTGAGTTAAATTGTGATTTATAAGTGTGTATGAGTATGTGCATGCATATGAGTACACACATATTGTGTGTATGAGTGGCTCTTTCAAAGGTTAGGGACTGTAGTGACCAAGGTATAGTAGAAGAACTAATGTATTTGTTATCATTGTGCATTTAAACCACTGTTTTTAGAATGGTGAAAAGAGTAAATCAACGCAAAAGGATTAAAGTCCTTTTTGCGACCTGAAAAAAGGCAAGGTCACTCACCCACTGCATGTTTATTTGAAGGTTTGTACAGAGGACTATTAATATTAAATGCCTTGGGTTAGGAAGGGATTTGTAAAACTGATAGTTGTGTCTATAATTTGAAGTGGGGATGATTTAGCAGTGACAGCAAAGTCAGATGATGAAATAATTTCCTTCTGAGGTTCTGAAAAAGGAAAAGGTATGTCAGTGAAACCTTAAAGATTGACTTCCCCTAACTTCTTCTACTCTTAGTAAACACGGAGTTTTCCACAGTTTTCAGTTGCTTTGTTGGGTGGGATAAAGGAGGAGAGCCTTGTGTCAGCATTCTGTTCTTGTGAAAAAACGCGTTATTTCATTTGCAACTGTGTTGAAAAAGGTGTGAACTATTTTCCTCACTGTACCAGAATTGCTTTCCCTTTCTTACTGGCCTGACAGAAGATGCTTATTCTTACCACTTGGCTCCTTTGAAGTTGGGGGAGTACCTACTTTGAAGTTTGTAGGTATCCCCCCTGCAGCCTGCAGGTGATAACTGGGACTGATCACTGAGAGGTTCAGTCAGAGATCCAGTGCCATCAGCTGGTGTTTGGATTCAAGTTTTTTCTGCCTGCAGGAATCACAGGACTTAGAAAAACCTCAGCGCTCTCCCTCTGCATTTTCACACCATAGGTAGATGTGAGAAAAATAATGTCTGATTTCACTGTTAATAGTACATCTGAGTGTGTGAAAAATGTGAAGATTTTTTTACTTATTATATTCTGCTGTGCCTCATCTGTACCAGAAGGATTATGCTAGGTTGATTATTTTAAATTAGTTTAGTTACTGAAAGAGGAAAATCAGGAGAAGCCTTCTAATGCAGTTGCTGATGAAGCACAGGTGCTTTCAATAACCAGAGTAGCATGTTCCTTTTTATTTGTGACAAAACTTTTTCATATGTGTCTGCAAATCAACTACATCTCCATGTGTGTGGGGTTTTTTTTAAAGAAACATAAAAAAAGAAAATCTCATGTAAATAACTTCTGTTTACACAGTATTGAAACGAAAAAGTTACCTTGCAATGTTTTTTCTTTCCCCTTGTGTGCATTCAGCATAATTGAATTCCTTTATATTACTCATGTGCTCTAGAGGTAAATGCTGTCATATGCAGTACTACATATCTTTCTCTTAGAGAAGTGAAACTCAAAAGTTATGTTTTATGCGTATGCAGGGAACAGAATTCAGGCTGCTTATGGACCTACTGGTCCTGTGAATATTTCAGTAGCCTGTTTATACGCCTTGCTAGGTGATGGCTTAGTCGTTTTCAGTAGAGATATTTGCAATTTCACAGAATTACAGAATCAACCAAGTTGGAAAAGACCTCTGAGATCATTGAGTTCAACCCATGACACAACACCATCCTGTCAACTAGACCATGGCACTCAGTGCCACATCCAGTCTCTTCTTAAATACCTCCAGGGACGATGACTCCACCACCTCCCTGTGCAGCCCATCGCAATGTCTGATCATTCTTTCTATAAAGAATTTCATTCTAATGTCTTAACCTAAACTTCCCCTAGCAGAGCTTGAGCCTGTGCCCTCTTGTCCTACTGCTGATTGCCTGGGAGAAGAGACCGACCCCCAGCTTGCTCCAGCCTCCTCTCAGGTAGTTGTAGAGAGTGATGAGGTCTCCCCTGAGCCTCTTCCTCTCCAGGCTAAACAACTCCAGCTCCCTCAGCTGCTCCTCACAGGGCCTGTTCTCCAGTCTTCACCAGCCTCGTCACCATCAAATCTTCATGCAGATGCTCTTAATCTTGCCAGGAAATGGAATTCCAAAATTACTGTCTTTTCAGGACATGTTTTGTGATTTGTAAGATGACTCTGAATGTGAATTGGCAAAACTTGAACTCTGATCAATCGAAGCATCTAATTGGAAGTTTTTTTCAAACCTTTTCATGCATTGTTATGCTGCTGCAAAGCATGTTGCCTCTGACTTAGTTATTTAGCTGGTTTTTCTTTTTAGTGTTATCTGTGAAAAATGATCCCCAAAGCCTGCAAATAAGTGGACATAACACATTTAAATGCAAATACAGAATCCATATTTGAACTGTTAACACTGCTCAAATGTGGTTTTGAAACATGTGAAAGACTGATTTAGCTTATTTTGCTTTCTTTTAAAAAGTGATTCAAGGTTACTACACTTTGGAAAGCTTTTAATTGTTTGTTTTTTAGGGGTTTCTACCTTGGTGAAGGTATACTGCGCAAGTGTTCACTTGAGGGCTGCTTTTAAGATGTCTGAAGATGAAGAAAAAGTTAAACTCCGTCGAATTGAACCTGCAATTCAGAAATTCATTAAAGTGGCAATTCCAACAGATTTGGAAAGGTTAAGAAAACACCAAATAAATATTGAGAAGGTTAGTGTTTATTTTTCACTAATGTAGTTCTCGTTACAGTATAGAATCAGATTATATTGAGATTTTGATGAAAAGTTGGTTATGAAATGCTTTAATACAAATTTGGGTAAAGATGAAACTTCTGTATTGTCTGGTAATTCAGTGCACACAAAGATCTTTACATTTGTAGTAAACATCAGGCTACAGAGTAAGAAAGTAAGAGTCTTGTGTGCAAGAGGAAATTCTTCCTGGCTCGTGTAAATAAAGGGTAAAGAATTGTGTGAAGTACATCAGATGGGAGAAATGGTGTCTGACCATGGAATGAGAGAAAAACTGGGATAGAGAAAGACCTGGGCTGCTGGGACTAAGGATGGCAGATAATCATTTGACTCTTTCCTGTTAGGGGTGTAATAAGGATACAATAAGGATATGGACTGCAATAATCACAAATGGAGAAGTGCAGTAGTATAATATTTGCCTGAAGCAATAACTCCTGCACGAGGTGACCTACATTTCAGTCACAGTGTGTTGTTTACTCTTTGGTACTCCATATTTGTATAATTTGTTACATTACCTAGATACCAGCTGAATTAGCTTTTTTCTTTTTTTGCCCCGGAATCAGCCAGTTTGCAGCGGCTCCGTTTTGTAGTGTCCAGGAGTAGCTCCAGGGGGAGCAAGGAGCCTTGACTGTGTGCACGACCTGTACATAGCAGTGGCCACAGAGCTAGTAAGGGCAACTAGTGAAGAATAATGGGGAACTGGACAGGATTCGGAGGTGCAGTAACAGCTTTTCCTTGCAAGCTGTTTCATTCAAATAGAGGTATTCTTGATAGCTAGGTTGTTTCCTTCTTTCTCTAACCAGAAATTGCGTGGCAGCTCAGGAAAGATATATTTGCCATAATGCATGAGAGGGATTCCTTGGTTGCAGAGAGGTAGTTTTTGGTCTGCGGTTGGTTTATGATAAAATTACATTAAAAATTGTAATTTCTGGGCAGCACTTCTGTTAATGCCAACAGCATCAATGAGTGTGGAATAGTGAAGCTTAGTATTCTTCAGAGTCTTGAGGAAGTCATCCAGAAATGAGGGAGTGCAGTTAATAAATACCTGTAAAAGGGTGGCATGAAAGCCACCTGAGAGGAGCCTTTCCTGAGAGAAGCAAATGGGTGGTCCCTGGAAAAAAATAGTCTGTTGATGGGAGAGGAGAGCTGACCTGCCATTACAGAATGGGAAGTGACTATCTGGACACATTAGCAGTATATAAATGGTTTTTCCTGCACTGTGAAGGTAAAGATAAGCTTTTGATGTGTGTAAAGTCATAACAAGGGGGAGATGATGTAGGGGATAGGCATAACTGTTGCACTGCTTGATTTTATTTTTTTTTTGAAGATTATTACTTTGTAAAGCTGAGGAGATTCTTCACTAAGTATAGTCATTATGTGTAAAACCTCCCTCATCTAGGATATATAAACACCTTATCAAGAATCTTCAAAAGACATTGGGTGCTGCAGTGAGAAACAGAGACATGATCAGTTATTACCTTGTGTGGAAATTGCCATGTTTCATAGAACCTGGTCAGTGAGGAGGGGTACCCAGTTATTGGTTGATCCTGCTGAGAATCTTTTCATACTTAGACAAGGAACAGTTATGCTGTATCTAGCCAGATAGTGTTACCATGCCGTCAAGGAAGGGATGAAATACGTTCCACTTAATTCAGCTGTGAGTTGGTCATCTGAAGTCTTTATTGGCTTAGCAACTCATTTGCATGAAGCATTCCTGTTTTGCAGGCAGAAGGGGAGACTGTTGCAAGAATAGTTTTCTGTGTGTAGGAGAAAATACACAAAATGTTTTAGTACTCAGGATAAAATGAGTCTTTAGGTTAGTTCTGATGTAACACTTTGCTCCAAGCATTGTCAGAGAAACTCCTGCTTAGCCAGGATTTTATTATAGGCAATACTCTCTCCAGTGTTCCTGTAATGGCATTCAAGGACCCCACTGAGGTACCGAGATACTTTTTGGGTAGCTGAATTTTATACTTGGAACGTAAAAATCTGGCCTAATCTAAAAGTATCTAGTTTGGACATTTTGTGAGATTTTCAGGGTGTTGGTGGTATCAGTGTGGATGATCTGTTTAGTCAACATAATAGAACTTGCATATCAGAAAAATCCTTTAAATTTTAAATATAGTTCTTAAAATGTTAATGGCATTTCCTCTAGAACAACACTTTTATGAAGCCAGAAGTGGTAGCAATGTTTAGTGCAGATTTGTGTATCTGATTTCAGAATACTGTTAAAAATTTCTGCGTTGCTAGACAGCATAAGTCCTGGCAGATTTTATTTGTGAATGAATAATTCATAGAATTATTAGAACTAAACAATGGATAAAACCTTTAAATAAAAAATTGGTAACTATTCCAGAGGTTAGTTAGCAATGCTGAAGATTACAGAATCTGTGTGTATTAAAAAAAAAAAAGACACAGATATGGGTGAGAAGTAACACATCTGAGTATAAAAAGAGTCCCTTAATGCTAGATTCTTTAGTAAGTTCACACACATTGTAATGTTCTTAAAATCTGTAAGTTTTTTTAAAATATTTTTCTGCCTGTAAGAATTATAAATATTACAAAGTTTACTCTATTGCTAGATTTATGAGAAAGTGAGAAGAAAAATATGGCAAAATGTATCTTGAAAACTGTCACTAGATACTTCCAGGTTAGCAGAATATTAGCAATAGTTTGGTTGAAATAATGGTGATAATTTGCATTTTGTATCTTTTACATGCATTTTAGCCATAATGAATGTGTTTCAGTACTTTTGTGAGTTGTCAGCATTAGCAGCTTAAATAGTTTTCTTTAAAATACTTTTTGTAAAATTAACTTTCAGCCATGTAAACCAACATCCTTAGGGGTAAAAGGATCACTTTATAGAATCTGATCTTGTTTATTTTACAGGCTACTTTTAAGCAAAAATCACTAATTATGTCAAATTGCTTAGAGCAGCAACATTATTTACTTATGATGAAGCCAATATCTCTAACCTCATTTCATGAATATTGATTTAAACCTTGGGTTCCAGAGATAGTCCAAACAATTAATCTACTAAATCACTGTTTGAAGAAACTATAAAATCAATATATAATGAAATTTGACCTTGAGTATACCTTTTCAGAGGAAGTGGCCACCATAAATTCATCATCATTACTTGTCAACTATTTGAGAGTCCAACTTTCCATATGACAGTTTCTGAAGACATAAAACCTACGTCCTTAACAAATCAGTTCTCTGTACGTTTTCTTTTCCTTCCATGTTTTCCCCATGAAAATTCTTGTTTTCTAAAGTACATTCCATAGATTGGATGTCCTTTCTCCCTGGGAGGGAATAAAATGCATTTGTATCCAAAAGAGTTACAACTTTCTGTTAGATGAAAGCAATTGTCACAGTAGTACAGGAAGGTGGAGATTTTGTTTGGCGCACTACCCTAGATTTTGCTGGTGATGTGCAACAATCCTTCAAAAAAAAAAAAAAAAAGTCCTATGAGACAGTTTTTCTCTGTTGCTTTTGGTTTTAATTTAATTTCCTGTCACTGTGCCAAAGCTAAAGGATGTTGCGTGAAACGCTTTTTGCCTTTGGCTGGGGACCATTGTTGTGGTGGCAAGACACGTAAAGGCAACACAAAATGAGAAATTAAGGTATCTGAGTCTTACTACAGTCTTCATACGAGTGTATACATTTATGTAAGATATTTATTGAAGAGCTTTTAGCAGGAAATATTATGAGAAGCCACTGGATATTTGCAACGAGAAATGGAAGGGATCTAAAGCGTAAGCATGAAGGTTTCTTTATAAAGAGAGCTTTGAAAAGGGAATGGGACAAAGAGGAAAAGAGATCGAGTGTTTAAGAGTAGCGTAATGTTTTATATTTCTGATGTCAAATACAAACTATTTGAGTATAGCACAATTCTGATTAAATATCACAGAACCACAGAGTGATTTGGGTTGGAAGGGAACTTCAAAGATCATCTAGTCTAACCCCCTGCTATGGGCAAGCACACCTTCCATTACATACAGTTGCTCAAAGCCCAATCCAACCTGGCCTTGAACACTTCCAGGGATGGGGCATCCACATCTTTTCTGGACAGCCTGTTCTAGTGCCTCACCACCCTCATTATAGAGATTTTTTTACGTCCAATCTAAACCTCTAAACATTTAAAAGCATTATCTGGTCACTACAGCCCTTCATAAAAAGTCTGTCTTTCTTCTAAGCCCTCTTTATTTATGGAAAGGCTGCAGTAGGATCTCTCTTCTCCCAGCTCAACAATCCCAGCTCTCTCAGCCTGTCTTCACAGGAGAGGTGATCCAGCCCCTGGACCATTTTTGTGGCCCTACTCTGGTCCTGCTGTAACAGGTTAGGATTCCATGGATATTTTTACTTCATGGACCTCTCTCAGTTTTACATGTATTTGTTCATGATAGAATCATAGAATGTTAAGGGGTTGGAATGAACCTTAAAGATCATCTAGTCCCAAATCCCCCAGCCATGGGCAGAGACATCTCCCACACTGCCAGGGTTCGGTAATCCACAACCTCCCTGGGCAACCTTGTTCCAGTGTCCCTCACAGTAAAGAATTGCTTCCTAATATCTATCCTACTTTCCCCTCTTTCGATCTGTAGCCATTATTCCTTGTCCTGTCACTACAGTTCCTGATGAGGAGTCTCTCTCTGGCTGCCTGGTAAGCACTGGAAGGCTGCTATGAGGTCTCCATGCAAACTTCTCCAGGTTGAACAGTCCCAGCTTTCATGGTGAATAACACCAATACCATCTCTTCTCAAGCTTTCCTGTCTTTGAGGCCTCCAGAATGAACATTGTCCAGGAGCGTGGCCTATTTTGGGTCGGGTAACAAACAGAGGTCAGCAAGGAGGAATTCGCTGACCACATGAATGTCATTGCTCTGGCTGTGTTAAGTCATTGGATTCTTTGAGCTCATCACTAGCCTACTAGGGATTTTGAAACAAACCAGTAATACCTCTAAATATATAAAGCAGCTAAATGTGCTGAGCATTTCTAGTAGAAATTATAAAGAGCAGTAACGGTTTCCTGAGAAATTCTTGTTCTTAACTGGAAAGCAGGACTTTTTATTACTAGTTATTTGGACAGTGTATTACAGTCAGTTGAAATTGAATAGGTAATTTTTCTTTAAACCCCTTCTGTTACAACCTCAGAAATTCCCGTTTCAGTACTTTTTCAGGCATGACTAAATTATAAGATCTACTGTTGATACAGGTATTTCTGTCCATTTTATTTCAAAGAACAATGGCAGTAATTTTAGTGGCATAGTAACTTATGCAGAAGTTGCTAGTTTCCTAGAAAAATGACATGAATCTGACTTAGTTGAACACTAAACCTTTTGTCTTCTATAGCACCACAAAACTTTAACATGAAATAACTTTTTCTCTGAAAATAAGTAGTAACTTTAGATTTTTCATTGTATTTTAGCAAGCTGAGTGACTTGTGATTCTTATTGCTGTGGCTTGTAAAATTATGAAAATAATTATGGAAAGATGTAGACTGCAGTTAAAAAGTTTTTTATTGATAACAAAGCATATTGAGAAATTGATGAATTAAACTTTACCTAAATATAGCTCACAAATCACGGTAAATGTTTTGTCTTGTTATTTAAACAATGAAATAAATATTCTAATGTTGTCTAGTATTGTAGATGCATTCTTTGATAGTTTCAGCACATGTTCCAGGAATCACAGCTTCTACTCCTGTTATTTTACTACTCTTTTTCAGGGTAAAGTCTCTATATTATTAATGTCAACTGCCTATAGCAGGGATTGATTTATTTTAATGATGAAAAGGTTTACATGTGATAATATGCAGTTCTTTTGCCAAACTTCCTTTCTGCTAATGGAATAATTACTCTGTCTCTGTCCCGTGGGACGTGCTGTATGGACAGTTGCACATTGAAGTTAGTGGAGCATCATGCAGTTGCCAAATCTGCCCTGATGGTTCTTGTAACTGTGTTTGTAACTATATAGAAATGGTAAGTGTAAATGTAGACAGTAGCATTGTGTAATGAATGCCATTTTCCTTGTGAATAGTACCGGATACCTCGTCGTCCTGTATGACCAGTACTGCTTTTCCACTGTTCCATTCCTTTTTCCTTCTTCTGCCATTTGTTTTACTGCCCACAGCAATATCAGAGTGCAATATCTCTTTGTTGTTAAAAACTGTCGGTAAACCCTGGTTATCTGCCATTCATGCAAAATGCAATTGTACAAATGCATTGTACAAAATTTTGCAGCAGAATTGTTTATGACTCAGCTTGTTTGCTGTCAATTTTGGAAAATTAAAGTGATTATTTATCAAAAGTGTTTTTTTTTTCCTGCATAGCCAGTTGGTAAAAATAGCAATTATATGGAGTATTTTTCCTCTCTTTTAGTATCAGAGATGCAGGCTCTGGGACAGGTTGCACGAAGAGCACATCAATGCAGGACGAACAGTTCAGGTAAGGATATTAAAATGACTGTAGTATTAATGGAATCAAATTACCTACACAGTTCAAGTTATCTCAGGGATGGATCTTCAGAGAGACATGTATTTGACAGGCAAATTTATCAAGTACTGGGTTTTGCTTTACTTCATTTAAAAGGTAGGAATTTCCTAATTGTGTCCTATGAGGCAAATGCAATCAGAAATGTTTCTGCATTCTTGAACAAAGAAAAGCTTGGAGCCTCTGGTCTTCCACAAACTGTCCTCATACATTATTAAATTACAAGACAGGTATTGCAATAAGGGATACTGATAATTTGAAACATGATTTTGGACAAACAGAACATCTGGACTACTGTTTTGGTGTGCAAATTTATTGTTAGATGCTTAATGTCATCAAAGGAGGAAATACCAGACACATTTGTCATCATGGGCATCATCTCAGTGATTTCATGCATAGTCACCCATAAGTCAGCACAGCTGTTTCTAAAAATATGCATGTCTTGATGAAAATGGTGCAGAAGCTCATGCCAAACATCATCTTTCACACTGCTAAATAGCACACAGCCAAAGGAAATTACCAATACGGAAAGACACAAAGACCAGCTCTGCACTGCAAAGTTTGCTGAGGCAGATACAGCAGGTAGTCGTTATAACAGGCTGTACTGCCAATATTTTGGGGACACACATGGGTTAGTCAGCAGGAGAGGCATCTTGTGTTGGTTTCATAGATGTTCAGAGAAGGAACCTGTCTTTGCTACTAGGACAAACCTTCTGTGACCTACACTGCAACTAGACAAGCAGGCTTGGCCAGCACAGGTAGCACAGATTTCACAATTCTAATACTGTAAATTCCCATGTTTGTTTCAGTGCATTACTGACTCCTGTGGGAAATTAGATCAGACTAAAAATGGAAAAAAAACCAACCCAAAACAACTCACCTCAGAAAAAACTTAATCCTGGTTAAACAACCAGATAGTAGGCAGAGCTGGAGTTACATGTTTTTTGAGGAATGGAAGGTGTTAATGAGCTTTTTTTTAAATGTACATGATAAGAAGTTACACATGAATTCCACTTGATTTTTTTCTGTAAATTGGAGGTTTGAATGTTTATTTTGATTTTTCACCAGATATTTTTGAAATTTGAATATAAGTTTATTCTTAATATTCAAAGAGTCTTCCAAAGGTGGATGTTCTGTTAAAACAGTGGCATTTTAACAGCTGTGGTGTAGTAAGCATGTGTTTGCTTATGTCTGTTTTCTGATCTGTTTTCACATCTGAGATGTGGGCAAGGCTTCTCTTGAAACTTTTAGTTATCAGTATTATTTGTTTAGCAAGGCAAAATCTATCAATATTTAGAAAAAAAATAATTATGTTGAAGATGATATTCTTAGATATGTTATTAAGAAAACTGCTTGTCTCTAGAATCATTTATATTTGTCTTGAGTCCGAAGCTTGCCATTTTCACTTTCAGTCAAAATAAATATTCTTGTATTTTATTTAATGCTTATTGCTTTTAGATCTAGATACAAGTTATGCACTAAAGTGGTTCACATTCTCACACCCGGAGAGCAGAATAAGAATCTGGGTCCATGCAAGAAGAGTAGACTAGCTCTTTGTTTTAATTAAATAGTTAGGAGTCTGGAGTACTTGATAATAAATTATATGACATGTAGAATGTGTTTGCTGTAAGCTGTTTAAATGTTTACCAATGGACTTGTGATCTGTTTGTTTGCAAAGAAATCAGATTAATTATTGTGATACCAAATGTTCTCTGCAGCACACACTTTGCTCTCAGAATTAGATGTTGTAAAAATACATTAGGAATCCCTAAGTCAATATTGACCCAAGGCATCCGCCACAGGTTTTAGACAAATATATGCACAGCCATTCTACATTTAATCCATGTGCACATAATTAGCCATTTTTCTGAATTTTCAGTTTACCCAGAATAATTACTTCTGTTGTACTTTTGATGATGGTCAAAATTATAGTAGAAGTATAGATGAGCGTAAATCTATACCTCTTCTTTCTGGTGACTGGATGCCACATTAAAAACTTCCATGAAGGAAAGCGAAGAAAACAGAGAAATCTATGCATAGGGCACGATGACACCCTTTCAAAAATGCACATTTCATATTTCCTCAGTATCATATGTTAGGTTTCAGAAGTATATGTATTCATGTACATTTTCATTTTTGGGGACAGTCTGTGGACTTTGTAAAATGTTAGGGCATGAATCAATGCGTAGTTCTGCTGGGCTTTGCCCACATACACACTGGCTGTAGCATACAATTAGCTAATTACTGCAAGGTTTAAGCTAGTTTCAATGAAATGGCAATATTATATTTCAAACCCACTTGATCATAGTGAGAGGAAGGAAAATGCTGCAATTACAAGAGTGGATGTAAGATATTGAACAAAACAAAACAAAAAAAATAAAAGAAAAAAGACTGTGGATGAACAGTCTGGTTTTAGTCTATATCCATCCCACTAAAGGAGATTCTGTTCTGCAAAACATACCTAAGCAGACAGTCTTTCCACTGTGTTGCTCTGACCCAGAAAGCTGGTTGAAAATGTTAATCTATTTCTTTTCCTGTTTTTTTTTGTTTTTATGATTTTTATTTCAACTGAAAATGGTTTACAAGTGAAAGATGGCTTCCTATCAGCTCTCTTTTGCGTGAATGTTCAAAGCTCAGTTTTATGTCTAGAGTCTTCTGTACCATCTTTAAAATGATGCAGCCTTCAGATTATAGGTACCCTTGTGGCACGTGACGTAGATACACTGGGAGGGCACGAGAAGCAATGTAAAAAAGTTTATTTCTGCAGGAGATGGTTTATGGTATCAGTGAGGGGTCATGTAAGATTAGCTGCCTATTGCAGCCTGTGGCCATCTGCAGGGTCAATCTGTTCTTAAATTCAGAGCTCCTTTGACCTAGGCCAAGAATTTTGTAAGACTTGAGGGACACAGAGTAGAAATGAACTGATTGTGTGGTAGTGATACAAAAACCCGAACAAAGTAGTGGGATGTATAAATGGGAGAGTAGTCAGTGTGGTCCCTCATACAGTCTCTTTGGTCAGGAGTAGGAGGATCCCGGGTAGAATAGACAGGGGTCTGACTTAGTTTGGGCACCACATTTTTAAGAAGGGTGTGAAGTGATTAGAGAGAGCAACGAATATAGTCAGAAATTGAGAAAACGAGACTTACTTGCAAAGATCGACAAATTACTTATTTTGCCCAAAGAGCACCTGGCAGTGTTGCGCTGTGTGTTTGCAAACATGGAAAAGGTGGTTGCAAAGAGGACAGGACTTGTCTTTCCCTGTTTTGAACAGGGAGGATTAGAAATACCTGGTTTAAACTGAGGCAAGAGGGATTTCTGTTACACATGAGGAAAATGCTGTGGCAAATAGGATAATCAATTCTTGCAGTATAGTGTGAGGGAGGTCGTAGTTCTTAATAAAGAAGTCCTTTTAAGACCGGATTAGAAAAACAACTGACAGAAATAATACAGGGACAGCAGATCATGGGCCGAAAGGATGACTTCCCAAAGTTTTCTCCAGTTTTATTTTCCTACAGCCTTTTTGAGAAAGCCATTTGAAACAGAGATTGTTGTTTGGCTTTGGAAGTTAATAGAATAAAATTGCATTATATATTATAAAAAAAAAAATCTGTGTCTTTTGGGTTGAATTCGGCAAGTTCAGAACTCAGGAGTTCCCATACGTGAAAAGAGAATTTTTGTATTACTTTCCTTGTTAAGTATTCATTGTTTTAAAAGTGGAAACAGTTGGGACAAGGGTGATACACTTTTATGCTCTACCAAGAACTTAAAATCTGTCCCATTAAAATTATGATGAAAAGAAGTCACAGTCGTTTGCATATCTGTAACATTTCTGATGTTACACCTTGGTGAGCTCCTAGGATGTGTGTCGTCTCTGCAGGGCTGAGCTTTCTTGCTGAGCTGAATCCGTTTGGCTTCTGTTTAGTTGAAAGTAAGTGGAACAAGAGTCCTCTCACCAAAACCACAAAGGAAGAGCTACTAAAATAAAATTTCACCAAATAGGTGAATATCATAATCTAATTCCTCCACCTTCTTTCTCACAAGTATTTCTCTTTGATCCGCAAGGTAGTAATGAACAGTGGAAGGGGGGATCTGATTTAGCCATTCCTTAGGGTGAGTAGTTTGTATCTCTTGAAGCTTCTGTTCAGGATTTGTGAAAACTCCCACCAGTGAGTTGGTGGTGAGTTGGCTGTTCTGGTAATTTGTCCCAGCTGCAGCTGCAGAGGTACAGGTCCCTTGCAGAGCTACGTTTTAACTTGATTCCAACTGTGAAATTTTCCTTTTTCTTTCAAACAAGCTGATGTGGCAGCACTATTAGCTCATCTGAAACTCACTGTTGTCACTGCTTCACAAGGATTTGTTTGACATATTTTTTGTTTGTTTGTTTGTTTCTTTGTTTTTTATTCTCCATTATGACTAAAGACAGAATAATAAAAAAATTAGTTTGTTTCCTGAAACAAAACAGCAGGATCAACCTCAGGCCGCTGCATATAGTTCTCACAAAATAGATAATTAAGTGTTGAGTCTAGATAGTCCCATTTTGTTTCTTGAATGAAATTCCAAGGTTCAAGTATTTTGGCACATGGTGCACTATGACAGTGATGATATTCTCTTTTTTTCATACTTAGGGGCAGACCATGGGGGGGAAGATAACAGGAAGAACAAGGTAGATTAAGATGAGAAATATAAAAGGAAGGTCACTGGCTACCATGTTTCTAATTTAACTCACTATCTCACAAAATTATTTTTTTGTGTCTCCCTTTTTTTTAATTGTCAATCAGTGTTTTTACCTATCTGAGGTTAGTCTTAAATAATGCAACCTAATTTGGCTAGTAGTACTTTTAATTTAAGCATACAATATAATACAATATAATTTTAGTAATTTAATACAGCTTTTATGAGTTAATAGTTCTTTCTTTGGATGTCTAATATCACCTGTGCAATGTTACTTCAACATGTTGTTGAATTAATTTCCTTCTCAAATTTTATTTTCTGTTTTTTTCATAAGTGTTAAGACCAATTAATTCTACTGGTGTGTATAAATAAAATTAATTCCATCTAGTTCCACTTTTTCAGGTAAGCAATGTTGCCTGTAAGGCATTACCTCTACCTGGTTTGTATTACAGAAGAAAATCTTTCTGTTTCTAACCACTCACTGGTGTTACTCTATTCTCTTGTTTGGTTTGGAGAAGAATATTCAAAACAATTGGTAAATAGTGTGATAAAGAATTTAGTTTATTATATCACTTTGTAATGCTATGCAATTAATATTATTTTTAGTACAGTCTTACTTTTTTAAAATTAGAGAAAAACTCTGTCCTAAAACAGTAAGTGTATAATTTAAACTACAAATTTCTTCTTTTCATTTGTAGGAAGAGAAAATTTGTGTGCATTTTTAGATTTTAAAAGACCAGGCAATAAAAAAACCCTCTGCTTTTGCTGTAGACAGAAATTTATCTCATGGTAGATGCCAGCACACACTCTCTTCTTCCTAGTTGTAAATGGTTTATGTCTTCTCAAAACTCTTGTAACTAAAGAATACTTCTATGTTTTATTATATTTGATATTCCAATCAAACAAATATATTTGCCCTTATCTGACAAAAATAAAAATATTTAAAAAAAAAGTAATCCTTATCCTTTGTCCCTGAAGTTGTCTTTACAAAATGAAAGTGATAGTTTGGGGGTAGTTGGGGATTGCAAATGACTGAAGTCCTGTGATCACCACAGTCACTTATTATTACAAAAAAAGATGGGTGTAGAGGAGAGATGACCTGAAACACAGGGATTGTGTGAACTCTGTGAGTTTTGAGGGATTTTTGGTCTTTGTTACAACATAGAAATAGCACTTCTAAAGATTATTTAAATATCCTAAAGGTGATAGTTACTCCCAGGCACTGAAGGTGCCTGGTATACAAAATAGTTGGCTACAGAATAACTCTTAATACTGCTTACAGCAACTCCGTGCCAGTATAAGAGAGATGGAGAAACTCTGTTTGCGAGTCCGACAGGAAGACATCCCGGGTCTGCAGAGAATGATAAATCCCGTTAAAGAGGAAGCTTCATTTGCCATTAGAGACTTCCTACAGCTGCATTCTGAATCTGCAGAAGAACTTAAAAGGCAACTTGAAGGGCAGGAGGATGCCTCTTTAACCAGATCTGCAACTGTAGGAGGAGGTAGTAGAATTTAATCTCTGTATTTATTGTATCTCTATAATTGTATTCAGTATGGAGTTTTGCTGACCAGATATAAATGAAGTAAACAAATGAGATTTGAGTTGCATAATAGCTCTTAATCAAGAAGTAGATTTATTTCCCTATATCACACTTTTGTAATGACCTGTGACTGAATTTTGGTAAGTGGAAAATGCTTAAGTATCTTAAGAAATTAAATAATTGTGGCCTTCCATAAGAAAGATAGCCTTGGATCTTGAAATAGAGGACTGTTCATGGGAAGCAGAATACTTACATTCATATTTCATGGTAGCTTGACTTCTTTTTTTCCCCTTTGCAAATCATTTGATGACGTGCCAAGTAATCATTTAGGCCATTTTCATTGAATTAGTGCTTGAAGAAACGTCACGAAGAAAACAATTTTTAAATGACAGGCAGTATAATGTGCCACTGCTGAAATATATGGAAAAAAGGAGTAAGTCTCTAGATAAGAACATCTCTTTCTGTAGCATTTTAACTTGGTAACTGACAAGAAAGAAGAGTATAAATCCATTCAAATAAAAGATTTTGAAAACACACTATAACATGCTGCGAGTCAGACATGTTTGCTGTTCTTCCCACCTTTCCGTATGAAATGTCCTTCTTTCCTTGTTCTACCATTCTGTCTTCAGGAGAAGCCTTTATTTTGCCCTGGTACTGGCCAGTGTTCTCTCCTAATGATCTGTGAGAAAGTTGGTTACATCAGGATTAAATCCTTCCACATACCAGTAATTAATTTGATTGCTGCAGTAGCAGTACTGTTCAGAATTGTTTGACTGAGAATGCCCTTTCAATTTTAAGACACATGCAATGTTCAATGGCATTGTAGAACCTGCCATCAGATTTGATTTTGTGATCCTTCTTGTTGCTGCATACAGAACTACGAGAAGTCTTTCAAGCGTGATTAACAAGCTAGCAAACTCGTGGTTGAGCAGGGAGAAAAGTAGATCTGAGGGCTGGGCTGGATTTCAAGAATGTCATGTGCAGTAGTATCAAAAAAACCTTGTGAACATCAAGATATATCAAATAGAGAATAGTGGAATGGTTTGGGCTAGAAGGGAACTTTTAAGATCATTTAGTTCCAAGCTCCCTGCCATGGACAGAGACACCTTCCACCAGATCAAGTTGCTCAGATCTCCAGTGTGGCCTAGAACATTTCCAGGGATGGGACATCCACAACTTCTCTGGGCAGCCTGTGCCAGTGCCTCACCACCCTCATTGTAAAAATTCTATCTTCTGACAAGGCCATAAAAAAGACTGTTAGGCTTCTAACACATGAATCTTGACCTCTTCAACACCTTCAGCATCTTGTAGTTGGTAGTTGAGTAGTTTGTCCTGGTATCTTTGTGGATCTCAAAGTCTGACTGTTTGCAGCATTCTGCTGATTCAGATCACTGAATCGCTTCTCTTGCAGCTCTCTGGGACCATCTTATTCAAGTTCAAAAAAATATGCTTGAACTTTCAGAGACAGATTCTTAAATGTTGTAGAGTGAATTTCATCAAACTTTCAGGCCCTAAATAGGCCTAGCTCATCTAAATATTTTTAATCTGTTCTCACTGTGTTTCAGCCTATCTCTTTTTTTCTTTCTTGTTTAATTTAATTGCATCAAATACCTGATTACATCTACCTGTTTTTATAAAGACTGACTGAATCTTTCTTTGGACCATCTGTAATTTTCTTTGCCTGGCAATGCACTTACACTTCATTTTTCTTCCTCTAACTTCAAAAGCATTCATCGAAACTTCCTTGGTACCATTTATGTCCTAGTCTTTCTGATATTAATTTTCTGTGCTTATATTATTCCTTGTACTCATACTGTGTGTCAAATTCTTGACATCCAGGGCATTGGAGAGCTCTTGCTGAAGCCATAAACAATTTCTTCTGCATCAGAACAATTCGGTGTCATCTTCAGTGTAGACTATTTTGTTAGTGTCTCCCAGCAATTCTGCAGTCCTTTATCCTTTAGGAACTTCTTCCACATAGTTTCTATTAATAACTTTGCTTAATTTGTTGACATGTCTTCTGGGGGGAGCACTTTGTCTTCAGTATTCAGTGATTCCTTTCATACATATTAGCCATTACTTTCAGTGTATTTGTGAGCTTCTCTCGATTACAATCAGAAGTAAATTTAAGATACCTCTTCTTTTGGGAACTTTCTGCTATTGTTCTCAGTACATTCTGGTATTTAATTGGAAAGGCCTTGTCCTGGCTTACATTGCTTTTCTAACAGTTACACAGGTGGCAAATGGGAACCAGAGTTTAATTTCAAAGAACAAGGCAGCTTTTGAAATCTGAAATACCTTGAAGTATGGAGGACATTGAGCATTACAGCACTCCAGAAAGACAAGACATTGATCAGAAAGATTGGGATAGGAACAGAAGTGAATATGGAAATAATTCACCCCATTTAAAGTGAACGAGACAGGCAGACAACTAAATACAATTAAACAGATATTTTTTTTTAAGTTTGCCTGCCTGTGAAAGCAGCTCTGTTGAATTGCTAACACAGACACAATATATTGCCTATTCTTTTGTGCTTAGAGGCTGCAGTCTTGAAAGCAAATCTTGGCTGTTGATCTTAATCAAAGGAGCTTCAGTACACCCATTCTTTGTAGCATGTTGCTTCCCATCTGGTAGAGAAGGAAGGAGTTTACAAATTCAAATCTCCCATTTAGAAGACATGTCAGTGATACGATACATCCCTTCCCCCATTCACTACCCTGAGCTGAGGGCCAATAGAAATGGAATTTAATTGCATATTAAACAAATATTAACAAAAGGTGAGACTCCACTCTTAAAATTGCTAAAATCTTCTAAGCAACATATTGAATTTTCCAGAGTATTAGATTTTTATCTCAAGTGTAATGAGGTGCAAAGCTGCTCTGTGAAATCTGGAAAGGTGTTTTGTATTATTGCATTTCTGTGGAGATGCTGTAAGTGAACTGGTGGAACCACTTCCATTCTCAGTTCTATTAAAATTGGTTAGACTTGATAAAAAGTGAACTAGTGAATATAAATTTCTTACTCATACTTTCAGTCCAAATGTGACCACCTCTTACCTTTCTTGTTCTTTACCTTAGTTTTTTGAAGTGAGTAAAGAATTTTCTTGAGGAATTTTTTCCCACAAATTTTTAGTTATTAGAAAATGATAACATGTAAACCTACTTACAGTTTTAATGTCTCTTGAATGAATGTAATGCAAAACTTTGGTATCATTTATGCACTTTCAAGGATGTGTTTTTCTACAATAGGTCAGCATAGATTGCTAGGGACAGACCAGAGCAGAGTCTTGTGAGGAGACAGCTTTGCTTAGTAAGCTTTTTATTTTACTTCTGAATTATGAATATTTTAATTTCAACCAACTTCGTGTGCATGTGGCTGATTAGGGAAGAATACATTTCTCTTGGGATAGGAAACTTGATTTTGAAGGAGGATTGTGTAGGATTGAAATGGAATAAAATACTTAAAACCAATGATAAATGTCAGAGTATGCAGCAGAACTGTTTTCTCAAAAAATGGACAAATTTGTATATACAATTAATTATACTGAAAAAGGGAAAATGGTATTTTAGAACTGAGTATAAACCATTAATTAATCTGAGATTATAAATCAAAAATATGTTCTGGAAGAGCAGGTGGTGATGTGAAGTGCCTTCCTTCCGTGTCTGGATTCTTGAAGGAAAAGGAGTAGAAATAATTAGAAAGAAAACCAAGCCCAAATTAAAACCCCAAATTGCTTACTTCATGGTTGTTACTCTGCTTACTTAGCAATTATCAACTGAATATCAACATAATTGATATTAGACTTCATTGTTCTGAGAGGGGGAAGATTAGGTCCTTAATGTGTTTTGAGATACTGGGATAAAAATGTTGAGAAATGGACAAATGTTATGAAAATGTATAATTTTTATTTTATTTTAGAATAATTCCATGAATACGCATGCACTGTTACTGACTTTTTAATGAATATATTTTTTGTTTTCCGTCGTTCATATCTATTGTTGTAACAGTTGTATAATATTATTATCGTACCTTGGCACATTCATTGATTCTAAAGATTTCATACAGTATTTACATTTTAGTATTGTTAGACACGTCTAACCAGCCTTCCCCATAATAAGCTATCTCTTGAGACCACCTTCCCAATGAAGGAAACATGTGTCCTACTAAAGCAGTGATCTCCCTTCAGAAATTGAAGTTGTCTGAATCAATATGATCTTTGCACTGTCTTTACATACATTCTCCAGTCTGCCTTTCAGACTCTCAAGCTCTCTTCCTTAATCCTTGTTACAAAAAGCCAAACTTGTTCGTTATTATGCTTTATTACCACTTAATTACTAGCCCACAGTTATACACAAGTCCATCACACCTGTAATGGCTTTTTGACTGGAGGAGGTACGTGTGTGTCTGTTCATTGCATCTGCTCTCCTTGTGCCACCTCACTGTCTGTCATTCCCCATTTTTTCCACTGTACTTTGTCCTAATGACTTCTGCATTCGGTCCAGGTGATTTAGAAAAGAAGATACTTGAGAATATCTCCTGTACAGCTCTGAGCTGCAAATGTTTGTCATCCTCACTTCCATTACCCAACCGGATCCGACACTGAATGCTGGGCACTGTGTTACTTGGTTTTCACTGCTTTTACATTGGAAGTCCTTTCCTCCAGATTCTTTTAGTCCCAAATGGCTGAAAATCAAACCAGTGGCATGACAATCTATTGTAAAGTGAATAACTGTTCAGTTTTGGAAGCACAGTGTTTTTATGTGCCATATGTAAATGAAAAGTTTTTGTCCCAGGCTCAGTTTTCTTAGCCCAGTTGATACAAAATTATTTAAATGATCTTGAATTCAGGAGTATAATTTCATATCATTCTCAGGACTGGTTGTGAAAGTGTGCTAATAGAAATTAATCTATTTCTTTGTCGGTAACATCCTTTTAAGAAACTGTCTAGTGCTGTGAGTAAGACTTCTCCCTAGATGATAATTTTCAGGGCTGTTCTTTGGCTTGAATTAGGTCAAGTATCAGCTTACTCTTTAGAAACTTAAAGAGTGAGAAGGTTTGCACATCACCTGCATTCTGATTCAGTGCATTTATTTATAAACATCCTGTTTCTGATTCAGAAACTTTATATAACGTGGAAGTGAACGACGGCTCCCAAAGTTTAATCCAGATCTACTCCCACCTTCCGGAAATACCTCAAGAAGAAAATGCAGCTGAATCCTGGGAAAGTTTAGAAGGGGTATGTTGGAACTCCCTTAGTGCACATTGTTGCTCTTGTCTCTAGCAACGATTACAAAATAACATTTGCATTTCGTTTGTAGGACTTGATTGAACTCAGCCAGTTGGTGACTGATTTTTCTCTCTTAGTCAGTGTAAGTATTAATTCTGTGTTCTATCCTACGCAGAGTCCCTGTGCAAAAAGAAGGTGAATGGGTGACTCCTAGGTGGGGACAAAAAAGATGAGCAATATTTCTGCCCATGGTCTGCTCAGACTGAGCTAGTATCACTTTATCAGTGTGACAGAAGAGCAAAATAACATTAACAAAATAGCAAGAACATTTATTCAGTCCAATATTCAAGACTACAAAATCCTAGTCACTGTTAGGAACTTCAAGAAGATGCCAGTAGAGGCAGAGCCGTTTCCCCACAGTGAGCTGAGATGCCTGTACAAAGGTGCTGCCTTTGCTACTTGGGACCAATGGTAAATACATCTACAGTTTCCAAGATGGGGCATTAGACACTTTCCAAAGTCATAAGTGATGCATATAATATTTACAAGAAGAATGTCCAAAAGCATTAGTTTAACTGCTTTGCTGCTCTGTCTGGTTAGAAAACTAACAGCTCTTCCTTCCCTGTATCAGTGACTCATTGCTACAGGTGTCTTTGTGGCTCTCCTGTGGATTCAGGCTCTGCCAAGGTAACTTTCTGAGGAGGCAGTAGTCTGCTGCTTCAGCACTAGCGCTGGTAGTTGCTCCTAAATTTTGTGACCAGAACAACTACAGTGTTCTAGCCAGTGCACGTAGCCACAAGCTGAACCCCAGTAGAAGCTCTAGTGTTGTCTGCAGACTTCTACCCATTAATTTGTACAATTTCTAACTGTAATGGTGGCAACAGCCTTCACTGCACAAGGCGGGTGTTTCTCAGGTACTTTTCTCACTTAAACAGGAGTACTAGAAAAATCCCTCACCTTTATCTCGCTCTTTCTCTGCTCTCATAATACTGCCAATATGTCTTCACCATCCACACTGAGTTCCCAGTGTTTAGTTCTTCCTGTGCCACAGGGAATTTAAATGCAGAGTTCCCATCTCCTAGGAGAGTTCTTTAATCTCCTTGCTGTTGGGTTAGTAGGGATAAAATAAGCTAGCTTTTATCCTTTCTGCTTAGTATGTGCTGCTTCACTTATAAAAAAACCCAACAACTAAGAACAATTAGGTTGGAGAGGGACTGCAAAAATTTTCATTCAGTGTCCTAAAGGTTAAAGCAACAGGTCTTGTTCCCAGAACTTTCTGGATTTTACACATAAATATCATTAGATATAATACCAAGTCCTGCATGGTAGATGAAGATACCAGAGCTGGTAGACTCAGCAGTTTCTGAATTAGAAAGAGGCAAAACAGAATGCCTTTTATTTTAAGCTGAAAATCAGCTGTCTCATTATTTTGTGACATAAAACAGGCCGGGTACTGCTGAGATTAAAATAAGAACAAAGAAACCCACAGACCCCTTTATCTTCTGCTCCAGTGTTCCCTGAGAGACACTGCAGGGGAATCTGACTGCATTTGGAGAAAGGATGGAGTGTTTTTGTAAAATCAAACAGTAAAATAGAGAGCAACATCAAGTATATTTTCAGTGCTTTCACTATTTGTAAAGTCACTATTTTATAATGTCATAATTAAACCTTTCTGCTTAGATTTCTTGATGCAGCTTTATATGTTGGAGTTGATACTGGTCTTACAAATGCTCTTTAAGGAATATTTTTTTTAACATGAAACTCAGCAGGAAATGAAAAGGCTAGTTTGGATTATTCTTTCCTTTGGAATGCAAATTTATCTATTTACAGAAAAGATTTAGAAATCATATGTTTTGGGTTGTTTTCTCTAAGTGGAGCAAGACGTTTTCTAATACCCCCACCATCTTATTATTTATTAGTTTACATTTTTGTAAAGTAAGTGTGGAGCTTCAGCAGAGGTTATCAGATGCTAATCGTGAAGCACCATTAAGGCTGCTGAGTGCAGTGTGTAGCAGATGAAAGCGGCTGTGGGGCCCTGATTACAGGCATTAAAATGGTGTGTATTGGCTCACTGCTGCTTCCCAGCAGGTTACCTCACTCATAATTCCTTTGCATCTAGTCTCAGCAGGAGAAGATTGACAGGATTGAAGACCATGTCAACAGTGCTGCTGCGAATGTTGAAGAGGGAACCAAAAACTTGGGGAAGGTAGGGATCTGCTCCTGCTGGTGAATCAATGGTACTCTGCCTCCCAGCAATCCTCGGTATTAACCCGATTGATCTGCCGTCTTTAATGCTGAGGGAACCAGCAATTAAGGAAATAAGGAAGAAATGACCCACAGGTAGCAGGGAAAAAAAAAAAAAATTGATCTCTCTTGTAATTTTCTATCACATCCAGGCTACTAGGAAATGCAATTATTTAATTTTTGGGGGGCTTTTTTTAGCACTGTTCTGAGGCTACTTTGGTTTACTTGCAAAGACAAGCGCGTTTGGTGACTGGCTTGCAAGAATCACATAAACGTAAAACAAGAGGTTGATGACAAGTAATTTCCATACCATTCCCTGTAGATGTCAGTTGCTAAATAAGTCCCAAGCCTTGAGTCAGACACCTTACAAAAAGTCTAAGCATTTTCTCAGTTGCTTGTTTGGTTTAATGATGGTGACCAGGTAATACCCAGTGTACAAAATCAGCCAGAACCGTGTAAAAGGACCTGGTTCACAATTGCATACATGAGACAGCTCAATTTTGAATTGTTTTTAGTACATTCCGTCGTACGCGTGGGATAGGTGAGCATCTTCTTTTAAATACTAATTTGTAAAGTTTATTTATCACTGAGCATTCAAGTAATTGCCAAGAGCAGTGAGGGAAAAATGCACGTCGCCACAGGCAAGTATTCTAACTGTATTTTTTTTTTCCTTTTACAGGCTGCAAAATACAAGCTGGCAGCTCTGCCCGTGGCAGGTGCAGTCATTGGTGGAGTGGTGGGGGGTCCCATTGGTCTCCTTGCAGGCTTCAAAGTGGCAGGAGTTGCAGCTGCACTTGGCGGTGGGATTTTGGGCTTCACAGGTGGAAAATTGATACAAAGGAAAAAACAAAAAATGATTGAGCAGGTCTCTTCCAGCTGTCCAGAGCTTTCTCACCAAAGTGCCAAAAAATCCAGCTGAAGTATCAATTCATTATGGCCAGAAACAAGTGTAGCAGCCGTGCTAATGACAGACTTGCAGCCTTATGCTTTAAATACAAGGCTGAGTTGTGTGAATTTTGATGACATTACTGTTCCTTGGGAGGCTGAAACAGTCGTCAGAATTTCTCTTTTCTGACATGGTGACATCAGTCCTTTGAAAATTACATGGATAACTTTTAATTATAAAATTCTTAAGTGAGCTGTATGCACAGCTGTAATGACGGGTGACTGGTGCTTCATGCCAAATTTGCACAAACTATCTTGCAGACAATATAAAGAGAGATACTTGGAAAACCCTAGTGCTTTCCCATGAAATGCCATGAGAAGCCGGAGCTTTTATGGTAGTGCTCAAAAAAAAAAAAAAAAAAAAAAAAAAAGAGGAAAGAAATGCCATCAGTCTTTCATGGTCATAGTATTTTAAATTTACTTTCACTTATCCGGATGCCCAAACTCTTCCTGTGTACCTCCCCAGGATACGACTCACTATGTTTGTTTAGTAACGCACAGGGAAGTGTCAGCTGTCATAAGAGAAGGTGGAAATCTTGGGTGAGCAATGTGGAAAAAAAGTCATGTGTATATCATGTATCACAGATATCACATCTGCCTCCATCAGCCATATCAGATCAGCATCAGAACCAGTTTTTCCTCTTTTTCAGGTACCTTTTGTTTTTTTAAATTTGTAAACTCCTCACGTTGCTCAAAGTGTAGGTATGAATTAAACAGTCTGAGCAACATACCCTGCAGGACTGCTACCGGAGGATGATAATTTTCCATAGTTGTTCAATCCTTGGCTTGTCCCGAGTACACCATACAGGGTGAAGAGCCAAGCTCTGGCATTCTGAACCTGAAGCGTCATCTTGCTTAAGCAGCACTTACTGCAAGATGCTGCCCTTGTGTCTCGTCTCCTGGCACCAACAGCACTCCGGGGGAGAGCTGAACAGCTTCCCTGGAAGGCAGTGCTGCAGCCAGGCCTACTCCCTCAATCGTCTGTTACTCCCTCAAGGGTGGCATTGGGCACCAGGTCAGCGGCGGGCGAGGCAGCGAGGCCCCTTGGTGGCAGTGCCAGCTGCATCCCCAGAGGATGGGACTGTGTCGAAAACATCAGCCTGATACCGTTTACAACGTAAACCACGGCTGTTTGGGGCAGCTGCACACCTCTTGCTTACGGTGCCAAAACATCTGCTTCCACCCACACTGCAGCGTGGCAGCTGAGCCTTTTCAAGATTTTGGGACATGCTGTGGAACCTGTATGGGGTGAGGTGCTGCTTCTGCTTTTGCTGGCTTTTTATAGTGGTTACTTATTATCTTACCACCCTTAAGAAGCCTGTTGCTTCTGAGCTTCTGTTGTTAAACACAGAAGTGTTAACGTGTTTTTATTGTCACATAATTGTACTATTGTCACATAATCTACTGTTTGGCACTTTCAGGACAGTTCCCAGGCTACTGCTGCTACTGTTTAGGGGGAACGGAAATTGAGGTTTGGAAGCCACTTTTTAAAGTTCTTAGATTGGTCAATTCATCCTGAGCTCTGCTTGAGTCCAGTTTTATTAGGTGCACACTGAAGTCAGTGTTTAGATAAGGCTTCCTAGCAGGGAGCACTGTCCAAGGAAGCGTCTTATAGAAAGAGCTCCTTGTCGATAACCACTACTTTGATATCATCACTGGAAATCACTGTCCGCTAATGCCAGATGATGGGTTTTTGTGCCTAGAGACATTGTAGGCAACTGTTAGTTACAGCACAAATAACTTTTTCTGAGCAGTTCTTCCTTATTGCTTTTAAAATACTGAAATTGCTATCAGCCAGAACATTACGTCTATTTTAAGTAGGTGTGAGGCTCAGGGAAGCAATGTGTGCAAGAACAGTTTTCACCAGTAATTGCAGACATTGTCAAAACTGCATTTGTTAAAGCCATGGTGCCTGCATCCGTAAAATCAGCTGGAGTACAAAACATGACCCGAGTAATTCAGCTCATTTGCTCCTGACCGGCAAAAAGCACTTTTCTTTAAATGCATCTACTTTGGCTGTAAGCAGAGTTAATGAGCTTGTAACAACTTCATAGGCTGTTCATTCCTTTGATATTTATTTTCTACATTTGAAGGAAGACACTAAGAAAAAAATGTGTTTTTAATCAAAAACTGTGGTTGATTCTGTGTATGATTTTAAACTGCTGTACCTGCTTTCCTACTATATGCTGTGAAACCTCCTGCATTTAAATGACAGGAGCCACATCAGTGATCTTGCGGACTCCATCCTCCCCCCCCCCAAGCTGGATTAATGCCAGGACAATCTAAATTCCTAAGACTGAATTCCTACCGCAGCTTATACAAATTCAGCTTGATATGCACTCAAGTTTATGAAATGTCTATCATGAGAACTGTTCTTCCCCCTTGCGTTTTTAAGGAAGCAATTTCAAAACATTGTGTACACACTAGATGGGAGTCTATTATTTAAGCTACAATCTTTTAAAATAGGTGGGTTATTTACATATGTGAAGAAACATCGGCATCTGAGTAACCAAACTAGCATTTAAATTGCTAGGCATGTTAGTCAGAAGAATTGTAAGATATAAATAACTCTTTCAGACCAAATAAAAGTTTTTTCCCTATGAGACTGGTTGTAACATTTACTGAGAACTCTGGTGCTTATTTCCTTTCAGCGTCTAAACAATTAATCCCTCCCAAATTTTATATTATTAAAGTAATTGCACTACCAAGATTTAAGAATCCTGTATTGAGTTACCAAAGACATGCTTCAGCTATTGAAATATTTACATTGACTGAAATTAATACAAGTTCCTAGAATGCCACCTGCATCTAGCAACTCGTACACACATGCTAGCTTAGAAATGGGCTTGGCAAGTTCAGTTAAAAAGAGTTTGGAATAGTTTTACTCCATATAGGGATAATACTAATATTTTTGAAAACTTCCCATATAAGCCTTGAGAAGTATTAAAGGGAGTGGTTAAAATACAGATGCAGATGATCAGAGTCAAATGGCTCAATTTGAAACACAACTCGGATTTTGTCCAGCACTTGCTCTCTCCAGGCAAATTCTCTGCATCACCAGACACATAAAAGCTCAAGTGACACTCAGCAGCATGTCAGGCAAGCACGGCTTCGCTTTAGCTGTTCAACCTCCTGCTTGCAAATAGCAGGTCGCTGGTTATCCCTAACCCAGGAGAATCAGGCCCAACTCCAGTGAATACACACTGAAATTATTGCAGTGTGTAACTGTCACAAAACGACATGTTACAGCTAATTGTCCACCTAGTGCCGGGACACCAAAGCTCCGGGAACAAGTCCTTACTCTGAAAAGCAAACTTGGATTAAGGAATGGCAGAAGGGTTCATCTCTTTCACCTTCTAGCTGAAAGTACCTGCGCCTGGACTGCTGGGTGGATTATGAGGAAGCATCTTCCTTTAAAAGGAGAAGTTTTGGCATCTCCCACCAAACAGCATTTATAAATAAGAAGCCCAAGGAAAAATAGGAACCTCAGAGGAGTAAGATGAGTACTTGCAGGCACCATGCAGGAATTGACTAAAATTTTGGGTGCCAGAATTGTGTAGCACCACCTGTAAAAAACAAGTGGCAGCCTTAAAACCACAACCAGCTCACATCTCTAGATTCCAACTGGAAGGTAGTATGACTTAGCTGCCAAAAATGCTCAATTTGGCATGAGATGGAGAACAGAACAGGAGAAGGCCAAAAATGCAGATTCACAAAACCAACAAAAAGTTATACCTGTAAACAAAACCTTGCAATACTTTCCTCAGCTCTCAAATATGCAGCAGCTCAGTTTGCTGTAGCTTAGTGTGGGTGGGTATTAGTGACTGTCCTCAGAATCGCTCCCTAGAAAGCTCCTGTTCCTGGTGCTGCAGAAGCTTGATTCAGGAGGGTGTCCTGGGATCAACTTTTGCCATAGTTTCACCAGACCATGAATGTCTTCTGTCAGTAACTGAGCAGGCGGCATCCATAGCTGAGAGGCAGAAGGAATCCTGACCTGTGACTATGCAAGTCTCCTAAGTAGAGCTGAACCCAGTGTTCCCCCTGTCCAGAGAACAAGCTCACTTCTAAGGACACTAAACCTTAGGGACCCAAGTCAGGTCCTCAATTCTTTGTAGTAAGTGTGCTGTACAAATCCAGCACTAACTCACCTCCAGCAATGCCCCACAAATTAACAGATGCTGTTCCATCTTACAGTTTCTATGAGTTCATCTCACCCAGCAGCTCAAAGATTCATTGAGAACAGCCCATATTCTTGTGTAGTTCGTAAAAGAAAAGCAGTAATTCCTTCTTCAGAGCAGAATTCAAAGATTATGCAGTAGAGTGAGGCACAAGCCAGACAAAGAGAGCAACAGAAAATTTACAGTGGTGGTTTGAACAGCAAGTGGTTGTCTGCCAGGAAGGCAGGGATCTGGGGGAAAACCAAACAAAACCCCCAGAGACTAATCCTAACATACACAGAGATATTAATTTGGGACTGAGAAAACTCAGATGCCAGTCCAGCCTCAGACCTCTCTTACTATGAAGGGTTTCCAACATTCACGTTCTTTTAACACAACCATGTGGGTAATACAGAAATCTTAATTCCAAGAAATCAGAGTAGGTCAATGCAGCCCCCTCATTTACAGCCATTATCATTGAAACCTTTCCTTTCCTCACTTGGTATTTTAATATTCAGTTTTGTTTAATTGCTTGGACATTTACAGCCAGTAAATCACCACACAAGATTCTGTAAAACTTTAATTTATTCCCCTCCCAAGTATCCAGAATAGAAGACCCTCTTAAGTTGGAGAAAAATGTGACAAAGAAATAGATTACCAGGATAGCTGTTCACATGAAGAAGAAAAAGCACATACTACCAAGGTTACACAGAAAACAACCCAGAAGTCCTATTTAATGGGATAGTGCAAGTTAACAGCATGTCTCTGGCAGGGATACCTTCATTTGGATTATAAAAGTTTTACAGAACAGAGTTAGATCAAGAGTCTGGATGGGTCTCTGATATTTTACTGTAGCATTAAGAATGTACTGTTTGAAAGATGCTGTACAGAATGACCCACCAAACAAATGTATTTACAAGCCTGGGGAGAAAAAATTATTTTTCAGTTTATTCAAAATAAAAATACACATAGAATTATGAAAATATAGGTTTACTATTTCCACCACACAGAAGTCAACGCTGCTGTCTGAAAGGCTTGCAAGATTATTTCAAGTTTTTAAAGTTCATCTTTTTCCCTCAATAAGGTGTACCTATGTTCACTGGGTGCCAGTTTCTGGAATGAGCTTTCTGGTGGGCTGCTTGCTAAATCCTGAATTGGCTGAAAAACAGAATAAACAGTAAAATTGTTTGTTAGACTAATTTTGATAACCATTCACTTCCATTAAATGAATTTCTAGCATTAATTATGGGAGTGCATGAATGTCCAGCATTCCCACAAATTAAATTTTTTTGGTGGTTTGTTTTTTTTTTAATGGAAAGCACATTATAAGCCCCAAGTAAGAGGAACACAGATGCACACACACATGAATTAAGCACTTTTAGTTAAGGATATTCCTTTTGTTGGCACGTCTCAAGGGTAATGGCCATCACACCAAGTTCCTGTACAAGTCACTTAGAAGTATGTGAAATGCGTATTTGCTTGTGTCTGTCTACCACTTGCTTTGAGGATATTCTACTTTGTTTGTGTGTGTTTTATGAGATATACCAGGGCAAAAGGGCCAGCACTGACAAAATATTTTCGAATTAGGGTTTTTTTATGGAAACTGAAAAAAAAAAAGAAAAACCAAACCAAATAAAAAAAAAACCCAACACAAATCCCTCCATGCAATTCAAGGGACACAGGTGACCTAAGCCAGCAGCCTCCAGTTTAGTTAAGGCCAGATTTCCATCACATGTGCATCCACAAGATGGCAGGATGCCATACGGAGATGAGAACATAAACATCCCAGGTTTTGAGTGCATTTCTCAAGGCAGAATGGAGACAAGAGCAAGCCTGCAGGCTCTAGGCTCTGTGCCTGTGCCCAGATAGGCAGGCAGCAGGATCCAGGAACTCAGCAGATTCCTCTCTCTCCAGCCAAGCCTTTTCCTCACAGCAGGTGCCTCAAAGCATCTCTTCCTTGTGCACTCCTGTCCCCCTCCGAGCTGACAGACTGCCTGGCCTCTGCCTCAGTCTCCAGCCCTTATTTCTGCACCTCCTCCTGTTGACTTGCATTCTGGTTGCTCAATGAATTCTGGAGAAACAGGGATCTACTAGTTAAACGAATTACTGCTGAGACAGTTCAGCCTACATGTTTTCTTGGCCAGCCCTGACAACATTGAAAAGCAGTCATTCTCCTGGCCAAGGCAAGCCCTCCAGGGCTTTCACGCTTGTAAATCTTTTAGCTTTGAGCAGGGCAACAGGAGGCTGCACTCAGAGGGCTTAGTGCAGTGCCACCCTTACCACATCCCAGAGATGAGCAGCAAAATGACCCTGTAGCTGTAAACAGTTTCCCTCACCTGTGGGTTCTCAGGTGGCCTAAGGCACCCCAACACAAGGGCTCCAGGTCTCCCCTGGGACCAAAGTGGTTCCTTGAGCCCAGACAATGCAATGTATAACTTGAAAGAAGTGTTTTAAATGGTTATTTCTTTAGACAGTGCCCAAGGTAATGAAAATGTTCCCTGACAGGCTGTTACGTTTGCACTTTTCAGCATGACACCAAGCACATGAGCTGAGTGGTGCATCAAGAAGATACAAGGCTGATTAAGAGACAGAAGACTGGGCTAAGCAGAGGGAATCAGGGCTGGTTATGTCCTTTCTTTCCTGACATTGAGGTGCTCCCGAGTTTTGTCTGGAGAAGGATCTAGTAGTTGTGTTCCTGAAGAGATCCCAGGAGTGACTTCCAGGCACGTAATTACACAACATGACAACCTTGGAGCAGAACCATGAGGAATCCAAACTGACAAGTGCAGCCTGTGAGCACTACTGATGCCGTTTATTAACTGCATTATTAAGAGCAATAAGGCCTATTACTGCTTATCCATCTTATCCTGATGCTCTAAGAATCTGCCTCCTGCTTGGATTGGCAACTTTCTATATAAAACATTCAATCAATTGCTCTTTCCCCTTAGAAGCACCCTGTAATAGTGTGTTGTGTGGGAAATAATGCAGCTACGATGTAGTACCAACTTTTGCACTGAAGTCACATGAGAATCACATAAGTCACGTAAGAGTAGCTCTATGAGGTCAGAAGAGACATCTAGCCCAAGATCTGTTTCAGTGGAGAAAACATACATCCTTATAATTTTCCCTTATTCAAGGCAAACAGGTACCATAGTGCCTCTTAATGCTCTCCTTGCCTTTACCCGAAGAAAGTTAAAGGAAGTGCCAAGCAGAAGTGGCAATATTACGCTTCTGTAAACAGATTTCTCTTTCAGGAGACAGAGGTTCAAAGCACAAACATATTAGAAAGTACAGCTCTGATGAGGAGTAAAAAAAATGGTCTTTACTCATTGGCCAAATTAAATGTATTTGTTGTAACCTTACCTGACCAGGTGCTACATCAGTTGGATCCGGGCCATGATGAAACTCTCTATGCAGTTTTCCAGAATGCAAGTCTAGTACAAATTGCTTCAGTTTACCTGGAATTCTGGAAAACATTCAACAGAAACACCCACATGTTTATTACAAGTTAAGTCCAAACACGGAAGATTTAAAGTGCACTCTTTAGAGTAGCCAGCTTTTCTTTATCTAGCACACTATGCCCACTTCTTGGTGATTAATAGAGGACAGGAAGCCAAATGGTTTGCTAAGGTATCCTACCAGCTTCTTTTTCTTTCCACTGTCTCTTGAGAACACAGCAAGTATTTTCATCTTTTCAATAACTCCCACAGAGTTGTACCAGCTGATAACTTCATTGTATACTCCCTTCAGCTCCCCACTAACTGTAATGTAAGAGGGAACAGCAGGTTCCAAATGCACAGTTTACAGATCCAAATGGCAGTTGGGTACCAGTATTGACAAAACATCTTTGAAAGGCTCTCTACTGCCTCAGCAACTGCATATACACCGGAGCTATGCACTAAGAGGATATCAATGTAAATCTAAACTGAGATCATCTACTGTCACCCACAGCAAACGTGCTAAACTACAGCATCCAATTTTATTTGTGAAATGTCAGATAGACTAAAAATCTCAAAGTCAAGAGCTGATCTAATAAATATTAAAGATGAGATAAAAAACTATAACAAGCACTATGCATGCAATCAAAAGGTAATGTCTGAATAGAGACAGATTTTGTAGGGAGCCTTTCATCAAACCAACTATTACATTTAGGAAAGAGGAACAAAAGTGTGGTCAGACAAGCTATCAGCAATATTTCAGATAATCAGAAAACTGTGCATAAAATGCAGCATAACCTAGAGTCAGTATCACTACAGCAATGTCTGTAACTGATCAGTATTACAGTGGTACTTTAAGGGGTCTCTTCCCTTTCCAGGTAAGATCAGGAATTTGTACTGATAGAAGGAGGTTCATTCTAGCCTGGTGATAGGGACAGCAGAATTACTGCTCCCTGCTTTACCTTGGGCTCCTGCCCTCTTCTAGGTCAGGCACATTGCTGGAGACGTTCTCCTTTCCTAACGCAACAAGGGCACTTGGTGCCTACAGCCTCGTGTGGCTCAGCCTGTTCTCACTGAGAAGCTACTGTTGAACACTCCCTGCTGTCATTTCCAACCTGGAACAGCAGGATGAATAGGGACAGGTGGCCAAAGCTGATGGTAAAATATTGAGTGATGGTCTCATTTGCCTATGAAATGGCCATTCTCAAAAAAAATATGAATTTCCTAAGGAGAGAGGAAATCTTGTAGTGGGCCAGTTCTAAAACTGCCAAAGCCAAACAGTATTGGCTGGTGGCAGCGCTGAGATTACAAGGGACAGCCTGGGGCCAGTTTGTAAAAGAGTCCAGGAAATATACTAAACTGAAAGACATCCTTACAGGTAGACGAAAGTCTCAGAATTAAGATTCTACTTATGATTAAAAACCAAAAACCCCCACAAATCTGACAAAAAGCAACAAACAAACCAAACCAAAAATTCAAACCACATACACATGAGGATATCACCCCAGGTGCTCCAAGCTCTCCTTGTTTTGTTATATATTTCTGTGCATCAGCTCAACCTCCTAGAGTAAGGTTGAATAATTATTTATCATTAGGCAACTCTCTACAATCCTGACATCTCTGTCAGCTTCATTTGTATGTAACAACTGGTACACATCAAGCAAGTAGCTCTTATTATTCTGACAGTTTCACAGAAACAGAACGCATAAGAAACATAAAAGTCTAAACTAAACATCTCTATTGCCCACATAAGAGATATTAATTTATTTTAGGGCTGTTTAAAAAGTGGCAATAAAAAGAGTGTTTTTAAAACGTAAATATCCTGCTATTTTTTGCTGGCATATGTGGTGAACACAATATTCCAAAGAAATAGGAACACAAGGAGACCAATAGTCACTATCAGAATTTCAACATACATGGCTTCAGATATTTGAAAGCAGTATTTAAGACATATCAAACTGAGACCACATTTAATAAGCCTGTGGAGAATTACAGAAAGAAGCTAAGTTTGAACCCTCCTTCCAAATGTCAACATTTCAGGTAGAAAAATGTCTCCTGGAATGGCAGAATCAGACACGGGATTATGTTCACATTGCACGCTAAAGCTGAGCTTTGAATCCTTGGCTTTGACAAAAAATACCCAGCCTAGGCACCCAGCCAGGACTTTAGAGGTAGTGTATGTGCAGGTACCTCCTTTGAGACAGAAACTGGAGTTTAACATCCAACCAGAAGACAAGGACAGAGCACTTGTCTAAGGCTGAAAGCCCCTGAAGACAACGTTTACACACCTTCATTCCTCAGCTGAGCCATGAGAGACAGAACATCTGCTTCCAAGGCAGTGCAACATAAAGAGACAGGCTGATTATCACAGTGGCATATCACACCTGAGCATTCTGATACTTTGCTCTCATATATTTCATCCAGATAAGCATGACAGTGATGGTCCATTTTCCAAGTTGCACTTGGAAGATTTCTAAAATCCACACGATAGGGATTTCTCTGCCAGTTTTCCAGATTTAGACTAATGCAGGAAGGCTAGAATTACATAGCAGGAAAAGCCAAACCGATAGGCTGGGAATTCTTACATGGTGCATTTTACAGTAATCCCTGAATAACGGCACTTACATGATCCATGTAGTATTTTAAATCTATTAAAGTTAACTGATGTATCTAGATCACTACTAAAAATACCATGCCAGGCTCCAAGGGCCTAACTATGACGGAAAACAACAAAACTTCGAAATGAAAGACTGGCATCTAAAAACTTAACATGAAATTCTTTTCCTGCATAAAGTAATACAACTCCATTTAAACAATGGCTTCACACCAACTCATATAGCTTTTAGGCTTTGACACTGAATCACACAGATTTACTCATCTTCCTACCACAGTACTGATTAGAGTATGAGCACACACCTTTTCCTTTGTCCCTCTCAAATTAAAATGCATAAAGAAAAATACTTACGACAAATCACTGAAGTCTGGAAAGACATACATGTGCCTAAAGCTATCAATGGCAATGACAGGACAGTCCGCTGGAGTCTTCTGAATGTGCAGGAGTGGGTGCCTGAATTTGTCACAATCAGCATGGAGGAAGTTTATTGTACCTTAAAATCGTGAGCAGACAAAAATCCATATTAAAACTTCTTTAGTATTATCTTGAAATCCTAACCACTTTCATAACTATTATAAATGTGGAGATATTAGATTCCACATGCAAAACTTGAAAACAGATCTAAATTTTTAACTAACTCAACCAACATAACGGATTTTCTTAAAGTGGTTTTTTTTCATATTACAAACTGAACCTTTGTTTAATACCCTCTCAACTCCATTAAGTCATTTAGACAAGAAGGATTTCTGAAACAGTTACCTACTAAAAAACTGTGTATCTACTTTAATAATTTCCAAAAGGAGTGAGTCCTCACTGTCAGAAGTGCATAAAGCCCTCTGGTTTCAAGAGTTTTAAAGACAGGATTCTGTTTGACCTTTGCTTCCACTCTGAGTTGCCTGAAAAAAAATTATACGAGTAAAACCAAGACGTACTAAGAGTTACTACAAACCTTTTTCACCTATTAACTGTCGTGCAACCTCCTGCTGGAATTTCTCTAAACTCTCCAAGTCATCTTTCATGTGGAAAAGTATGAGAAAAGGAAGCCCTTCTTCTGTCAGTTCCTGCAGAGAAAACAAATGACAAATGTCATTCCTTCCTTTTCTTCAGGGCACTTCAGTGATTCCATGAATTTTCAAATTCAGAGAGATCTCTATGTCTGTTAAAAAACAGACGAAAGAACAAGACTGAAGATTAACTGCTGACTCTTTCTGTAAGATACCCGAGTGATCAAGTTAACTTATGTTTCCTTCCTCTTACCATATACAGTGGATAAAAGATAACAGTATTTCATTATCAGCATTTCAGGAAGGGATACACTTGCACTGGAATACTTGCACGGAAGAAATAACCCAATCCTGAGAGAACACAACACCTTCATAGAAACCACAATAAGGCCTGAGTATGAAATGCTATGAAAGGCTGAGGGTGTATTCTAGACCCAGTCCTAGCTTGTTCACATAGTAAGGTGGTGCTTTCTTAGCGTAACACAATGAACAAGTATCTCTAAATAACCCTATCCCCTCTTCCCAATAAATAAAAAATCAGAAACTAACGATACAGCTATAGCGGTTATGATCTTCTGCCAGTAAGTGTGTCATCTGTGTAACAATATTGCTAAATTCACAGGCTAATATATTACTGAAATTGATGAAAAAATTAAAACCTTTGAAGGACAGGCAACTTTAATTCCTCATAGGAATGCGCCCTTGCAGCCCAAGTGCCTTTAAAAAAATCTCTGTGCCCAGGGACAGATAAATACAGGAATTCCTTGAATAATTTATTCAGGATTTTTCTTTTACTTAAATCCAAAACACAAACAATATGCACTTGCTTGCTTCAAAAGTGATTTTTAGGCACTTATGAACATCAGCTCAACTCACTACAGGCCGATTGAAAAAAAAAATCATTATTTATCATCTAAGAAATGCCCGGATTTGTCTTTTATTTGCACAACTGGTGTAACAACCAAGTGCTGCTTTGATTCTAGCCTGTACCAGCATAAAAATTGTGCTTTTTGAGAAAGATAGCATTGGTTCATTCTGCCACCAAATAGAAAAATTTCTTCAGATATTTTTGATTTGCAGTAAGTTGGAAGAAATACTTTCCCTGTCAGTAGGCAGCCAGTTACACAGTGTACATTAAATGGCTGTCCTTCTCCCTTCAACCAAATTCATCAGGTAGGTTGAAGCCTGGTCTTTTAACAGCAGATCCTCACAACTTCAGTGCTCTTGAAATCCAAGCTTCCCAACCCTTCTATAAACCAACAACTAATCCTATATGCTCATTCACATTTTTATGTGCACAAATGCAGCTGGGTCTCAGCATCCTCTCCTATTACAGGATGGTAAAAATCTGTTTTGTACCACTGCAGTTATGGCTTTGTTTCCCCACTCGTTTCACCAGGTACATTTCCAGAGGGAGAGCTTAGTGTTCTGGCTCTAAGGTCCCCTCTTGCTTGCAAGCAGCTAAGAGGACAACCTCAGCAAGTTACATTAACAAGATCTATTCATCTCCAAGCAGGTTATTACGACAGCCGGCTTGAATGCTTTGCTAATCTTGGCCCTAGCTGGTTTCTATACAGTACCTTCCTTTCATTCCTTTTCTATTCCAGCTTTCATAGCATGTCTCATTGATCAGGAGACAGCAAGTAGAATAGCTATTTCATTTGCTTAGACTGCTCCCTCAAAAGCTACTGTTTCATTTGGCACTGAGAATATCAAAAGATTTTTCATTACATCTGAGCTTCTCATGTTACTTCTGAATGTCTTTGAGAAACCTTTTAGCCTTGCAAAAACTTAAAGTTCAGCAGCATCTTTAGGCCACAGAGGGTCATTGTATTCATAGAATCATAGAAAGGTTTGCATTGGAAGGGGACCTTGAAGGTCATCTAGTTCTAATCCCATTGCTGTGGGCAGAGACACCTTCAACTAGAGCAGGTTGCTCAGAGCTCCATCCAGCATGAGATGGGACATCCACAACTTCCATGGGCAACCTGTTCCACTACCCCTCCACCCTCACAGTAGAAATTGTTTTCCTAATATTTAATCTAAACCTCCTCTCTTTCAACTTGAACCCACTCCTCCCTGTCCTGTAACTACAGCTCTTGTAAATAGCCTTGCCCCATCTTTCCTTTAAGTTCCCTTCAGGTACTGAAAGACCACAGTTAGGTTACCCCAAAGCTGCCTCTTCTCCAGGCTGAACATTCCCAAGTCTCTCAGTTTCTCCCTCAAAGAAGAGGTGCTTCATCCCTCTGATCAACTTGGTGGCCCTCCGGACTCGCTCCAACAGGTCAAGAGGCAGCGCAGAGGGGCAGAATCCCCTCCCTCGCCCTGCTGGCCACGCTGCTTTTGATGCAGCCCAGGACATGACTGGCTTTCTGGGCTGTGAGTGCACAGGGCTCATATGTCCAGCCTCTAATCCACCAGCACCCCCAAGTCCTTCTTGGCAGGGCTGCTCTTGATTCATTTAACGCAGAACTAAACAGCTGGATTGCAGGTTAAACAGTGGTTTCTTATGAATGAAATTACTGATTCCAGCAGCCTATTGTTGTCAGGTGCAGGAACTGTCTTAAATGGACAGTCTCCTCAAGTAGAAGACCTTGCTTCTGAGTTCTATTACTATGTGTTGTCTAAAGTCACAATGATGAACTCTGTTCAGATTGGGCATCTTCCTGCCCACAGTGTTTACCAGCCAATGAAAGCATTAAGAAAATGAGGGAAAAACCTACCAGTTTACAGAAACCAATTTTGATTTTAAAAATTAATTTAAAGTCTGTGGAAGCATTTTTTGTCTTTAACTTATTTATATGGTATTCTAGTACCATAAACACAGCTTAACTGTCGCAGCACTTCATATTTTTACTCTGTACTGCTGTGCAGTATCCACAATAAGTAAGAGCCCATTTAAGTAACTGTACAATCTAAGCAAGCAGAAATATCTCAATTTTGGCATGTTTAAATTTGTTTGGGTACTGGCAGCACTGAGTTTTTTAAACAAATGTTGCTAGGCAAAATGTCCTATTGGAATTGTTTCTATCTACCTAAGCAAGCAGGAATCAAGGGTTATGAGAACAACCAGAAAAACCACAATACACTGTGGTACAAGCTGACAGCGATGAACCTTTGGCTTCTAAGGCTCAGAATCCTTTTTCACCATGGAAAAAGTACTCTGAAAATCTACCACACACTTCTAGAGCCAAAAGAAGAAAAGCAAGGGAAACAGCACATGAAGCTAAAAAGATTAAGATTTTACCAGTGCTTAAATGCAGATTGAAAAAAAAAATAAAATCACAGTTTCTATTACCATTCCCAGAAAGTGCAATTTCATTGTCAGTCACCATTTAATGTGCTTGTTTATTAGATAATGCTTTGGAAGTGGTTAATACAGTAATATTTTTCTACCACTAAGATTAACATTAAACTTTAAAAGACTGTTATAACTAAAGGATAGTTCACCAGTATTTTGTTCTTTCCAACTGTCATTGACATGCCGACATGGGTGTTTTCTACCCTGACTAGAAGCGGTTTTTCCAAGGTCTGGATCTTAAATGTATCATTTGGTCATGACATCCATATAATAATATGTACTTACTTTAGTAAGTAATAACACAACCTACCCAAGGTGTTACACATGCACACATCCTTACAGACACACACATTCTTAGCCCCCAAGTGTCCACATTCTGCAAATCACCAGACACTTCTTACTGAATCTACATGCATCAAAGCTGGTCCTGTACTTGAGTCACAACAACCTCATCCAATGCTGTCAGGCTAGGGGAAGAAGAGTGGCTGGAAAGCTGCCTGGTGGGAGAGGGCGTGGCGGATCAGCAGGACCAGGACAGGGATCATCCCCTTCTACTCAGCACTAGTGAGGCCACACCTCAAATCCTGTGTTCAGTTTTGGGCCCCTCATGGCAAGAAAGACATTGAGGTGCTGGAATGTGTCCAGAGAAGGGCAGTGGATGAGGAGCTCTGCTCTGATGAGGAGCAGCTGAGGGAGCTCAGGGTTTAGCCTGGAGAAGAGGTTCAGGGGAAAACTTACTGTTCTCTACAACTCCCTGAAAGGAGTTGTAACGAGGTGGGTTTCAGTCTCCTCTTCCAGGTAACAAGCAATAGGACACATGGAAATGGCCTCAAGTTGCAGCAGGGAAGGTTTAAATTGGATATTGGGAAAAATTTCTTCACTGAAAGGGTGGTCAGCTATTGGAATAGGCTGACTAAGGAAGTTATAGAATCACCATCCCTGGAAGTGTTAAAAAAACCACGTGGATGTGCCACTTGGGGATGTGGTTTACCGGTGAACACAGCAGTGCTGGGTTAACAGTTGGACTCAACTATCTCAGAGCTCTTTTCCAGCCTTAATGGTTCTAAAATAAAGCCTCTTACTTCGGTGGTGTATGAAACTACAACAAATCTGCCTCCAGTGAATTTCAAGTCTAAACAAAAAGCTCCAAAAGAATGAAAAAAACATTATCTGACAGCTATTTTCTGCCTAAAACAAAATATACAACGTTCTTTGAAGTGTATGAGGGACCTTGAAAGAGACATTTTGGTTTTGAGAAAAACCCCAAAACTAGAATTGTAGAAAAAATTCTTACCTCCCCATTTTCAAATGTAATTTCTCTAACTAGTGGTACACATTTATCTTGTGTCCATGCATAAACCAAATCAAAATTGGTTAGCGAGCCTAAATACACCATATCTGGAGCATTTTCCTGTTGAAAAGAAACATACAGTAGATGACAAACAGTAAAAGTGACACTGCTACCTACAGAGATTAGCTACTCAATATAAAATAACAATATTCATACAAATATTGAAAGCAAATCTTACACCAGTTATACCCTTGCGCATGCAAGATTTCGATAAACTATGTGATTAAAGTACAAATGGAAAATGAATATTAGATATGATAATTTATGCAGTCAATGCCACTTTTTAAGACAAGTTATAAAGAGTTGAAAAGCTACTTTGTTTCCCAACCGGAGATGCTTCAAATAAAGGCTATTCAGACTTCTACTAGGTTGAGAAATAGTATCTCCAGATGTAAAGCCCCCATTTAGACAAATTAAATGCAGATAGAAAGCTGCTTCATGCTGATAGTTACGAAGACTCACCAAAACCCCCTCCTAATGTCCTAGGAGGACTTAAAATTGGTATTTTACATTTGCTTTGCCAAAGAGATATGAATAAATAATAGTTTTCCTTTATTTGCTAGTTGTTTTAACTTATAATTCAGTGCTGACATCCTTTAATTTAATTACAATTTTGGTTAACATGAAGTGAAGCATGACTTTGCAAGCTGTGGCTGTGATTAAACACACCTTAATTCAGAAATGCCATATAAATTAGGTAACCTAATAAATTCTGTTGTTTAAAAAAAAAGAAAAAAAAAACAGGTTTGAAACTCTCTTCCCCCTGAAGTCTTTTTTCATTTATTTTCTCTTCTGTAAGGAGCTCTTTTCCTGCAGTAAATTTGCAAAAGGAGCAGATTTTTAGAACGTATGCCTCTAAAAAGCAACTCTTACAGATTTTCTTCTGTACTGAATTTTTCCCCAAGTGAAACTATATTTATGAGAGTTTGTTAACACACAGTTAATTTTTTTTTTTTGATTAGGAGAAGAGCTCTTAACCCTTTTGGACTAAGGTACACACAAGACAGGCAAGTGACATGTCGTAATTGTTACTTGCTTTGAACTACAGGAAGTGCACCAGCTTCACAGATTTTTAAGAGTTCTACGGAACACACAATACCTATACACACAATGCGTTGGCTGCCCTTCTCAGAAAAAAAAATTGATTCTGAACATTGACATTTCAAATGACAGATTTAGGTTTTGTGCGTTAACTGGCAACACAAGAGATGGAGATCTCTTTTACTGACTCAGAAACACTAGTTTCTATGATCCCATTTCTCACACTCTTTAGTGATGAAATAAAACCAAGATTTGAGATACAGTAACATACTGAATGATACAAACAGTCTCCACTTGTTCATATTCACATATAACGACAATAATCAGAATAAAATACATAGTTACACTTACCCCTGGTGGCTTGTAGATTATATTGTCTCCGCTAAATCTCTCTGCTTTTGAAACAGCCCTACAACAAACCAACCAGTAAGCATGTCTTGGTAGACACAAATAAAATAACTGAGATACCAAAAATCATATTTTAATTTGCTATCCTTACTTTACTTCCTTTTTTTTTTTTTTCCCCCCACCCTTCACAATTTGAGAATTAAAATCCTTCATTTTTAAAGCAAACTCCACAAAAATGTGGCCTGGCTAGACAGGAGGGCATTAATGGAGTCAGGAAGATGTATCCCTAAGATCAGAAGTGTGGACTAAAGGCATTGACATGCAAGTGATGAATGCCAGTACAATTCTGGGTAAGAGACTGTCAGAGAAATTAAAGAAGTGAATTAAAAAAAAAAAAAAATCTTAAAGGAAGGAGAGGAGAGAAAGGTGGATTCTTGTTTGCATTTTCTCTTCCTGTTCCTCTGTTTACACTAAAAATTTACGTCTTATCTACCCTGATAAAGAAGGGCTTTGAGGTGTTTTATCGGCACAAGCAGTGGGAAAATGGATGGCCATTAAGCCCACATTGTTCTTGTTACCCTCAAAACAGATCTAGAGAGCAGACACAACGTGCAGCTCCTGGCCACTGACGATACAGTGTGTGTGTACCCAGAAGACATGCAGTTCCTCCTTGGTATTCAGCTTACTTAAGGAAGTTCCTCTCTTGCCTCTGGAATATTTTGTGGATCCTTAATCCCAGTCACAGCAGAGCACCCTGAAAACTGCTAGCTTGTACCCCAAAATTACCATCTCTTATTCAAGCAAGTTGGGACAGCTATGCATCCAACGGAGGACACAGAAAAATAAAAGAAAGCTCCCAATAAAAACAAACCCTTAAAAATCTTCAGATATGTAAAGAGGCCTCCTCACTCCTTCTATCCCGTGCCTTGCTGTTCCAGCGTAAATCAGGCTGGCAAGACAGAACTGACTAGATACATATGCCACAAAAGAGTAAGAGTACCCACTTCTTTTCCCTTCTCCAATTATCTTTCCTCTGGATGCAATATAAACATTGGTGAAGACTGATTAAGAAATGTAAGGGGGAGGAAAAAAAGCCAAAATATCTCAATTTATCTCACTGCAAGATTAGCTAAATCTTCCTGGGGTCTGAACAGACCTGAACAGAGTGCCAAGAAAAAGACAGACATCATAAGCCTTAACTTAAAGTACCTAAACTTTATTTCCTTCATTTGATCTGAGTATCCTTCTCTTATCACATAGAATGGATGCCTTGCATAGTATGCTACATCTATCAGTATTTGCATCAGTTTACAGATGTGTACTTTAAAATGTATTTGTATATTCCAGACAGGATTCTGCCCAAAATGTGAAATTAGGCTTCCCAGTGGCCACCATCCCTGACAAAAACCACTCGCATCCCAAATAAGCCTCCACTGAATAAGAAGAAAGTGAAGACGTAGAAACCACCTGCCCAATCACTGCTTGATAAGATGATGATAATCTATAATGAAATATATGCTCTAGGGTAACCCTGTGGTAGAACCCAAAATGTCCTCTTCTGTGCTCTTCCACTCCAGTAGCTGCAGTTGTGACTGATTTTTTTTTTTCCAGATAAATAAAGTGCGGACATGATGTGAAAATCCCAAATGCCTGAAGATACACCTTTTTAAAACAACTACTAAAATGGAAACACTTCAGTTTGCATTTCATCTCTTCTTGAAGCAGTAATGTGAAAGGGAACCTCTTGGAACCACACAATCCCCCCACTCTCCACTGCTGTATTTACTTGCTAACACAAAATTAAAACAGTTCTTAGATTCATCACTGTCTGCCATGAACTACTCACAGATCATCATAGCCTTTTAGGATAAAAGTATATTTTGGACAGGTTTTCTTCTGTTGGTTTTTTTTTGTTTGTTTTTATTTTGGTTGGACAGTCTCTTCCGCTTTCATGAACGCTTCAGATTCATTCCTCTCTAGTTCTACTTCTAAAATCTGCCTCTAATAATCTCATCATCACATTCTTCACCTACCTGCTTCTGCCTACAAGTCTTCTTTCACTAATCTTGTTCTATTGTCACCTCAGATCTATACAGAAATGTAAGGATCAGTTCATTAAAGAAATCTTTTAAGCATCAAGATGATCTGCAGCTAAGTACCATTTATACAGTTTAAAAAAATAAGCTATTACAACTACCTAAAGCCATAGTAATTTTGGCAAAAGGGAACAGTTCTGCCTTGACAGAAATCAGTAATTAATTTTTTCCTGTCAAATTGATTGTTTTATTTTAGCTTACTAGAATTTGAACATGACTGCTCACATTGCCTACCAAATACCTCCCAAGCCACATAGATGTTGAACTCTGTTCATAGCAACCCCAAAAATACCTCCCAGGGTCTGTCAGGATGCTCAGTAAGAAGAGCCTGACTGATCAGTGCCAGTTCCCCATGAAGCATTTTGCTATATATAATCCGAGAAGAAAACACTGATATGTGGCCAGTATCTCCCTTGGAAGTCTTTTCACATATAATTCTTTTTAGGAAGCCTAAGAGCCACAGCCACTCACAGGTGAAAACATTTAGTTCCCAAGGTTGCTGTTGGGAAGGCTGCACTTTACAACACTAACAGCTCCAGGCTAGAAAGGGAATGGGAGTCTGGAGATAAGAATAATGACAAGCCTGCTGTGCAATCTGTAGTTACACAGGCAGGTTACAAATAATCAAGCTCTGATCCATTCCATTATGTCTGACTATTGCTTATATCGGAGCAAAAAAATATAAAACAAAACTCCCATAGTAACCACTTCAAGAACAATGGACAAACAACCAAATGCTAACAGGGTGGTGTGAAAGTATTTCTTATTATATGAAATTGACATATAGCAAACCACAGATGAACAGACTCAAACAACAGGAGACAGAATCTTCAAAGTATTGCTACCTTACTAATAATTTTTTGAAATGTATTTCTGAAAAGACTAAAAAGCCATATGGGGGGGAGGGAACAACTTAAAATTCTAGTAACAACTCAGACTGGCTGTCCTGAGAACAAGCATGGATGCACTCATCAGAAAATGCTTGAGGTAATGGGCACTCTTTGGGGATAAGATTGACAGACCACAGATTTACCTGCTTACACAGCCATACCATTATCTAACTGGAAACTGAAAGCCCTGTGTACTCCCACACATTGCAAATACTCTCCTCCACCCCCAAACTATTTTTGGAGACATATTAGAAGAGATATCAGTGACTGGCAACAGATTTTGTTCAAGTAGATGAAACCTCTTCTACCTCAACACATCCTCTCAGTTTCTCTGCTGTTCTCCACTACATCCAATTCACAAAACTCGAGGCAACTTTAACCATTACAAAAGCTAGCTTAACCCATGCAAATTCCTTATCTTGCAACAGTGGGTAAACTGGAAAACACTGTATTCACATTAATGCCCAATCACTTCAAATTGGCAACTGGTAGTGGCACATTAAGCATTGCTGAAAGAATCTATAATTCCATTTTTTATGCTACTTATAAAGGGAATCACTCACTCCCAATTTGTTCTTCTTCCAGTGAACATCTTAATAGTTTAAAATATCACTGTGAATCTGTATAACAAGGAGAAAGTTGAATTTCTGTAGGTTTTTCTTCTAGGCTTATACTCCACTCCGTAGCTCAACAATGCAATTGCCTTTCTAAATTGTTGCATTGACCAGTGACATAGAACTAAGACCCAGGCACAGAAATTAGGCATTTTGGAACAAGGCCTGCTACCGAAGCATCAAGAGGAAATGAGCCAGCAACTACACTCTTTACAGGGAAAAAACCCTATAAAAAAAGAAGGAAAAGATCCCTTCAAAAAATGGTCCTATTTTACAGAAAAAAAATAATCTAAGAGGTTGCAAAAAAAGTTACTCAGTCTGCAAAGCTAATGAATTTTTTTTCAAAGCATTTTCAAGCTCTTCCCTGCTTGTTCTCCTCTCCCTCTGAAAAAGCAGATTTTTGGGCTGCAACTGTCTTTCATCCCCAAAACCTCCCCAGTTACACTTAAACTATACTGATAAAGAGTGGGAAAAAAAAGAAAAAGGAAGGGAAAAATAAGAGTTGAATTTCACAGCAAACATTAAGGTTAGGAAGAGTTTTGTCCTTCTATCCTCTCAGTGTATTTATCTATTAAGGCCTAGTCTCTTCAGTTATAACATGCTGAAAGTATTAAAGAAGTCTTTATATACAACTCATAAACAGAATTTCAATAAGGAAGTCATGCAATCAACAAGTTTTCACACTCACCCAAAGGCAGAAAGGAACACACAATCATCATGCAAAATATTCGCTACTCTTTCAAAGGTTCTGTAATTGTCTGAGTCCTTTTGCTCAAAGTATCCAACAATATTTCTTCGGCTGCGCTGTAAAGACAAAGGTTGAATTATAACTTGCAGCAAATTATCAAAAGCTATCATTACTCCCTAAGGATATTAAATACAGAGATGCCATTCATTGACAGTCATTAAATGCAAAAATTATGTCTTTTCTGCCTTTTCTTTATTCAGAAGCACCTTTGCAAGTATTTTTTTCAGTAAGAAATATTTTAGGTATCTTGTCAAATACAATATGATTCTTTTCAAATTATTAAAATCAAAATAAGTAATTTGGTCGTGGAGTAAAGGTGGCTGAAAGTTAAAAATTATTTCAATATAGTAATATTGCAAATGATTCAGTTTTCCACTCAGTTAAAAAAGAAATGTACTGAACATTTCTGAATGGAAAAAACCCAAGTGAATAAATACATTATGTTACACCAATTCAACATTAAAAAATAAATAAATAGAAGGAATAAAATTGAAATACTTACATCAAGAGAACTAATTTCTTCCAAATCCTGGACCTCCCGAATGGGGTTACTCTTCTGCTGCCTGATGTAATCTGCTATTGCTGTCACAGATCTCTGGCCCCTGTATTCCCTCTTCATCATCATGCCATTCCGGAAGAGTTTCAGAGTCGGGTATTTGCTTATCCTGTACCTCTGAGCTATATCAGCTAAAAAGAAATCAAGAAAATAAAACCAAAGCCCTACAAATACAGAAATACACTAAACATGGTGTCTTATACATGTAGATGTCTGCATCTCTGAACCAACAGTTCCACATCTTTAAACAAGAACAGAACAAAACTGAAAAAAACCACAAAAAAACCAAAACTAAAACCAAACCAAAACAAAAACCCAACAAAAACCAACCAAACAAAAAAACCCAACCAAACACTACCATAGGGCAGAGAACAGATAGCAGCCACGTTATTTCTCACATGTACTGGTCTTCATAAAGAAAAAATTACCAAAATTGGGATAAGCAAAGACTTGACTTGGGCAGGCATAATCATTTAGTGCACTTCCTACAAAAAATTAGGAAGGCCAATTTAAGAGCGTAACAAGACCATGAGAATCTTAAAAGCTTGCCACATCTCAGTTAATTAACCCACTCGAGAAACTTTTAATAAAATAAATCATCCCCTATTTTTCTTTAAACTCACGATGATTTTCATCTTAATTGCAGTGCTGGAAAATAAATTGTCATGTCTAAAATGTTGGACACTGTGAACCCTGTGGAAAGTATTTTCTGAAGCCTACAAAGGCCAGAAGACTGCTGTTAAGAGTTCTGAGCTGTTGAAGTTTTGACCAAATACAAAATTTCAGGTTTCTAAATTATGGCAAACCACTGTCAGCATTCCCTTAAGGCAGATCTTCATTCACATCTATATATGGAGCCCCGCTTTCTTCTAGATTTGAACCACACAAAGTAACCTGGATTTGCATTCATCTAGCATAACAGCACCAGCTCTTTTCCCCTTGTATAACAGGTCAGTTATTTAAGTTATTTATTCACAAGACTTACAAATGTAAAGGAATAAAAAACAGAAAGAGGTTTTAGAGGAAAATTAGAAGGGCAGCAAAGAAGAACAGTGAGCAGAAGCAATAAAGCCCAGTTTCCCACACATGTGTGTCCTGTGCCCCTCCTCTTCAATCACCACAGCAACATGGTTCTTCACCACGCCCTATCAGAGGATAAATGCCACATTTGTCCCTCTTCCACTTTGCTAAATCACTGGGACACAGCAAACTGCAACAGGTGCTGCAGCTAGCTCCAAGCTGGGCGTTGACAGGGAACCTTACACATAACCAGCAAGTGGTTCATGGCACATCGAGCAGGATTCAGTAGCCTTGAGTTTCTACAGCAACCTTTGCTACAGTGCAGAAATTGGTTCTGTGGATCTCCAGTATCCAGCAACTGCCTTAATCGATCTTTGTAAGTACTTGGTAACTTGGAATGCTTTTCCCTCTTTCAGATATGGCTGAAGTTCAACAAAAAGAACTGAAGAAACAAGGTAACTAGATACACTTGGGGTTCTTAGGAAAACAAGACTGAAAACAATCAAGTCAAAGTCTGTAAAGCCAGGTAGATTTCCATAAGCACCTTCCCGTTGCTCTTGCTTTTTTGTCCCCTGGAAATAAATCCATAAGTAAATAAAATCTCACAGCCCCTGTGAAAACTGCATGTCCCCTATTACAGACTGAGATGCATTTTATGTAAACCTCTCTTCCTAAACACAACTAAATTCCTGAATATGAGAGGTCTGTCCACTTTTCTGAGCTGCTTAATCCTTTGAGGTGACTCATTCCAGTCAGCCACACCAACCACACTTCCTCTTCTCCCCTTCTCTCTCAAGGAAAGAGAGGGATGCCCACAGAAGGAAGGCAACCAGATGACGGACCATCAGCATATGTGGTACAGTACTAAATTATGCGAAAACTAATCCTTTCTGAGAAAAAACGTTCCTTCTTCTCAGTTACACATTTATCACAAAGCAGATTTGCTTTCTATCTTACTCTTTTTTAAAGGGAACAGAGACAGAAGTCTGAATTCCCTCCGATCTGGAGAACTCTCAGTGAAACCATCAGTAACTGCAGTTGCTGCTAGAACACTACTTATCCTACTTCCAGCTTTAGTTACTGAAAACAATCTTTGCATCAGTTGCACAATTTAGACAAATCTGAGAACTGAAAACAAACTGTGCACAGCAAAGGAGTAAAGTGTTCTTTAACATCCCTCAAATCAGTAAACTTAAAAGCTTCACCAGCTAAAAAGTTAAAAAACCCTTTGCATCACTGTAAAATAACACAGAATTCAGCCTATCAGTTTTGACTAAGAGAAAGGCCTTGACCTGTTTCCTAAATATCCCAGAAATGCATTTCTGAATGCACTAATTACACTTACAATTAAGGGTAAAATATTTTATGTCCTTAACTTAGGGTACTTTTATTTCAAATTAATACAAATATCTCATGGGAAGATGCCAATATATTCAACATTAATGAGTATTAGATAAAAAATATTTTCTTCCTTTAGATTCCACCACTTTTAATTTAAAGTATTTAAGAGTTGCAGCAAGAAGCTGGCAAATATAGCTGGGGCAGAATCACTTTATATTTGCTCGGTGGAAGACAAACAACATCTGCAAACCAGGCACTTGCTGTCCTTCTCTCCTGCTGATAGAAGGACCTTTGGTCTGACAGTACATCAGTCGATCAAAACCTGATCAGGGTCTGATAAGGGACAAGAAGAACTACGTGTCAGGATTTCGCAGAAACACACTGAGATTAAAGACCGGTACTGGACAAATCTGCACAGCAAGAGAACACCAAAAATTACACTTTTTTGTCTCACAACATGGACTTTTGCTTCAGGTTATTTCCACAGTTACAGGAGGACTGCAAGGCTTGCAGAATGGTCATTCAGGGCATCATGAACGTTCTCCAAGATGGAGATTGCAGTTCCTAGGGATGTGGATCTTCATCAAGGGCTGAAGTTGCATAAAAAAATTATTGGTAATAAAATGCCCACTGTCAAAACTGAATTCAAACATTATTTCATAAGTCAGAACTCGAATGATCTTTACAAATTACATTGAGATTCTATGAATGCTGGTATTTGAACTAACACAGAGAAATGACACTCCTACACAAGTAAGTATTTGAAAACCATCTTTTGACAAAATATAAAATGCAAGTACATGAAAAATTGTTTGAATTAATTCAAAAGTCAAATAGAGTAAACCTTAAATGCTTCATTACGCTCTGGCATTTGATACAGGTAGAGTTAGCATAAGCAGAGCAACTACAAAATTATATTCCTTTTAAAATTGGAAATACACAATGCAAATACATGGAATATTGTTTGAATTCATTCACAGATTGCATTAGTTATAGTAAATCCTAAATTAAATTTTAAAATATTTCCAGACATTCCCACTGCCCATTTTCTGATGAGGAGAGGTTTTTGAAACAGATAAGGGCAACCTACCTAAAACAAAAACAAAGAAAAAACCAAACCCTTTTCCAACTACGACTTTATGACTTTTTATTTTCTTCAGTTACTACAGTACCTAAAATGAGCAAATCTTGTATTTGTACGTTGCTGAATTAATCATTAAATCACAAGTCTAGTGCCTGTGCTACAAGAATGGTTTCACATCAGTTATAATAGGAAGCTACTGACATACCTGATCATCTCTTCTTCTACAAATCAGAAATTTCAGCAGAGCAATGACTGCTGTACTCAGATGATTCTCTCCTCCCCATTTTGCATGTGTAACTGCTGACATGCAATCATTTCTACACTGTCCAGGCCTTTTTCCACTATTCATTCTAGCAAACTCCAACAGCAATGTCTCACAGGCGCTCATTTCTCTTCACAGCTGCAGTTTTGATACTTCTCCTGAGCAGTATTCCTAAGCTGAATCTTCTGTAAGAATCATCCTAAGCTGATTCTTACAACAGGCAAGAGACAGCAGCTTTTATTGTTGTTTTGAAAGAAACTTTAACATGAAACCTGACATTTACACTCATGTTTTGTAAGACAGCCTCCCACATATCTGAGCAAGACCCTCCAATAAAACATGCTTTCTGAGCTATCATTTGTGATCAATATCTTTATCATGTCTCTTGTACTGTTCAGCCATTTCTCCATTGTCTGAGCCTCATGTGTTCCTCTACTCAGAGGAATGCCAAACCCATTTTTTGGGGATTGTCAGGCTTTGAACATGGTGTGTACACACGTTACCCAAGCTATAGCTTTAAGCAAGCACACAGCCAGTGACTTATTTCCCAGAATGCTTCAGACTCCATTGTTCCAAGTTCAAAGTCCAGCTATTATATCAGACTATATCTATATCTCAATTCCATTGCCACCAAACAGTGAAGAATAAGTTGAAGAACTACACCAAGACACACTATGTTGAAGAAGGCTCCCATCCACAAAGCACCTAAGAAGGTCCTTCCCACTGAAGGACTGGCAATATTTACAAAGTGTCACCCCACCATTAACTCAGTACACTGTTTTAATCTTTCAGGGTCATAACTCATACCACTTCCAAACAAATATTTAGATTTTAAGTCTACAGGGTTGGCAAAAAACATGTCCACTAAAATTTGAACAATACTGATAATTATCCTAAATGCCCACCTCATAATGTAAGGCAGCACCTGAAGAATTCACATGTTGAACAGAGGACTACAACATCCTGAAAAGTTATCCTGGAAGAAAAATCAAAGTTTCAAAACTCAAACCCAGCAAAAATATCTTCTGAAAATATTCAGTGCCTCTTTTTCTAAGGGGGAAGGGGAGGTGTGGGGAGGTGTCCTCATGTTGTCTGAGGAAGGGCTAGCACAACCCAAGCTACTGCATTTCCTGACTTTGGTTATACATGACTGTTATAGGAGCTGCATAGCCGCATATATGGAGAACTTGAATTTACTTTAACTATTCTTACACTCTTCTTTTTGTCTGTGTCAAATCATCTTAAGTCTTCCTCACCCTTCTGCAATACCTTCCATCTCAAACAAACTCCTTCAGATGTATATTTGAAGCTGGGACTATCAAATGAGTATTCTGCTTGCTCCCTTGAGATCAATCAACATCTTTTGAAGTCCCTCAGGGACACTACAGAAGAGAAATTAAATCTTTGATAGGTACTTTTTTACTTATTATCCACAACCATTTTTCTCTCAAGTTCACTTAAAAAGCCTTATACACTACATTCACCTTATTTTTAAGCATTCCATAATACTCCATTAATTCTCTCCAGTCAAACTACTCCTCCCATGACACTTGCACGGAAGTCATAAGAACTGGGAATAAGCATAGGAATCAGGATTAGAAAGGAACTTGGGAATCCATCTAAACTAGGCATCCTACTATGATACTGGTGACCTGTATCACTTGTTAGAATGGATCAAAACAGGTACAAGAAAAGCAATCAATGTTGTATATCAAACTCAGGTAACAGCAGATCTAGACCACCTTCTGCTGCAAAGGAGCCATACCTGCTCTTAGCAGGGCCTCATCAGTAGGCATCCCATAACCTTTTCTGACAAGCTAATAAAATGGCCCTCCTGAGGAGTGCCAGCAACAACCACTCCAAATTACTTCCACTTTTTATTTTATCCAAAGAGAACTCTTTCAGCCTGACTTTTTTCCCAAGCAAAGTGATAATAATGCAATGAAATTCTCAGCCTGCTTAGAGTTTCATTTATAGTTCATTTATGAACTTCCAAATTTGTTATCCTACTGAGTTATTTGGCTTACCAAAGGCACAGTACCAATACAATCTAATCTCTGAAGACTAACATTAGCACTCATTGCAGGGATGGCCAGACGCAGAGAGATCAGCAGCTCACAGCAGTGGACGAAAATACCACTCATGGCCACATTTTGAATGGAAGAACAATAGTTCCCTAAATAGTCTGTCCAGCAAAACACCTCTTTACACCCTGTCAGTGAGAACCTGTTTTCTGTTTGGAGGCATAAAGATTTATTCAGACTAGCTATTATTTTTTATTTAACTCAGAAACCAAAGGAAATAATGTTGCAGCAGAATTAAACCCCATATATATATATACATATGTATATACACACACTCTATTTTACAAGAACTCTGTACCACAGCTCCTAATGTTGAATTCAGAGAAACTGTCCAAAGTATAAACTCTCCTCCAGAAACATGAGCTCTGTATTGCAGCATTCACTCACAAAAAACAGAAACAAGTGAGTTTCCAACATCGTTGCTTAACACAAAGAATAAAAAACCCCACAAGCAAGGAAAAAAATACAAAAACCACCAAACAATCAAAAATCCCCAAACCAAAAACACCAAACAAAACCCTCCTAATAACATATATGCAGAAAGATCTTCTGTAATTTTATATGGAAGATCACTTTTATTAGGTATTATTGTTAGAAGAGAGCTGCGTAATTTTTAAGGTAAGCGAATTACTAAATTTATACATACCTAAACCAACAAAGATTTTCAGAGCACACAATGTAGGGGAACTTTGCATATCTTAAGTTATAAAAGGATAAGGTCTTGGAAACTGAAAGAGTACCTGCTTCAACTACCTGTTTCATCAGATTACCTTTAGTGTATGTTCCAGAACAGGTTAAAAACAGCCTGATGTCTTAACTTACACACTTCAGTTATAATTATTTTCCACCATATTATAAACTGGTATAAAATATAACACATACAGAGACTTAATATAGTGTTAGCATTTATAATTTGTATTTAATCTCATGGGGCCTACCACCTTCTAGAAAAACATCTTTATATTGCTATAAGAGCAGACAGAATGATGGTTTTGTCATTAAGCATCAAACATTTGGCAGTGCATCAATAATTCTCTTTAATTTGCTTTACCCTCAGAAGCTGGTGTGAGCTGCTGGGCCCTGCAGTGTGCTTCAATAATAGTACATTAAATGGAAAGTATCTATGCCTGGCTGACCATTCTGAAAGCTGCTTTTGAGTGGGCTGAAATCAGCTATTTGGAATCCCTACAGTGTCTTGGCCTCAAAGAGAAACAGATCATTTGTAATGGAAATAATCCACCATTTCTAGAACATCATTCTAATAGTGGTATGAAATCTGTGGGCATAACAAAACCCCAAAATATTGACACAGACTTTCTAGTATTGCTAAAATAAACACATAGAAAAATATAAAGCTTGAAGAAAAAACCACTAACAATCTTGACTCCAACATTTACTAAAATACTACAGCAGGCCCAAGTTGGATAATACAGAAACATTCACTCTCTTACCAGAAAGCCGCTATTACATACATTAAAATCAAAGTTAAAATACTTAAGACTTTAGGACATACTCAATAACCGTATGCCATGAAATGTACCATTGTTTACAACCCAGCAAATAAATACTAGAAACAAGGAATGACATACACAGCATTGCTATTTTAATTCAAAAATGCAATGTAAATTGCCTGTCATTAAAGGATTTTATTTTTAATTCTCGCATTTTATAGCTTCTGCAACAAAAGTCATGCTCATCTACTTCTTGAAGTAAAAACAAAAAGGGTAAATACAGATAATTTCTGGTTTTCCAGTAATAAAAAGAAAGACCAAAACTCCTGTCTTCCTCCTACTACTTAGCCCAGAACACCTACTCCCAGGGGAAGGAAGACCATTTCTGCTGTAGCATCTCCTCCTCCATTGAGGCCTTAGCTCTCTGTAACGAGCTCTGATGAGCTTAATTCAATGAGCATATGAGAAGATTAAGCAACAAGCTCCTTAAGTGTTCTAAACACTTGGACGGGGGAAAAAGTTGTCTTAGCTACATAACTGCTAAGACAAGACTTGATGGTCCTTGTAGGTCCCTTCCAACTCAGCATATTCTGCAATTCGGTGATCTCATGGCTAAACACTGGGCATCCAGGAGACCAAAGACTCTCCGAGTTATTCAAGCAAGTAAAGCTACAGCAAACAAAAATAAGGGCTTCAGCAGTTATTATAAACCTTAACAAAAACACTGGCTGATTTTACTACAGTCTTTTGTGAGAAATTTATAGTAAGTTTCATGGTCAATATCTTGACTCAATGAAAAGATGAGCCAACCAGACTATTATACACCAAGATAAGACTTATCTATTAAGCACAGTCCTAAAAACCAAGTAAACTGAGAGCATGAATGTCTTTCATTTCCCCCAACCCCAAATGATTCAAGTTAGTTTAAGAAACTACCACTGAGAAAGTGATAGAATATATACGAAAGTACATGCAGAAGTAATTTCAGGTAGGTAGAACAACCGGAAAACAAATAAAATGCTTGCTATAACTGCATTATTTTTTACAATTGCAAAGATCAGGGACAGATTATTTGTGCAGATCCACCAGTAGATCTCAGAGCAAAGACGGACAAAAAGCTCAGTAAGAAAACTTCAAAGACCACATATCAGATTTTGCCTTCAATGTATTTCTCCAGAGGATTTCATTGCCTTACTTGAAAATTGACTTTTAAGGATGGCAAACTTGAACACCTAATGCTATGCTTTCAGTTAAGAACTCCCAAGCATACACCACATAGACAAGTTTCTGGAAGCAGAAGTGAACACCAAGTGTGAAAAATAAAGAAGTCAAGAGTGTATGTAGTTAAGTATTTGAGATATGGGAGATCTCAACTTTGAGATCAGGTCAAAAAAATGGAAAAAAATTCCCCACAAACAGCCAAACAAAAAAACCCAAACAACCCCATCCCCCTACAAAAAACTACAAAACAAACAAAAAAGCCCCCACCAAACCCTCAAAAAATCCACGATTCTAGAAAAGGCTGTTTGGAAAGGAGATAGAAAAACATTCATTTAACAGAGACAACACAATTAGACTTGTAAGTCAAGGAGACTAAAGATATCTTGTGAAGCACATCAAGTACAGCCACATCACTCCATTCTGCTGCTGCTCTGGAAATGCTCTAGGCAGTTCCAGAATTGCACTGTTCCACACTGCATTCATTCAAGGCACTAGCTGTGCTCAGAGGAGGAGGTTCTGCAACCCTCTGTTTAACAAGCTGCTCTTCAAGAGCATAACACCTATGTTAAAAATTCTGTATCAGTTCCTCAACACATCCCAACAATTCCAAAGTAGGAAAGCAGCTGAAAGCTTCAAGGCTCCTCACATACCTTGGTGAATACGATTGTGCCTCTTTTCCAGCTGAGGCTATAAGGAGGGTCCTACATCTGAGTGACCCACAGATTTATAAACCCCAGAGGCATTTAACTTTCTGGTGGTTATGAATTGCTCTTACTGATCTTTGGGAAGTGACAGAACAGAATCTTTTTTGGCCCCTCCTGACAGTTCGAAGAATCAGTTTGTTTTACATGTTAGATACTGAGTTGATATTGTTTGTGCCCATAGAAGTTTGTTCTGATTTTTTTATACTTGGAGTCTCTTTCAAGATCACAAATCTGGTGCTCTTACTGTTGGGCAACTATGTGCCTGTATACAAAATAGAGCATAATATAGTGACAGTGGAAGATGCTCAAGTGGACTGACTGACTTTTAAATCTGCAAGTAAGAACCAAGACACAAGTCAAGAATTCTCATTGTAGAGAAAAATCCTTTCCAACATCAAAAAGTTAGATTGCCTAAATGGGAAAGACAAATGCGAATCAAAGCAGCTATTTTGCAACTGACTTTTTTATCCTGTCCCATAAGGTTCTGTCTTCAGATTTTTTGTAAGAGCACTAAAACACAACTATTAGGCCAACAGTAAGTCTCTCTCAGGGATTTGCGTTTCTGGCCATGGGAAAGGTCCAAATAGGTAACCATTTGCTGGCATGTGTACAAACAGCAAAGCAAAGCCCTGATCCCTGCCTGGCTCTACGAAAGGTAACTCACAGCTCACCAAGACTCCTAGGGAGAAGGAAGACCCAAGCGGAGCATATTCTTTGTGCTGACAATGGAAGGTTTCCCCTTCCGCTTCTTGATTGTGAGGACCTGCATCATTTGTTGCACTAGTGCTTCTCTGACACCACAATGAGCCAATTCAATTTATAATCTCAGTCATTTTTTCTTTATTAAATGACACAGGCTGAACTGACTAAAAAAAGCGTGTTTATGGACGCAGTGAAAAAGCAACACTGGAAACTGCCCTGACAAATTTGGAAGAACAGGTTCACTGGTGTAACAAAAGCAGCTGTGGGCCAAATGATGGGGCAGGTACAGCTACGCTTTAGATTGCTATACAGCATATTCTTCAACACAATTAGTAACTCAGTAGCAGGTTAGCACAGGAAAAACCTAAATCATGATTTACTTACAATGCTGATCACAGTCTACTCTAGCAAACACCACTTGATTCTTATCTGGATACTCTTCCTTAATTACGTTAGAAGCTTCCTCAAAAATAGGATGCAGCATTTGGCTAAAGCGGCACCTGTAAATAGAACACAAAATCATAACTCTGCAATATTAATTTGAAATACTTTGATGACTAATGGAATATTTCAATCTTTAAAGGAAAAAGAAAAAAAAGAAAGAAGAGTTATTGAAAAAAAATCACATCTACTTCTAACCATCACAGCAAATGCCTGGATAAAAATAGGTTCAAAAGTAACTTGAATAATTCAGGTGCCAAAAAAAGTAATTTTAAATGAATAACAGAGTTCAAGATATGCTTCCCTGCTTTATCTGCCTATGAAACACCATTAATCAATTATAAGCCTTTATGAAATATATTCTATTCAGAAGGTATACTGTTCGTTTTTTTCCTGCCTGAATTAGCCCTTGGAAAGTAATTATAAAAATGTAGTAAAGTAAGATACTTAAGACTGTTGAGATTCAAATATTCACCATCACCTTCAAGAAATATCAGAAAGGCAACTTTCTACAGGCCAACAGTAAAAGTTCTAAGTGTTGTGTATAATATTGGTTTGGTAGAATTTGAGCAGACTGCTTTTACAGCACTAAGAACAAAGAGAACCCTGTGAATCCCTTCTTTTAGTCATGTCAGATTTTGAAGCAAATTTTCTTTTTGCCCAGGCTGCAGGATTGTAAACATGCTTCAGTGGTTTTAGGGAGTTTATAATGCATAAGTCCATTTTTAATACATCAATGAAATTATTTTATACTCTGTCCTTCTAAACACATGAAAGACTTTCAGATTGAAGACACAGAATGGCACTGTAGAAGTTGTAAGAATGAGACCTCATGGAGCAGACTTGCAATAAACCAGCCGGCACTGAAGCCCACCTCGAACTTAACAGCATCAGCTTGGGGATGGCGTTTTGCTGGCACAGCAAACTTCCAAGTGAAGAGGCAAGTTTTGCTCTCAAAATATAAACACAGCTTAAGTCCATTCTCTGGAAAAACCTGACTCTGGGCAGCACAACTATATGCTAGACATTTACGTAGCATATTACACGTGGCTTCCTTGTCCCTCATTCTTCTCTACCCTTACAGCAGAGTATATGACTGAAACTCATCTGTTCTCATTCAAAAGTCAGGTACATCACAGACTGGCAGTCTGCTATGTTGAGGGGTTATTACTGAATGCCTACATGTAATGATCATAATTACGGCTGTAATGTTTTAAAATTATAGCCTACTGTAACATGAATCAACTTGCAAGCATATACAAATCTTTAAATTCACAATGTGTTTATCCTACAGAGGATCTGATAACAGTGGGGATTTGGAGAAGGAGCTGTACTAATAAGGTCCTAAAACAGGATACTTGTTACCTAGCTATATCGAATTTTAAAATACTTGTATCTTCCCTTTATGACAGAAGTATCAGAACATGGATGTTTAGCCTTTCTGCAGTCTGTCATTTGCAAAATCCAAAAATAATTTTTGAATGGCAGCACAGACCTCAAATTTCAGTGTATTAAATTTACTCTCCATAGGTTTGCTTTCCTTGCTTATTTTTAATAAAAAGATAGTACTTTTGAAGTAGTCCATGATTCACTGTATGTGTAGATCACAAACTAAAAGTTTAGTTTACTTACATATTTTAAAACATGGCCTTTATAGGATAATTCTATACAAAACTGGTAAGAAATTGGATCTAGTTTCTTACTTAACTAATTACTTCGTTGTACTATCATTACAAAAGAGACATTTCACAGGGATATATTGCTTAAATTAATCCTAGCAATGATTCAGGATGCAAGTTGGCTTTTTTTAAAATATAATTTCAAGTAAACAGTTCCTTCTAAGTATGTCATTCACAAGGTCTAACCAATTCAGCCCCAAATTCCTCCCTTTTCCAGTTGCTCAGATTTCATCTCTCAATTATAATTTCTCTAGTTCTCCACCTGCAAGGTTTTTTGCAAGGTCTTACAAATTAGGAAAACAACTGACTTCTTGTGTCATTTCAAGTCTTTTTGTTCTAGCACAAACATATGGCACCAACACAGAAGACAACTGAGTCTAAAATATTCCAATTTTTTCCACTGATAGGAGCCCTGAATGAAACATAGGATGGCAGAACTGCAGAAGGGGAAGCAATCAGGACATAAAACCAGGAAAGAACTGGTTTGAAAGCAACGTACTACTGTATTTTCAATTAGAAAACTATAGTCAAACATGACAGTTTTCAGTAGACAGAGTTTTAAACATCGAAAAAAAAGGTGAGTAACTTACCAATCAGCATAAAAATTAACTAAAGCAACATCTGCATTGTCTGAGAGGAAAGAAAAAGAAAAAACCCAATGTCACATTGAGAGACAACTTCTTTGTTCTTCTATCTGATATTAAAAAATATGCACAAAAACCTATAAAAGCAAGTATTTCTACATTATTCAGCATATAGCTTAGTCTGATTGCTAGAAATCTGCTAGGATAAATCTTATCTGAAATATAATCTATAACAAATGGGAGACTGGTGAAAGAGACCTTCGGTCAAGTGTTCTATTGACCTTATTGATATATTGAAAATGTAAATTCTTAAGGTATTAAGACACAAAAGAAGTAATGAAGTGACACATGAAATAAAAAGCAATTCTGGATTTAAAATTAAGGTTCTCACATCCAGAAACAGTACTCTTAAGCATTAACTCTATCATTCATAAGTGTTAAAAAACAGTTAAAAGCTGAAATCTCAACTCTTGGACTTAGAAGATCAACCAACAGGCAGACTGCCTGCACAACTTACTCTGGTCATCACCCGCCTTATTTGCTAGGGAGGATACTAAGGCAAAAGGTAGCAAGGAAATCTTCAGTCCCCCCAAAAAAGAAAAATAAACACTCAAAAAACCCCCCAAAACAATACTACAGGGATATATGTGATGAGGTAGTGAAATAATGTTCTTACACATTACTTCTCACATACCAAAAAAAAAGAAAATATGCCAAAAAAGGGTAAATCTCCTGCCTGAAAATAAACTATGATCTTTACACAATATAACAACTATGCATTAAATTGATTTTTAGTAGTAGTAGTGGCCTAGACATTGAAAAAAATGAAATACATACTGAAACTATAGAACATCACTCACAGCTTTATAAAGCAGAAATGCTGGAAAAGCAGAAAACTGACAAAGTTGCAGAGCAATTACATGTGAAAATTAAGATGTTGAAAGCCTGGAGATGATACTATGTCAGTAAAGACACTTTTGAGAAGGCTGGGGAGCACGACAGTTTTGATTAGAATTACGGCGTTAAGATTTTCATTATTGTCAAGGAATGCAAGTGGTGAACAGGTAATTAACAAGCACTGAGAAGTTCAGCGTTACCTCCAAGGCATAAAGTATTTATTGAAAGCAATAGGATACATTTTTGAAGTAGTTACACTTGCATATATGCCCTTTTATAAATAACATTTTATAAAATGATTTTACATTTTCCACTGTATAAAAGGTATTTACAAACAGATCACATGTAACAAAGTACTCCTGTAACATCAGGCAGATTATAGTAGACACTTGAAGAAAAGAGAATAAAGAGGATTTTTCCCCTTGATGCATTTGAAACAATGTCAGAACTTTTTTCCTGCAAAGACATGCAAAGGCAAATTGCATATTTTTCAGAGGAAAAGGTTTCAGACAAGGAATACACATCTGTTTAATTTACGGATCTCCTTCCTATGAGCCACCAGAATCAGGACAATGCTTAACCTGAGGAAAGGCATAGCTGAATAAGCAAAGTACTAAAGGCCCACCACCATGAGTTTCAGTTGCTGCTATTTTTTGGGGGAACTTTTAAAATGCCCTCTGGACAGGTTCTGGTTATGTAATCAAGCATTCCCATCTGCAAACAGGATACCAGTTATTTTTCTTAGACACTTCAGATTCTCCTTGCAATACATTAGTTCAGACAGCTAATTTTGACCATGGGCATTTAATATTTCTGAGCCAATTGCAACTCATATATTCAAAGCTTGAGTATGCATATTCATTTAATAACACTGCAATATTCACACATTCACACAATAACTGCAGACATGCAAAGAAAAAAATTAGTCAGACTACTCACTTAAAATGTCATCTATATTTCCACTATCTAGACTTGTTATTTCACTTCTTGCTGGACTAAAAAGCCAAGACACCTAAAAAGAGAAAGTAAATCAGTAAGGTATGTAAAGTTTCAGCAATGATATAGTAACTTACATATGATTTTTAAGAGTTCCAGTTCAAATGCTGGGGAAGAACAGTAAAAGAACTGTAATTCAGTCCATGCATTTCAGATGACAGCAGTACTACAAATATACAAATAAACTATTTACAGATATAATATACTTTCACATTTAAAGCAAAATTAGCGCTCTCAATATAATTTCTTATTACGTAGGCAGAAATGTTACAGGTAGATTTTGCACCTTTAAGAACAACATATTTATAAGTTCACTCTGAAGAAAGAAATAAAACCCCATTTTAGCCACCTAACAACCTCACACAGCCCAGAAGTGTGTGGGCTCGGAGTTGCACACCCAGTAATTGCCCCTGCCACTTACAGGGCTTGTCTGGCTAGAAAGTTTCTCATTAAGTAAAGCCTCAGTTGCCTACATTTTTATTGATGTTTTTTAGAAACAGTTTCAGTATATATAACTCAGCCAGCTACCGTCTTATCTCCTGTATTTTTACTTGACGCGTCTTCAGTCCCAGCATGCAGTAGTCATATCAGACTATAAAAACCGAGGTACCACATCAGCCAAACAATTCAATTACAAAGCAGCATATGTATTACTCTTAATGCAGTTTTCACAGCAATACACATTTTTACTGACGAGCACTCTCATATTCACTGCAACAGGCCCAATTATTTTTATCTCAAAAAACGGTGAGAGAAAAACGAAAAAGAGTTGCTGTTCTATCCCAGATGAGAGAGGTATCAGTGAATGACAACTTATTCTGGCTTTGAGAGAGATAAGGCAAATTTTTGAGCGGGACAATACAGATTCTAGTTTGGGACACAAATGTTCCCATCCTGAGCAACCCAGTCAGAAAGTCGTCACTTCTCTAAGCAGGGCCAAGGCTGAGACCAGATGCTCTGCTGTAATGCCTTCCAGCTTCTGTTTTCAATTGATGTATGGTTCCTCAGGTGACAGAGATAACAAGAAAGGAAAAGGAAGGTTTTTGGCAGGGAACTGACAGGAAGGCACAGGTCAAGGAGTCAGGCAGAGACCAGAGATCCCCTGTGACACCTGCGAGGAATTAACACTCACACTGAGATGTGGTGGCACACAACATACACACTATCCATGTTCCTGGAGACTGTTTACTCCTTGCAGCCACGAAGAAAATCTGCTTAGGGCTAACAAGGCAGAGCTGACAAAAGGCACCAAGAAAAAACATAGCTAGAGGTATAAAGACCATCCAAATAAAAGCACATGAAGCAGCTGGAAAAAAGGAACAAATGAAACAAGGATCTCTCTGTATTTATGGAAGAGTCTGAGACCTATCCTGAACCTATGTTAGAACACGACTACAAAGAGCAAGCCTCCAGGGTACACCTGCCTTTGACACTGTTTACAATTTATCAAAAGACTCGTGCAGTGTCACACATCAAGTTTCCTAACAATTGTTGCAAGTGTATATCAAATATTTGATATACAAAAAAAGAGAAGCCAAACCAGATCCCTGACTTTCTGAAGATCAGCATCAAAAACGATGGGAAACTTCTGCAGTGAGACACTGTCAATAGCTTTCAGACTATCACTGTAAATGGCACACAGGTGAGATCTGCAGCAATCGTTTTCATTTCCTCCTCATTTGTGGATCACTGACCGCTTCTCAGTGAAGATACTGACTCTTTTGTGTTTCCCATATTGAGGCCCTGGTAGCATATACACTCCATCTCACACTACAGTCTGAAAACACACCAGCTGTTGCAATACAAAATATGTACTAGTGCTTCTCCCTTGGTAACTGAACAAGATAGTGATCTTAAACGCAAGTCTCAGATTTGTGGTGGAGTTTGCACAGTCTTCCTGTGGCACTTTAACAGCCTGTGACAAGCTGATCTGAACTGTGGCTTCAACATGACTGGAGAGAAACAAAACTTATGGTTGAGCTGTGAGGTCCACAGATCAAAAAGGCAGCGTAACAACACAATCTATCAAAAAAAAAAAAATCTGATTAAGGAAGCTATGCAATGCACAAGTTGCGGCAGGACAGTTTTAGGGAAGTTCCTTTGAAGATGCTGGCATTGCTGACTACTGAGCAGCAAAGAGGTAGGACTCTGCCTTCAGTCTTTGCAGAGGGAAGGTACGTGTACGGACCCAGATCCACACTGGTCAAATTATCCCCAAAGAGGTAATAGCTGATGGCAACCATCAGTGCAGGCACTTCCACATCACCCCTCGGGCGGTTCATGGGATGACAACTTCCATGGTGTTGCTACGGGGAGATGCTGGTAGTAGTAGTAATGTTTGTATGAGCAGTGGGTCAAATCAGCCTGTACATGAGGTGGCACAGTTTTTGTTTGTACCCAGATGCTGTTTTATTGCATATGTTAGGATAGACATAACTTGTGTACAGTTGAAACAGCAGCTACGATTAACAACAGCAGTTGGAATATTGCTCAAGGTAATAAAGAATAGGATAACTCATCATTAAGTTTGTTGGTCACCATCTGATCCTTCCACAGGTGACTGCAAACTCAGTGTTCCAAGGCCTCAGCTGCCCTGCAAGACCCCAAGAACCTCTGATCACCTTGAAGAGTTACTTATCCTGCTTATAACCTTGGACAATGCTTTTTTACATAGAAAATCCACACGAGCCTCTACAAAGCAGAAATTTCTTAGCTGCTGCACACAGCTCTGCTTCACTATTCACACTCAGAAAGAATTTCTACAGTAGGTCTTGGTAAAACCATTTTCACAGGAACTCAGCGTTTTCTGTTGTCTAAATACACCGAACAGGCAAGATATCAATTTCTTAAATCCACATGGCTTTTTCTAGAATAGCTTTCCAACAGCAACACAAATCTTATCTAATAGGATAAATTACACAAAAATTAAACACAACAGAGATAAGCACATTATTTGCAGTCGGGAAATAGGCTACGTTACTTAGCAGATACACTTAAACGGATCAGGAACTGTAGTCGCATTTGTAGATTGCTACAATACACTTAACTTGCAATGCAAATATTTAACAGCACCATGAAAGCACACCACGTCCTAACCAATAGGATCCTCTGCTAGGCTGTGCTATGTGCAGAAAAAAGGAATCAATGCTACTTCTTTATAGCATAAAAAAGTTTGTGATTCCTTTCTTAACTCTTACTATGGAAAAACGTGGTGCAAGCTGCATGTGTTAAGACAATAATACCAACACAAATACCCTGAACATCCTCATATATTGAAAGTGAAAAAGGAATTAAACCATATTATTGGTCTTTTATATTACAGTAGTGCAATAGCACTAAGAGCATTCTTTCCCCAAAAGTAGCACAAAATCTGAGATAAGTGAAACACTTTTTCCACTAGAAGTATGAAAATTTCTGCTTTGTCAAATATATTCATGATCATGTTCTCAAACGTTTTATACTGACTAAATCATAGTGGGTGCCAAACTCTTCATAATAAGTTGACAGACTCAGGCAAAAAAGCATTCCTTGAAGAAATGTCAATAAATATGCAAGAAGCACTTCAGCAGAGGCTTCCATTAAGGTGTAATGCCTGTAAGGAAGAAAACACATCCTTTTGACCCAGTAATCTTGCTGTTCCATGAGATGCAAGAGGGTTTATGATAGTACTAGTATTAATATTTAACATGAAGAAATATAAATTCGTATTTAAATTGCTAAGAAGCTACACTGTTTTGAGAATATTTTCTGACCTTTTTCAGGCCTGTGACCTTTTTCATATCCATGGGCAGAAAACAAGACATTTTGAGGAAATAATTTCTGAATATCAGCAACATACTTTATAAAACAGGTATTAAACACGTGTTCTGAAAAATATACTGGATAAAAAAAGTCTTCAGAATTTTTTACTTTCAAATGTAAACTTTGCATCCCACTAACCTATAGCATAAGGACCCAATGGATGACTGTTGACGTTTGAAGATTATTTTTCTTCTTCAGTTACAAACTAACCTCCCAAAATAGCTACAAACTCACTGAAGAAAGCATCTTGAAAAAGTAAAATTGGTTATGTAAGTACACCTGAAAACAATTCAGGTTGCTGACTTTACACTGGATAAAATTAGGTAGGTACGTATGTATATATATACATACACATACGTATACAAATATAAGGTATATATATTTCATTTTTAAATGTTTACACTATGAAAATCTGAAGGTAAAATTAGGTAGTTATGAAATAAAAAGATTTTAAAAATAGTGTAGGATATTAAAATATTAAATACTTGAATGAAACTACAGAAGTTACATTACCATGTTTATAATCTACTCACAGTCAATTAACACTATAGAAAAACAACAAGATAAACTACAGACTAAAACAAATGAATGCAGAAAGCTTCACTTACAGAATGCATTGCTGGAGGGAAAAAGTCAGGAACTGAACAATGCGTTCACAAAGACAAAATTTAGCTCATATGGGGGGGAGGGAAGAAGAGGAGATGACACATACATTTTTACTCTTCTGGTCCTCAGAAACACTGTCAAATAAAGCATGTACATCACAGCTCAGGTTCCTGGAAGTTTCTGAAGGTAACACTGGTCATGTCTTTATTGGGGAGTTTAATTAATACAGAAACGTTAGTACTCTGATTAAATTTTGATCCTCACAAAGTTAGCCAATCACTTCACCACTTCTGCCTAGAGCCAATACCAGTCACTTCCGAGGAGTAACTCCAAATTATCTGAGATTTATTCTGATAGTTTCTAGTGAAAGACATGAAAGCCATTATCATCCTCCTCTGACTCGCGCAATGCCACACAGGCAGCCTTACACAAAATGAAACGCTTGGACAAAACCTACTCAACTAAACCCAACAGTGAACCTCTGCCAGGTTTCACATCCCTTTCCCAAAGAGGGAATAAAAGCACACCCAGTTTCAACTCACCTTTTACTGACAGTGTTGCTGTTCAATCACCACTCCACACATCCAAGTAATAAAGCCCACTGGTAATCCAGGAGATTTAGATCAACCTTCTATTAACATTTTACTCTTGCCAGTTAGTGCTGTTCTTTAATTGCTAACTGGACAGAAGAGACAAGCTATAGGTTTTTTTGGTATTTCGTTTTTCAAGTTTACCGTACTTTCTGGCAGAAAAGTTTAACAGTTTAAATGTGCACAATGTTAAAATTACAAGAAAAGGAAAATAAAAACAGGTCTGTTGAATGTATTTCTTCCTGTCTTTATTTTTTAATGCACATAATGAAACAGAGGTCCTCATTTCCAAAGCAAACTATCTGAAGAATACAGAAGATTTATTTTTGGAGCATTAAGATTTCTAATTAGCACTACACCTGCAAGGCAGTCAACAAGAACAGCCTTCATTTTCAGTTGCTAGGCTTTCCATTTACCTTTTCTTCCTGCTGGGAAATCCTAAAGGCACCCAACTAAACTGTCTTTCTCTTCTAACACAAAATCATTTTACATTCTCCAGCCAGCTCTAGCCCACATCTAATCCAGGCTGACATGCTGAAGTTACTATCTGAAGTCCAAGCCCCACAGGACTCTGCAGCTGACTTTCAGTTCTTGAGTACCTCTTTCTTTATGCATGCCACTAATCTGCCGCTACTCTGAGGTCTGCATTAAACTCCTGGACAACAGGAAGCAGACGGGTTTACAGCCTGCTGTAGGATGATACAAATTGAAAGCAATCCCAGGAGGCAGCAATGCCAAAGCTGGCAGACATTGTAAGAGCCTCTGAATTTTGGCTTCAGACCCATCAATCAGAAGCATCTCGCTGGCAGCGTTCCCAGAAGTCCTATAATGAAGCACAAAGTTCAGAGCAGAGAGAGATAACAGTAAATAGAGAATGGTGGGGAAAAATAAAAAAAGAACATTATTCGCTCCCTCAGTGAGAGCAGTTCAATTCTTAATTGTCACCACTTGATTCCAGGCTGTGCCCAAACATTTTCATAACTTTGACTGCTGCCATCCCCATTGATTACACAGGGTTTTCATTAGTAATGTAAGCTGCTTTCATTATGGGACTATGAGACAAAGCTATATTAGTTCAAAACACTAACTAACAATCACTTCTGAGTTAAGTTTTCAGAGAAATGTTTAAATGGGTAACAAAAAAATCATTTTCCTATTATTCTTCACTCAAGAGTCATATCTTAAATTTAATCAGGGAAATGTAAAATGCTCAAGGGAAGCTACTTAAAATAGATTTAGAGTGCAGTTACTAACTTCCATGAGAATAGAGGAAAAAAAAAATCTAACTAAACTGAAATACAGATAATATATACATTAGGAAAGTCAACTCACTTCTTTAGCCTTCATAGACAATTCACTTTTATACTGACTTAGCCAAACAGTAACTGCACAGAACTAGGTAGAGACCACCATATTAAAAAGACATAATGTGATTTTTTCCTTCATGTATCTTGTCATCTACTCCCATTTTAAGTGTTTGGAAGGAATATTTGGTGTAACTACATGTCTTTATTATTAATAAAGAACTTTTTTCCCAATTAAAGTATTGGGAAAAAATAATTAAAAAAATAATCACAATTTATAACAGTATCTTTGAAAATACACATTATGTTGATTTGACACTCCAAATCAGGAAAAAGAACTCACAGCCAGTGGTTCCTACAACTGAACTAAACACACAAGCAAAGGAGTTGCAGGAGTCTCATGTACAATTGGGAATGATTTATAGCCACAGATATCTCTCAACAGGCTGAAGCACCGAGGGGTCCCAGAAAAATGGCTAAATTAAACTCTCAATGGTTTGTGAACTATTATTAGAAGACACAAGACGTTAATTCAAAAAATCCATTGTAGAGATGAAAATTAAACCGCAGTATCACAAAGTACAGTCCAATGCACTGCATTTTTTCCATAAAGCTATTAGTAGCTGAATCATGCACCTAAACACAATTCTAAAGCTTAACTCTCTAGGCACAAACCTATGGATCACTGTCTTTTATAGAAATGTTTAAGTCAGGGCTCAAAATTGACATGAGGTGTGTCTAACAAAAATGTTACAGAGATAAGACCTCCAACTAATTTTCAGTTGAGCTATTTGTAATTTTCAGTTATTTCTCTTGGCCTGGAGGGAAAAGGGTAATCTCCAGTCAGGGTCATAACACACTGGTTCCCTTGTCTTAAACATCCACTTTGAGGCAACACAGTCCATACACCTACAAAAGATGTAAGCAGATGTCTGAACAACTTTGTGAATGATGTTCGGAATGCTCCATATCCTCAGAAATAGGAAGCTACCTTAACGCCTGTTTTACAGCTTTAAAGCCATGAATTCTGCTCCACAGGGAACTAAACTCTAAATCTTTAGATATTTTACGTACCAAGCTTCATCTTTTACACAAGCAGCTAGAATTCCCCTGAAAGAAAAGGTCTGATTCCTGCAGCTTTTTAGGAAAAAACACAACCTCATGTTCTGACAACTCTTTATTTCCCATATCTACCAACTGCTCTGATTATTTGGCAACAAAGATACACTTTCAAGAAGGAATAAAGCATATAAAATACAAATGCAATCTCCAAAATGATTAGCACAAATTAAGCAGCTGTTGCTGTATATGAAAGCCAGCACCCTCAGGGTTCTCAACTAGTTAAAGCATGATCCAGCAACATGAAATAAAAGACAGCTCAGTCTTGTCAAGACTCTGGCAAGGCCAGCAGAGCAGAATAGTTTGCCGCCCCTTTGCATCGACTCAAGGAAAAAGGCCCTGATCTCTATTTTGGCCACTGCTACTACATGTAAAACCTATTACCAAAAACATTTGTTGTAGACAGTTTAAACCTCAGAGACTGTGTACTTGTAACTCCATTCCTCACATCACAGATCACATATGTAACCTTGTATGCAAATCATTTCTCAATATCCTCTCTGCATTTTAAGATAAGCCAAAGCCATTTTTCCACTTGAAATATTTTGGAAATTATTTTGATATGTAACAGTACAGAAAAAACTGTGAGTCCTTTCATACAAACTGTTGAGTCTAAATAGAAGGCTTATTAGGAACTGTGTTTTGAAAGCCACATGTAGCATTACAGAAAGCGACATAGTACCCTGTTATTCATTATGATCTTCTACAGCCTTTCCTGTGCCCTTTATTGTAGTCTTTACACACACGGCCATTGCAGAACAAGGAATTAGATTTTAATTTTTTAAAATAACATAAATAGATGTATGTTTTCTTCATCCTTGAACTGGTGATGAAAATGCATATTAAAATGAAACAAAAGCTTCTATGGCATTCTGTGGAAGGAGTGGCCATGGAATTCAGAATTTCTCCTTTAAAGCATTGTCTTAGAGGAAGAAACCGAAAGTAGATGTAGTGTTTCCACAACAACCCATATTTCCCCTGCCACGTGAATATTTGCTACCTTGGAATAATCTGAAGGATTGAACATATTAGTGGATAACTGAATTTTCCACACTTGCTGCCTACACACATTCCACTGCTTCAAAAATAACACAATTTCTACTTTGGTAGATTTTAATACATATTGAGTTTATTCTTCAACAAGACAAAACCAACTCATTTCAAGTGAAATGATCAACACCTACTTATTTCTAGCTGCTTAGCTGTTTATTAATCAGACAATCTAGCTGCAAGGCTGAGTACATTTTTACTCCTCTCCTCCAAATCATCAAGTTCTCCAGATCATTGCAGTATCAAGAAAGGCAGGAACTTTAAGCAAAGACAATCCTGTTCAGCTTTACCTTTCAGGCTGGAACTTGTTTTAAAAGTAGATACAAATTACCAAAACCAACTGCACAAATGCCAAAATAAGGGCTACCATAAACACACATCAACTAGCCCTCCATGATAAAAACACCTAAGAATCAATTTAGATAAAACAGCAGTCAGGTGGCATATTAAAAACGCAGCGTTGGAGAAATCTGTATTTCACACATATTATTAGCATTTATAGTTGAAATACCACAGTCCTGCAGCTCTGGATGCTGGACCCACACTGCTTTAACCATGCAGCTGAGGTACAGTGTTAAGGAGGAAAAAAGAAAACGGCAGTAAAAGTGAGAAGTAGACAAACAAAATACTTGAATGACCCCAGCTGTATTTTTTATTTTTCTCACCCAGCCCAACCAAAAGAATGCAAAACATAATGGTTTAACTTGTAGTCTAAAGACAACATAAGGGAAGAGAAGTGGACAAACCAGTCTCTGATAACACTGTTTTAATTGTACCATTCACATTAGTGCTGCTGCCTATTTGTACTTCCAAACAACAAAATCCTTTTGAAAGTACAGAATCACAGCTACCATGATTCAGGTCACCCTTATTTGACACTAAAGACGATGACAATCAGAACTAAACAATGGAACAACAACCCTAAGGCAGAGCAGTAAATGTAGGAATGATTTGAGGACAATTAGCAGTTCAAGTTAAACTCTTGCCCTCTTCCAGTTTTAGCATGGCATGCTCAAGTTACACCCTGCAATCTCCTCCAGAACTAACCCACACATGAATAGAGACACAACCACCCTTGTTCATTAACCTCAGATCTAGAGCTTTCAGAAATAATACTTCCAATATCACTAAGACCCTTCTTGTGCTACAGATTTTGGTTTTCCTTCAGCATGATTGGAGGTGCCACTTTTCCTCAGATTACCTCCTAATATTTCTACAGGAGCTTAAGATTTTGTTTGTGCAATTATCAAAAGAGAGCTACAGTACTTTGTGATGCAGCAGTTCGTAGTGTATGAAGTGTTTGCCCGTACAACAAAACCATCAAGATTCAGCCCTGTGCTGCTGTTGCTCTTCCTTCTATTTCTGAGGAATCAAAATGTGGAAAAACTCTTTAGAATTTCAAAACTACAAACTTTCTAAAACACAATGGGGTTTTGTAGCCTCAGCTTATCATTCCCTTAACATCAAAACTCTGAAATTTTTAGAATAAATAACTTTGAAACACCATCTAAACTTATGTTACTTTGATTATTTCTTTTTCTTTGCTCCAGGCATAATTATGATGCACATTCCACAAACTTCCATTCTACACATGCACACTACCAATCACAGTATATTAAAGCTCTCTGGCAATCCATTAGCTTGTCTCTAAAAAATGTTTTACCTCAATTTTTATGTTAGCGCTTATGATTTGCTATCTTAAAATAACATATGATAAGGGATATGATCTTTCCAAATAAGCAGTAATAGAAATACTACTCCACAGCTGCATCCTAATTGACAAGTTAGCATTGGAGAAATCTCCCAATATAAATGAGGAGAGGAAAAAAAAAAAAAAACCTTTTACAATTAATTCACTGTCTATGTTCTGTGGAAAAGCATTGATTAAAGCAATTGCTACCTGAACCTGAAGAGAAAAATTCACCTTTGGAACCACAGCCACCCGTACCTTGAAGAATAAATGGCTAATTTCAGACTGCATAAGAGCTATTTTCTTTCTACCCTAAACAGCTGTGAAGGGCCTGCACAGATGCAGTCAATTTATCCCAGATAGCTCTGGACAGCAGAAGAGTAAATAATGCAGAGGACAGGACACATGCCACAGATATTTTGAAATGCACAAAAGAATGCCATACGGAGATACCCCATTGCTGGTCTACCTCCCCAGGGAATATTAAACCTGCCAGCTTCAAGCTGACTCCCACAAAAATATTCAAGCAAATATTCCAGACTGGTCCTAAAAATAGTATGAACACATTAACATGGTGCAGTGCTTGAACTGGGAGCAAGTATCAGACACCCTGGCTCTGCAATTAACCGGCTTCACGAAGCAAACATGGAGGACTGCTGCAACCAGAACTGTTACCAAAATCCTCAGCAAGGTATCACAGCTATGTATTGGCTTATTTTAAAATAATGTTCAATAGCTATATAATACTAACTGTATGTACGCATTTGCCCCGGTTTAGCAAGTTCTGCTGGCCAAGGTTGACAGAAAAAAAATAATAAAAAGACCTCTCCCCCCTGCAATTTTACCTTTTTAACCAAAGCAGTTTTAAATGTCATTTAAAGGTAATTCCTGAGAGGCCCGAACACTCGCTGAGCTCCCTTCGCTAATTAACGGATCATTAGTAGGAAAGAACCGCTAACTGTTCACCCCCTGCACCACATACTCTCTTAATTAACTTTGTGAAGCAACCAATTCGTCTTTCAATCATCCTGTCCAAAGTCCCAAGTGAATTGACTCAACCGAGAGAAGGAAGGAAAAAAAAAAAGGAAAAAAGTTTTTTTATACACACGTTTATGAAAATTCATAATTTTTATCACTGGCAAAGAATATAGGAGCTAAGTGCTTTCAGCAAGAGTTAAGAAAAGGGATTTCAATAAAGTATAAGAGCCAGAAGTGATAGACTGACTAAAGGAACAAAAAACTCTTCTTGGGATTACAAATACGAATACATCACTGAAAAGCTTTCCCTTTGTGAAGCTTTTGAGAAAGTTAATTATATCATCACTTCATAATCAAGACAGCTATGGGAAACAGCAAAACACTATCACAGCTGTTGTTTTCTTTTTCGAGACCATTGGAACAGGCACCTATTCCTTGCCTTTCAAAATACTTCCTTGCAGAGTTCCTAATGGACAAGTTCTCTCCATGTTTATGTCCAATTGCCACATGAATCCGCTTGGAGACAAAACATAAGCTTTACTGACAGTTATGTTACAACAACGATTAAACTGCTCTTCTCTCCCTTTCACAAACCTATGAAAATAAACCCCCCAAAACCTGACACCCTTACAGACTTTTTTTGGATGCACCTCAATGAAACACACAAGAAACATGCAAGAGTCACTGATGCCAGACAAGACAGAAGACATGCTGAAAGCAAAATCACGCCAAGGAAACAGGTCACTTACTAAACTCTATTTCTAGAGCCCTAACTTCTGCTCAGGTTCCTTTTCATGAACACCATTTAAAATGCAGAGTTTCAGTCATTAAACAAATCTAAGCCACAGAGAAGTATCTTTCTTTGAAACTGAATGCAGCAAAACATAACTGAAATCTCCCGGTTGGTTAGAATATCCTTCATTTTGGTCCCAAAGTGAAGCAGCTGAGAGATTCCAACACATAAAATGTGATAATTTATGTCTTCCAGGAAGCAAGCCATTGGACTTCCAGTGTTTCACTTCATCGCTGCTGCTAACGAAGCTTTCACTAACAGGCCACCAATGACTAGGGCTCACACGAAAACCCATCTATAATCTACTATGATACTTATTTTTAACAAAAAAAAAAAAATAGTACCTTACAGAATCACTGAATACACTCAGATCTTAATAACTATTCAGGCCACTCATAGAACATTGCTCTGAAAGCCAAAAGGGCCCACGAGAGCCTGTTAATCTTCAAGGACCACCTCGCTGGAGCACGAAACAATCCACTTCACTGCGCAGAAAGTCGTACGTCAGAATTTCTGGATGAGTTTAAAAACAGAAAGAAAGGAAGTACACAGAAGGTAGAGGTAAGCAAATAAATACTTGGTAGGAGTAGAGAAACACTGCTTGAGCAGGCAACAGTCCAAGCTCAGCTGGAGCTGAGAGAGGGATGTTAAGGGTAATGCAGAAGGTTTCTACGGGTATGCTGGCAACAAAAGGAAGACTAAGAAAATTGCAGGCCAGCTGCTCAACTAGTAGGGAAAGTACATGGAAAAGGCTTAGACAGCCAGTGATGTCTTTGATTTTCTACTGATGAGGCCTGAGCCTGTTAGTAGAGAACCTGGGAAAAGAAGCATTACCCACATGAGCAGAAGACAAAGTTCAAAAGCCCTTCAGTAAATTGGATGTACACAGAGCCACAGAACCAGACCAAACGTATTTTCCTGCATCACCAGGAGAAATACAGAGACTAATTTTCTTTCCAGAAGCCATCCAGCATATATTTGGAATGAGTAAATCAATCTGACTGTTTTCTATAGCAAGTCATATAGCTCTGTAAACGAGAGAGGAGGAGTACTGGACGTTGTTCACCTTGACCTTAGCAAGCTTCTAACACAGCATCTCAAAGTACCGTTAGACCAAAACTGCCCATACATGAACTAAATAAGTGAACTATAAAGTGAGTGACGCAGCAGCTGAACGGCCAAGCTCAAAGGGCTGTAATTAAAGACACCACGTCCGAGTGGCCTCTAATGGAGTTTCTCCAGATCAGTTTTGGCTGTAAGGTTTGTCTTTACTTCTAACCAGAACGATTAAACAGACCACACCCTCAGCAGCTTCCTAAGAATATGCAACTGGGTGAAGTAGTTTATAAGCTATAGGGGAGATCTGCTATTCAGAGAAACCTCTCTACTGATTTTCTTTCTACAGAGAAACTTTCTACTGGCTGGAGAAATGGCCTGACAGAAACCTTGTGAAGTCCAACAAAGGCAAAGTCCTGCATCTCAGGTGGAATTACCCTGTACAGGCTGGGAGCCAACCAGACAGAAAAACAGCTTTGCAGAAAAGGTCTTGAGGAGCAAGTTAAAGAGGAGTTAGCAGCATGACCCTTGCAGCAAAGAAAACTGCATACTGAGCTGTGTTACCAAAATGCAGCCAACAGACCAAGGGAAGTGATTCCTCCCTTTCCTTTGGCACTTGCGTGACTACATCTGAAGGATTCTGTCCAGCTTTTGGACTGCCTGTACAAGACATTAACATATGGAAGTGAAGTTCAGCAGATGGCTAGGAAGGTAAGCAGTGATGGGAGAACAGGTTATACAAGGAGAGGCTGAGACAGCTGCATTTGTTCAGTCTTAAGAAGAGGAATTTATTACTGCTGCTATCAGTGACCTAGTCGGAGGTTATAGCGAAGGCAGAGCCAGACTCTTCTCAAAGATGCAGTGACAGGACAAGAGGCAATGTACACAATCTACATCTCCAAATAGATTTTTCAGAGAAAACTTTTAATAAGGTTTTGATCCAGCACTAAAACAGGTGCCCAGGGAAGTTACAGAACCTCCATTCTTGGATATACAAGATGACTGGAAAAAACCCTCAGCAATCCCATCTAAGTTAGTTTTCAATTGAGCAGGGAGTAAGACCAGATGACTTTTTGAGGTCCCTTCCCATTGAAATGATGAAACCTCTAGTGGCAATCAAAAAACAGAACTCTACAACTTGATCCTATCAGGTAAATATGGTTTAACACAATACTCTCCACCATCAAAGCGTCCTTGCTAAAGCCAAACTAACAGGTCAAGAAAAAAAGGAAGGAAGAAAAGCAGAACACTTTCCACACTAAAAGTAGATGAACAGGAGATTTACTGTGTTCAGCAGAAACCTTGTGCTGCATATACAACTACCTGGGAACCAGTTACTTGCTGAAGGTCTGCACAGAGCACCTGCCTTTAGATAATCACGTAGGATGCTCTGTCCTCACTGCTTTCACTGTTTCAATCACTATATGGTTTGAGATACAAGATCATTGCACTTTGCATTATGCTTAGCACCATGGCAGCCAACAAGATAACCTTTTTGTTTTATCAGCTACCCAAAGAGCAGATTTTGAGGATCACTACTAGATTAAAGGGGTTTGTGCATGCACATGAAAGAGCTTACAGGTTTGGTTCATTTCTAGAAGAAGCTGCAAGTCACAGGAACTCTTTTGGAGGACACAGTACTGGAACTTTGCACATGTTTTAATGGCATGAATGGCTCTGAGCTTTAAAGGGTGTATTATGAGGGTAGTCAGTTTCTCAGTAGTATCATATATGAAAAGAGGAAAAATTATGGATTTTGTTGCTTTTTGGAAGGCACTTTTTGTAATCACCAGAGTATAATTTAATATGGACACACTCCTGCAGCTGGTTTGGAGAAACACAGCATCCTCAACCAGCAGTGAAAAAAACATTCTGAGTTAGTGTTTAGTATACAAATAACTTGACAGAATAACTCCTAACAATGTAAAATGAAATACCTGACAGACAGTTAATTTAAAAATAAAATTCAAGTTTATCAAACTTCTAAAATCTCATTTATGAACTTTTTTTTAAATAAACCACATCAGCAGTTGACATTACTAACAGTTTTGAATTGCATGTGTTTCTGCCAATGAAGGAAGACATATCAGGGAGAAAGAAAGGGTAAAGGCAGAACTCTCAAAGGAAATCTGATTTCACTTCCTTTCCTAATTCTCAATAATGCACCTGCCCACCTCTACTTCTCCAGGAAGTTTCCTCCAGTTTGGAGTTCTGGAAGAAAATACTCTTTAGGCACTGATATCTATACCCCATATTGCTTCTGCTTACATTCCCAAACGTTACTATGTTTCCTCCTCTAGATCATTAGAGAACTCACTCTCAAATGGGGCAGAGGGAACAATGAACAAGCTATTGCTAAGGCATCCAAAACCGCTCCATTATTGAACCACCTATTCTTGAATCTACCTCTAGACTCTCCTGAAGAGCTTTTGAAGAAGGGCTGGTATAAAATGTACAGGATATCTGTACACTTGCCTTTTGCATGAGACAATTCCCTCCCTTTAAGCAAACAAAATATCTGAAAGCTGTAAAGGGAGACTTACAAAAGAGCCTGTACAGTAAACAATTGCTCCTCCTGAATAGCAGCTTATGATCCTTACGTATTTAAAAAAAAAATACATTTGATCAAAACACACGGGATGTGGTAATTCTGCTTTCTTGATAAAGCAATAAGAGGACCAATGTTTTGCTTAAGAAAGCTGTCTTGCCAAAAAGCCCACAAAAAAAAACAACAAAAGAAGAAACAAAGCACATTATGGAGGAGAACAGTAAGGATATCAAAAGATATCAAATGGAGTGTGTCACCACAGTGTTCTTCAGCCATCAGCAACAGTCTCTGACATCTTACTGTCAGTAACTCATTTATATCTTTTCCAGTATTGTCCAAGTTTTCTCTTTGAAGAAACACTTCAGTTTCTTCTCTCTTCCCTCCTGAACACTCCAAAAAGGAAACTTGCCCATCATATGGCACAGCAAGAAGAACACAAGTCGTCTTCACAAGAGCACAAGACTTTTCTACTTCCTCTCCCCAGCCTAGGGAAAGTTTCTCAGTTAACTACTATACCACTGTTTAGAGACCATGACAGAAGATGGAGAACTCAGAAATCCCAAGCTACTCTTGCAGGGAACCCCTTCCATTGTACAAGGCTCAGTGGCCTAAGTTTTGCCTGTAACTACAGTCTTTGACTAATGCTCAGATTCAGAATATTTTGAGCAGGATTCCCAATTATAAAATTTGGGTTTTAACATAAATGTGGAGAGAGGCAAAGGCACAGAAATATGCTCTATACATAAATTGTGCAGAGTGTTCAATCTCTCTTTGGGCAACTTACTACACATTTAACACTATGCTAAAAGACATAATTCTATTTCATTTTACTTTCACTGCTTGGGTACTTGGTGTCATACTAACAAGACATGAAAGGCAGTGGCAGTAAAACAAGAAACAGAAATATTACCCTACAGGATTTTTCCAGTTAGAGAACTTCCCCTCTCATTCCCCTCATGATCAGTTGGTGGTTTCCTCTAGTCACAGCTATTGCTCAGGGACACTGCATGAGCCTCCCAGCAAAGAACTGAGCAATATGACAAATGTCTTTCAAATATAAGCAGAAGCAGAATGTGCAACAGTGTCTCGTTCTAGAACTTTCTTTATAGGCAAAGTATACCCAACTGCAAGTACAGGCAAACACACAGAAGAATTGGTTAGAGCAAAGACAAAGAACCACACCTTGCCTTAGGGGAGAATGTGATGAGCCACTCTCCCATCAGCATTTATTCCACTGTCCTAGTTTCATCTTGAAGGTCTGTCATACCCAGTATTAAGCAACATACCAAGATGGCAGAAACATCTTGATCTACAAGGGCCCACGTCACATTACTATGCATCTCTTATTCCAGTCTTGGAAACAGCTGTACAAGACCCTCTACAGCCTGTGCTGTAGCCTTGCCCCTCCACTCAGCTGGTGAGGCAAGAGTCATGCCAACCTGTACGTCCCCTGTCCTCTCTCCAGTCTCTTTTCAACTTCCAGCAGCCCAGTGCAACGCTAGCAGCATGAGGCTGAAAAGCTGGAAGGGCAAAGGGGTTGTGCTGGAACTGGCAGGTATCAGTGAGACCAGGGAAGAAGAATGCTAGTGAAACCCAAGGCCCTCTAAAATTTTAGTGATCTCTCACGAACTTCTTTTGATACTGGCACCTTTTCTTCTTTTTGCAGCATTTTAAATCCCCATCTAGAAAAGAAATATGCTTATCCAAGAGTCTGGAAATGTAAAGAATTTCTGTTGACTTCACCGCTACTACTAAGCAAGACCAGCTTCGTAAGCTGTTTTCAGAGCTACATATCACTGTGTGTTTTGTCCTAGGAACCACTGATGTAACACTAACAAGCTCACATCCACAAAATATGCCCTGCTCAAAGAGGCTTTGCTAGATGGTATATCCTTTGGATGAGGAGCAGAAGGCCAAGATCACAGTTGCATTGCTGGACTTCAGTATCCATGGCAGTTTATAAAAAGAAAAACAAAGTTACCAGAACGTTAAAGCCAATCTGATACACCTTATCAGTGTCTCTGAATGCCATAAGAAAACAAACAGCAATTTCTACAGAGTTTTTCAGCCATTTTTAAGGAAAAGGGTCCCCTCTCACTCTAGTCTGCTCAGGACTACTTCTACAAAACTCTTTAAAGTCTGCTAAAAGGAACAATTCATTGGTTTGACTCATGCATCTTACAACACAGGGCCATGGCTGATATGATGCTGAAAATGGACACAGATAATATTACACGGAATTGTATTTTTTTTAAAACAACTTTGACGTGTATTCTTAAGGTTTTATGCATACAGTTATTTTAAATCCCATTAGAAATGGGTTTAAATGACCCATACTCAAAGAAAGAGCAAATAAAATACAGACAAGTTTCAGATCACAGCCATTTCCTATTTTTGCTGTTGCAAACATGACTCTAAATGATGCATATTAAATCAGCATTGATTAACTGTGCCACTAAGAAAGAAAAATGCTTTCATTAACTCATGTATGCTTTTTCAATCTTGTATTTGCTCATTTAAATGGCACTTTTAAGCAGTACACACTTTTTGATTTTGCTCATTAGTCTCTGTATTCAAAATAATGTTTGAAAACCAACCCAACACCTAAGCAACAATGTTTTAACACAGAGATGTCACTGAAAAGTATTAGGTTCTTCCTTTAGTCTCTCATATAGTGAGCTTACGCACTATAAATAGTCATCTATATACAAACATTTCAAATGTGCTTTTTTCAAACCCTACCAATCATGTATATTTACCAAGACTGAAACGACAGCTTTTTTGTAATAATCTAACCAGATCTTATCCAGGTAGAAGTGCACATAATGAGTACTTGTACTGCTCATTAAGTATTTGTCCTCACATTCCTAAGCAATTCATTCATTAGCAGTTATATTACTATGTGCTCCTCTTTGGACCCCCAAAGCTCTATCTACATTTACCTCGATTTATTCCTTAATTTTCTGGCCATTTTTTTCCCCCCAAATGCTTAAAATAGATTGATTAAACACATCAGTATCTTAAGAGAAAAATCTTGTTCCAGTATATTCACACAAGTCACTTTTAGTTCTACAACCCACTTGTGCTATGAAAGGTCCAGAATATGGCCAAGTACAAGTCCGGAAAAACAAGAATCACTACATATGCCTGTTAAAAAAAAAAAAAAAAAGACGGAGTATACCACAGCCAACTTATCTCCACAGAACACACACATCAGTGATTGCGTTCATGTATGCGCAAAGCCAGAAGTTGGCTTAGGTCGTGCATGTAATGCCAGCCGAAAAAAAAAAATAAATCAAAGAATGCTGTTGGTCTGGCAATTAGAGATCACGGAGTCAATTAGGTTGGAAAGGACTTCCGAGAGCATCGAGTCCAACCTATGACCAAACACCACCATGTGAACTAGATTACGGCACTGAGTGCCACATCCAGTCTTTCCCTGAACACCTCGAGGGACAGTGACTCCTCCACCTCCTCGGTCAGCCCATTCCAGTGTCTAATCACCCCTGCCGCGAAGAAATTCCTCCTAATGTCCAACCTAAACCTCCCCTGGCGCAGCTTAAGACCACGTCCTCTCGTCCTGTCGCCAGCTGCCTGCGAGGAGAGGCCGACCCCCACCTGGCCACAGCCTCCTTTCCAGGCGGCCGCAGAGCAGCCCCATTACGTTACGGCCATTCCCCGCGGGGTCCCGCACCCGGCGGGGCCGCGGCGAGGCCGCACCGCCCGACCGGCCCCGGCCCCGGCCCCGGCCCCGGCCCCGGCCCCACCCCGGGCGCGCAGCCTATCGGCCTCGGCCACACCGCCGGGGCCGCCGCTCCTCCCTCCCCTCCCCCGCCCGGCAGGTGCCGCCGGCCGGGAAGGAGCGAGCGAGGGACGGGAGAGCCCCGAGCGGGGCCCGCCGGCCAGCCGAGGCGGCGCGGGGGGAAGAAAGGCAGGGCAGCGGGGAGCCGGCGGCTTTTACCAGGAGGAGCAGCAGGCAGCCAGGGTCAGGCAGGAGCGGGAAGATGGCGGGTCTCATGGTAGATCGGGCGCCCGGCGGGGAGCGGGGAGAAGCGCGGCTCCCACTCTCCGCGGCGGCGGCGGCGGCGGCGGCTCCTCCACTTCCCCCCGTCGCCAGGAAACACCCGGGCAAGTTCCACCGCGGGGCCCCGCGCTCCGCCGCCCGCTCCCGGGGCACGCCGGGATCCGTAGTTCCGGGAAGGGGAGGGCAAGGAGGAGGAGAGGGGAGGAAGGGAAGGAGGAGAGGGAAGCGAGAGCGGGAGGAGCCGCCGGTCCCAGAACGCACCGGGGCTGCCCGGGGGGCGGTGCCTTGGGGGCCGTGGAGGCGGCGGCGCGATGAGGAGGCGGGCGGGGTGGAGGTGAGTTATGGGGCGCGGCTGCAGCGCGGGATGGGGCAGGGAGGGAGGGAGGGAAGTAAGGAAGGCAGGGTAAACCCTGCCCGCCTTGGTGGGTGTGGGGGGTGTCCCCTGGCACCGCACCCATTCCCGCTCCGCATCGGGCGCCGGGGCTCTTTATGGGTCCCCGCTGCCCCGTCCCTGCGAGCCCCCGGCTCCTCCTTGGGATCCCGCCTCGTTCCTTCAGCCGCCGGGACTGGGGACACGGGTTTAGCTGTAGGGAATACGAGGAGGGGTATTTGGGCGCTGTGCGCGGTGTGGTCCTCGTGGTCTCGGAGTTTGGGAAGCAACTTTCTTCCGTTCGGAGGTCTGTGTGTGAGGGGACAGAGCGGCTGCTGGGGGCGTTGGGAAACTTCAGCTAAAGCGGAGCGTCGTTCCTGATGTTTATCCTTTGACGCTTCAACAGATTTGTGCTGGCACTTCCTCAGTTGTAAATTCTGAAAGTGAAGAACGCCCGAAATTCGGGGCTTTGCCCCCTTCCAGTAAAACTTCGGACCTTACAGAATACATACATGCGTTGAGACCTCGCAGAGCTGCCTCAAAAAGATCATGGAAAGCTGCGCTTTCCGTTTGTCACATTTTCTGTTTGTACACGAGTGTAAGGAGGGAAACAGGGCGTAACGCCATTTAAAAGAAAGTCCTGTACATCAACTTTTTCCAAGTCAATTCTGGCTCTGTTTCAAAGAGAGCCTGACAGGCTCTGACTTTATGCGTCAGCCTGCAAAAGTCTTGTGGCCTGTCAGCTTCATAAGCTGAAAACACACACCCACAAATCATGTAGTTTTTTGTAGTGTGAAACTGAAACTTGGCTTTTATCAGTTCTGCTATGACTACCTTAAGAACTTGTGCTCTTCGATCTGTAGAATGCATGTTTTATCTTCTGAATTAACTCACATTTGAAAGATCTTTGATATTTTTTCATGGCTCATTCTTCACTTGGAAACTGTATCAGTAAAATTTGATAGAGGAATCATGTTTAAATTCTAACACCCTCGTCATTTGCTGAGTAGAAAGAATATGTAATTCTGGTTACCTTTGTAATGCAAAGTAGACTTCCTGTAGTTTGGTATGAAATTTCCTATCCCTGAAGAGGTCTTGCTGTCCATGTGAATATCCTTTCATTTCAGGTGATTTGACAAGGCTAATATTTTTCTACAAGTTAGCTTAAAGAAGAAAAGTGAATTATTTACCTCATTCCAGTGATACGATGTATATTTCAGATATTGTAAATTATTTAACTTGTTATAAGCAGATCTTGTACTTATTTCTTTATTTTTATTGAATAAATGCCTCATTTTTTGTTAACGAAGATCTTTATCAAACATAGCAATTCATCTGTTTGTCATACCCATGAGAGAAACATCTGAGGAACGTTACATATTTTCCTTTTATAGTTCCTCTTAATATTTCAAAACTTCTCTGATGCAGAATTAGCTCTTTCAGTGGAGTTACGATGCTGTACTGGGAATTGCTGTAGAGATAATGGGTTGCTTCTCTCACCTGTATGATTACTGACTCTTTATGCAGGTACGGCTGCTCCTTTCATCTGGAAACTATGAGCAACTTTCATTATCAATTCTCTTCTGTAGGCAGTCAGTTTTATGTAAAAATTACTGTTGACATAATTAGGATGCTTCTGATGCGTTACTAAGTTCCTCAGTATTTGCTGACTTCAGCACTGCTGCCTCTGAATGTTTCATATTTTATTTTATTTGTTTGTGGAAAGGTAAAATGTAAAGAAAATGGGACTAGTTAGTAAGGTCCCCTGGGAAAATGGTTTTGAAGGTAGTGGAGTCCATCATTTCTGCTCACTTTTTGAACACCACCTCCTAAGGGCACAGGAACAGGCAGTTCCAGAACGTTGGAAGTCAAGCAGACTGTCAAGCTGGCTTGGCTGAGCAGGGATCTTCTTTTGGAGCTAAGGCAAAAAAAGAAGGTGTATGCCTGGTGGAAGCAAGGTCAGGTGACATGGGAGAAATTCAGAGATGCTCCTTTGCACTGCAGGGGCAAAATTTGTGAGCCCAAGGCTCAATTGGAGTTGAAGCTGGCCAGAAATATGGGGGACAATAAAACAAGTTTCTTTAAATACATGGATAGCAAGAGGAAGCACAAAAATAAGATCAGTCATTTACAAGGTGAGGATGATTACCTTACAAACAGGGACACAGAAAAGATAGAGATGTTTAATGCTTCCCTTACTTCAGTGTTCACTACTGATAACAGGCTAAAGGGATCCCAGTACCCTGAGCTGGAGGACCATGACAATGAGAATTTGCGCTTCCAGTTGATCCTGAACTTGTGCAGGATCTGCTGCTCCAGGTGAATCTCTATAATTTTGTGAGGTCAGATGGAACTCATTTGAGAATTCTCAAAGCGCTGGCTGATGTCATCGTTGGGCCTCTCTCAATGATTTTTGAGCAGTCTTGGGAATCTGGAGACGTCCCAGTTCACTGTTTGCTGACTAACATTGTCCCATTTTCAAGAGGTGTAAGAGGGATGACCCTGGAAACTACAGGCCTGTCAGTCTCACTTCAGTGACTGATAAAATTATGAAGATTATTCTGGCAGTTATTGAAAAAATCCTGAAGGACAGTGCAGTTGTCGGTCACAGCCAGCACAGATTCGTGAGATGAAAGTCCTGCTTGTCAAACTTAATTTCTTTTTATGACAAGGTAACCCACCTAGTTGACCAAGGGAAGCCAGCTCATGTAATCTTAATTTGGATTTCAGTAAAGCTTTCAGTACTGTCTCTCACAGGATCCTTCTGGACAAAATGTCCAGCACACAGCTGGATAAACAGATCATGAGGTGGATGAGCAGTTGGCTCATGTGTCAGGTACAAAAGTTTATAATGAGTGGGGTCTGTTCAGCCTGGGGAAGAGAAGCTTGAGGGGAGACATCATTGCAGTTACAACTTCCTCGTGAGGGGAAGAGGAAAGGCAGGCACTGATCTCTCTGGTAACCGGTGACAGGACCCAAGGAAATGCCTGATGTTGTGTTAGGGGAGGTTTAGGTTGGATATTAGAAAGAGATTTTTCACCCAAAGGGTGGTTGGGCACTGGAACAGGCTCCCTAGGGAAGTGGTCACAGCACCAAGCTTGACGGAGTTTAAGAAGCATTTGGACAATACTCTCTGGCACATGGTGTGATTCCTGGGGCTGTCCCTGTGCAGGGCCAGGAGCTGGACTTCAATGATCCCAACTTCCAAGTCAGGATATTCTGTGATTCTATACTGGAGGACAAGTTGATACTTGATAACAGACTAAATGTGTACTGCATACAGGCTTCAATGTGTCCTGAATTGAAGCATGAATGCCAGTATTCTGAGAAACAGTATGTTGGGTTTGTAGATAAGCACTACCCTATTTGCAGACTTTTGCAAAGCTTATTGACTGAAATTTAAGTTTAAGACAAGGAAACTACAATATGTGTGTATTAATGTAGGCTTTTTTTTTTCTGGTGAATTTTGGCTGGAGGTAGATTTAATCCACAGATAAGAAACACGTTTGGTTTTTTCTATTTTTAACTGAACAGCTTGTTCTCTTTAGCATTGTTTGAGTTATTTTAATGACTCCTTGTAAAATTAATTCTGTTATATTGTTGCGGTTTTGGTTTTTTTCTAGAGCTGAATTCCTACAAAAAATGTTGGTGGTGCAGATCTGACCTATGGTAATACCTTGAAAGAGTATGAATATTTCAGCAAACTGCCTCTTCAGTGGTTCCTCCTTAGCATCTGAAGTGCATGCTGCTGCTGTTAATGGAGATAAGAGTACCCTTCAAAAGCTAATAGCAGGTAATTGTTTTCATTGTAGGTGCATTTGGATTACTTTAGAACTGAAGCTTTTTGGATTTGACTTACCGCTCTGATCTTTGAGATACGTTTTAATTTCATGATTATGTGTATTTCTAGAATAAGTGTAGCCCTGAAAATATGACTGATTTTTCTTATTTTTATTACCTCTTGCCTTTGACTGGTACTTCTGTGTGAAGTAAAATAGAAAGTAGGTAAGGGATACAACTAGAAGAGTTATTCAGGACTCCTCTTTCAGGGAATTTGAAATTCTGGAGAACTACTTAGTGCCAAAATATTTTGGCTACAAATCCTTATTTTTGGAAATGCTTTCGTGGGAAATTTTATGAACTTGTGTTTATAGATAATTTACTGTAGTTAATGAAGTCTTGTCAATGCACAGTATTTCTGAACCAAATGAGCCAGCTGTATTCATTACTTTGATTCTGATAGACTGACATTATTTCTCAAGACAAAGTAAAGGTAAAGAGAGAGTCTAGTCCTACTGAATCTGAAGTAAAAAAAAAAATCCCCTCCAATAAAAAGCCCAGGATTTTGCCTTTCCTTCTAGGAATGGTATGACATTCCAGGTTAGGAATTTTCAAAATCAGTGTATATTTGGTGTTCCAAAAACAGTTGCATATATTTGGAAGGCTGCCATGTGATAGGTGAAAACTTTGATTTTTCAGAGTTTCTGATTAAATGCAATTCCAGCTGATACTGTAGAAATTATATTTGCTTAGCCTTTTCTGGAAAATGCTATTCCTTGAGCTTAGTAAGGGCAAAGGACTGTGAAATAATAAGAAACTTAGTCTGTGTTTATGCAATTAGCTGTCAGTTTTAGTGGGTGTAAAGGATTTAATGGTTAATTGCATTAAACCAGGAGTCAAGTTTCTTTATGTATCTTCTGCTCACCTGTGTTGAAGACATGACAGTAAGCTGTGTGGGTCTTCACTTAAGCTGTATAGAAAGCAGTAAGTGGTTCTTCTTTACAAGGTCTATCTAATTTTCTGAAAAGATAACTAGAAGTGATGTGATTCAGAGATGAACAGATTTGAGGAACTGACTGTATAGAAGCTCCACTGGTGGAGTTGGGCCTTCAGCTTTATTTTGTCATATCACGGCTCAAACGTACACTGTTTGCATTTAATGCCATCTCTTCATTCTTTTATAGAACATTTTATAAACAGCAGATGAGCAGTTGATGTGAAGATGCTTCTAGAAATCTGTGGGATGCAACTACAAAGTAGCTTTAAATACTTGGGTTTTTTAAAAAACCTTCTGCCTGCATGTGGAGGTGGAAAAAAATCTGAGCTTTCAAATTTTGGCTAATAATCAGAAGCAATAAAGAGTTTTCACTAACTGTGGTGTGTTTTTATTAATCTCATGGCCAAAAGATGTATTTTTTGAAAACACAAAGGAAAAAGTAAGTACTTTTATTGCGTTGCTGGTACATTTTGTCAAATACGCCACAAAACAGCCATTAGAACCAGATAAGGAAATCACTATTCTTTTAGTGATGATCATGCAGCAACAAAATAAAAGTGCTCTGTTTTAGTTTTACATGGGAGAGAAAACTGCAGAATCCTTACAGCCTTTGCTAAAATAGCAAAATTTGGCTTTTCTGCTTTGCTGTGTTTTGACAGGATATGACACAAACCTTACTTTTGCCAGAACAGGACCAAAAAAAAAGTTAAAAGTATTGCCTAGCAGAAGAAGAATGCATCAGAGTAATATTTTTAGCTGTTTACCAGTCACTGTTGGAAGTATAACTTGATGCCAGAAGCAAATTGAGCAATTGGTGCTATTCAGTGAATTTTATGACTGCACTTAGCAGCAGCAACTAATTCAGGACAGTACTTCAGTATTTGGTGTGCTGTATATGCTGGATTCCTTAACAACATTTTCCTAACTGAGCCAAGCTTTACATCTTGGTTACGTAGCTAGTGGTATATGCAGCAACTTAAAGTCTGACTTTCTTTTCCTTTTAGGGAGGACTTTTTAACCCCTAGATTCACTATTGCTTTCTTCTTTGAGCTTTCCCTATTCAGTTATTAACATAGGAGAGGCATAGAGGCTGGCTAAGCAGTCTCTTAGAGCAGCCCTTCTAACCTGTTTCACGATTTTTCCTTCTCCCACCTGTAGCTTGATGGAGCGTGTGTGACTGTATGCAAACATGTACATTGTATATGCATATAATTATGAGTATGGAGGAATTTTAAAGGAACAGGTGCTTGAAATAATACAGGGTATTCCAGATAGTGTGTTCCTTTTGACATCCTGTGCCAGAAAGAGGCACAGACAGAATCAAAGGTAGGTAGAAAATTTAGTTAGAGAAAGGGGGTTGGAAAAAAGTGTGTTTATATGTTAACCACTGCTGGTGTTATGTTGCAGGACTTCCTAAACAGCCTATGGGTTAAATGCTGTAAAGTACAGTACCTGTCAAGTGTTAACTGTATAACCAATATTCTAGCAAAAGTGTGCTAATTGCATGAGTTATACTGTATCACATCGTTTTAGAGTTGTATGTTCTTAGGCTTTGGGGAATGCTTACAGTATTTTCTTTCCTATGTTTTATACAACACGAAACGTGTCTTTAATTACAGTTCTTCAGTATTAAAACCCATCTGTGTGATTTAATCCTAAGTAAAAAGAGAACAAAAGTTAATTTTGTGTTTGGAGGATCATTTTGCATTTAACACTTTTATGCAGAGTTTTGGGAAGATGCCTCTAATTGTTTTAATTGTTTATAAGAACACAATTATGTTTATAATAGTCATTATAGTGAAGTGTCTGTTCAGTCCAACTCCTCATTCTAAAACCCTTATCATGCATTGCTTGCATACAAATGCTTCTCAACCGCTGATGTGGCGTTTCATTGTAAATGTTAACTAAATTATGGGTTACAAGTAGGCAGTCACATGCTATTGTTTGATTCTCCTTTCTACTTCTCTCTTCCCTGTTCTGCGATGTGGGAGGTTGAATAAAACTCAAATCAGATATTACAGAAAGCAAGATTCTTGCAAGTGACAAGAGGTGGTCTATCTTTTAATAATTAGGCAGAATTCACATCATCCTGCTGCCCTTTTTCTGATATGATTGCTCGCAAAGAGTGTGAGACAGTGATGAGGTACGAATATGAGTTAAATTTTGGAATTGGGCCACTTGATTCTGTGGTGTTCGTGATCTCAGTTGGCAACAAGTGCAAGGAATGCATGTTCTGGTGGGGTGAGGACACTGATTCTGAAAGGGGAGGGTTCAAATGAAATTCCTTTCTTAGGCAGGTATGTGAAGAGAATTTATTTTTGCTGAAGCACATTTTATGTACACTAATTAGATACGTTTCACGTACCTAAAGTTTTGAAGGCTTGCTGGGCTTTCCTGATTGCAGAAAAGGATAATTTACTGAAGCTGTGAAGTCCACAAGGTGGTGTGGTTAGTGAATTTCATAAACTTAGTCCCCCTTACCGCCTGATAGTAATACAGTAGCTCCTAGTCCTTGTCCCGTCTCTTAGCCTGAACGCAGAGACACCCTTTTAGGAAAATGCCCATAGGACTTTCACAGTTCTAGGGGCCTTTCAGAGTCTTATAAGCAAAAGGAATAATAAAACAAGAAAAAACCTACTGCTAGCTGAAAATAGTTTCTTTGCCTTAAAAACCAATGCAAGAGCTTCAGGCAAATTACTGGCAGCAAGTTTTGAAGAGCTTGCTCATTTTTCACTCAGACTGCGTACAGTCATGGAAACTCCTTGTCATCAGCTACATCACCTTTGGGGAGCTGTAAATGAAAATAGATGTTTGTTGCTCTACTTAGTTGGATTGCAATTGAGCTTTAGGCCACATTTCACTTGTCTTGACCTTACTCATTTCTTTCTTTTAGTCTCTACATTTTTATATAAACTCTCTGACATTACATAATAGAGAGGGAAGTGGAATTTGAGGGAGACATACTGTTTTTGCACATTGCGGATTTGAGTACCAATGTTATCCGAGCATAAACCAGGTGCATGTGTCTTGTTGGGAGAAAGGAATGTTAGTGTATTTCTCTTAAAAATATATTTGAGTGTGCAAGTCCCATCAGGTTTAACAAATTTAAGATACTACTGAGTCTTTGTTAACATTGAGCAGTGAAATGTGGTTTAGTGATGTCTAAATTACCGCATCAAACTAATACTGGAAGAGGACCTGACTTTACTTAGCTAATTAGAGAAACTGGCTTGTTAGCTGGGAGCAGTGACATTTTAAATTATGCTTTGGACCTCCGTATCTGTATGTTGCTGAACGGGGCTGCAGGGTTGGTCATAACCAGTTTTGATATTTCTGAGTCTGCTCTGTTGAATGGAAAAAGCACTTATTGTTAGCTGAAATACTGAGGTGTAAGACAGCTTCACAAAAGGTGCATATAACTTTTTAAATACTTTTTTCTGATAGTAGAAGAAAGAATCATCTTGAAACTGCATCCAGTTTGCAAAGAAATTTTAATATTGTGAAATGAAAGTCTAGGAAATGTTTTTACAAAGTAGGGAAAATAAAGAATTTTGGATTCACCTATTTAACTCAATGTTGTATTTTGAATTATTTCCTAACGAGTGTGGAATTGACAAAAATGAAAGCACATCCTACGAAGAATCTAAAAATGAGTGTGAGGAGTAAAGTCCATGCTTGTGGTGTGAAGTGAGTGCAAAAGCACTTAAAAAAATGGAAAAGTCTAGAGGGGCCAAAGGGAAGTGAGCTGCCTAGACAGCAGTGTGAAGGTAGATACTAAAAAGCGAGAAGGTGTTCAAAAAACAGCCTATGTCTGAGGAAGGTAGATTCAGGTCAGTAAAAGTCTTTGTTCTCCCTTTTTTTTAAAGTAATTTGTTAGAGGCATGAAAATTAGTTATAAAACTAGTGAAACTAGTGGATTGTCAGGGTGAAGTGACAGTCACAGAAGACAAGGCTATGGGTAAAGAGCAAAAAAGGTTTTTCTATAAAAGCAGTTAGGTTAAAAGCAGTTCTTAAACTGCTTTTTGCAGAGCAAAAAGAATTTTCTCAATGAAAAATAACAATTTCAAGGCAGGAGAAAGTGTTATAGAATGAATCGTGATATTGACATGGTACTCACTCTAGTTTTAAGTAACTAAGAAATGGAGTAAGTGAGTAAATGATCATTGTAACTGGCAGTATCCTACTTAACAGTGTTTTGCGTTAGAGGCTTGATTGGTAGGGAGTGAATTTTAATTCTTGATAGTCCCCTTGATTCATATTTAATCTGCTCGATTCTTCTGCTGGGTGAATCAATAGAAATGATAATTAAGGATACAATTACTAGATGTGTAGATAAGTATAAAATGCTGGGAGAGAGCAAAGACTGTGTCTGTAAAGAAGCATGCCTCTTCTGGAGTGCTTTTGAAGCATCAACGGTCATGCAGACAAATGAATAATTAAAAAGCAAAACTAACCTGTAAAATTCATTGTTACTTGAATAATAGTAGACAACATTGCTACATGGCAGATCTGGAAGGTCAGGATGCATAGGATAGTTGATACACACAAAGTTAAAGGTGCTGGTCTTTATGTGGTGACTTGATAGAAATATGAAACTTTATAATGAAAGTGTCTCTTTTGAAATTTTTTTGACTGTGAACAAGAAGAGTGTTTTGATTTTTTTTTTTAATAGGATGTCAAACTTCTTATTCAGCTTAATTCCAGTTCCCTCTCTATTATGTAATGTTAGAGAATATATATAAGTATTATACAGTAACCTTATCATTTCAAGAAAGCTTGCGAAGTATTTTAGTAGTTTCCATATTATAAGGCACCCTAAACTAAATAACAGTATTGATGTAATATTGACGTTTATACTTTTAAAATAAACATTGCTGTGAGTAGGCTTCAAAGCTTCTTTTAGTTACAGTGTTTACAGGTTTCAGGAGGACTGTTTGGTTTATGTGCTGTTGGTATTTTTTAAACTAATCTTTGTAGCCAAGATCTATGTAATTATTTAAAAAAATTTTATAGTTATGCCACTGCAGAATGTTACTGGTAGTAGGTGTATTTACTGCCCTAATGTTTTCTGAATGTACTTTCTTCTGTAAATACATTTTGAAGTGCTCCGTAAATGTCAGTAACTCTGAGTTTGTCACACGCTCCATTGTTTTGTTCACCCTGGTCATATTATAAGAAGATACCTCCTAATCATATTATAATAAGCTACCTTTTTAATTAAAAAGTGCTACTTTTAGGTAGATACTAATAGCCTTAACTGTTTGAAGCGAGCTTTTGGTTTGGTTTTGTCTTTTAGGAAACCCTGAGCTGAAAGATAAAGAGGACCAGTTTGGAAGAACTCCGCTTATGTACTGTGTATTGGCTGACAGGCTGGACTGTGCAGAGGCACTGCTGAAGGCTGGAGCCGATGTTAATAGAGCTGATCGTAGCCGGAGAACTGCTCTCCATCTTGCTGCACAAAAGGTAATTTCCTTACAAGTGCTCAGCCAGTGTTTAAAGTGTTTTCACAACAGGTATGAGGTGGATGGACCCTGGCTGGACACCTGGTACCCACCAAAGCCGCTCTGTCACTCCCCTCCTCAGCTGAACAGGGGAGAGAAAATATAACAAAACACTGAAATAAGGGCGGGGAGAGATCCCTCCCCAGTTACTGCCATGGGCAAAGCAAACTTGGGACAAATGAATTTAATTTCTTACCAGTCAAATCAGAGTAGCATAATGAGATATAAACCCAAATCTTAAAACCATCTTCCCCACTCTCCCTCCTTCTTCCAGGGCTTAACTTCTCTCCTGAATTCTCTACCTCATCCCCCAACCAGCAGTGCAAGGGGACTGGGAATAGGGATTGCACTCAGTTCATCACATGTTGTAAATCTCGGGAGGGTTATTTTTTAGTGGTTTTACTCAGTGTATTTGTAGCTGTCTGCAGAGACAGTATAAGGCATTGCTGTTATAAGAATTTGTGCTTTCTAGGAAAAGTAGTCCTTGTCTATTTTGGGATAGCCAGTTCTAAGTAAAGACTAAATCTTGTACACTGTGATAGCCCTTAGGATGTTACCATTAATTCAGTGGATATAAGGGCAAAGACTGTTAGTTATTAGTGTTATGTTTGAGAACTTGTATATTCTCAGGATATGAATATGCCATATCTTGGGATATGGAATACCAAATCATTTTCAGGTCCAAGAGGGAAATACATTACTGTCCGCTTTTCCTTCTACAATCTGAATCTGTAACACTGTTTGGTTACATTGTTCCACTGAAGAAGTGCTAAAAGAAGTATTCAACAATAAGATAAAAGGTAATTTAAAGTATAGCTTCAGAGCTGCAAAAAATTTTGAGTTTGTTTAGGGCTGGGGGAAGTGTCCACAGTCATAGGAGAATGAGCAAACTGCTGATGGGAGAAGATAAGAAAAAAAAAAAAGGGAGGGTGAGTTTGTCTAGCTAACCAAGACACTTGAGTTCATAAACTGTAAAAAAGACTACACAGAGAAGGTAAAAAATTCAAACTGAAAGGAACAGGCTTTTATTTACTGTTTTACTTTTTATAGTATGTTTAGAACTGTAACTGCTCAAAAATTAAAGTACTTTTGGCTATGTAAGCTGTGTTGTTTGGTACCAGCTAGAGTGCCTGCCATGATTTTCATAGCAAACCATTTTGATTTACAGTATCTTGTCACCTGTTCATAATCATAAAGGAGCAATTAAATAGAAAACCACTTGGGAAGATAATAATAAGGTGATATTCTCCAAGTACACTTGCATGGGAGTCCATAGGGACTGTGTGATCTGTGTTACTGTATCCATTATTGAGAAATGAAGAGTTCATCTAATATTTTAAGTTTACAAATTCCTTAGGTAGAAATGTTACCTATTAAAAACTAATGTGAATGCATTCTTGAAATGTGTATAGTAACGCACAACATTACTTGACTGACATCATTATTAGCTACAGTAGGTTGCAGTTGACTTGAAATAGACAAATTCATCTACTTGGTTACATACCACTACACCCTGATAAAATGATGACCAGTCATCATCATAACCTTGTTTCCAGTGTACCAGGGTTAACTTCATGTTTCTAAGTGACCAGCTTACTGTCAATGTTGTTGTTTCAAAGATGGGTATTTCATAAACATGGCAGTGTCAGAGACTTAAGGAATTGCTGTAAGCTACTATACTTGCCTGGTGTTCATACGGGCTTTTTGATTTTATGTTGTGATAGACGCACGAACATTTTAATAATATTAAAAACTTAATCTTAAAAGTTATGTTTTTCCTTATGTTTTTAAAATACCTTTAAGGATGTTAAAAGAATATAAATTCTTTTTTAAATCTTTGTCTGACTGTTCATATTGTGCGTGTTTGCATTGCAGCAGTTCAAGGCAAGAGATATTTGCCTCGGCATAGTATCCACTCACTGCATGTGCTCTCTATTTCCTTTATGCCTTGCTGCAATCCTGAAGGTGCCGTTTGTCCCATGGGATACTTGGACCCTTCTTAGATGTGTTTTCAGTTGACAGTGCAGATGAAAAAGTAGGTACATGCTGTTTTAGCAGTAGATTTTATGTAGCCACACACTTACTGTGTAATGTAGTGGATAGATGTGATTCACCCCATAGTCAGGTAAGTTCTTGTAGCATCATAGTGCTGGGGGCCGTAAAGTGGTTAGGAAACAGCCCTTGCAGCTGCTTTTCATTTGGCTCACTTAGCTGTCCTTTAAAATTGTGTTCTGTGTCTTCTGAGCAGTTACTTGCTATTGATGTCAGCTTATGAAATTAACATTTCATGTGTGTAAAATTTTGTCTTTAGTCTTTCCGTATTAACATTTTAAGATCTATGTTTCTGTCATGAATGCGTTCTTAAAGATATATAAAGTTAAAATTCAAAACAACTTCATGTTTCATGCAGTTTTGGCTGTTTAACATTTTATATTCTTCTTATTTCTCACTGATACTATTGGTTTACATTCTGTTTTTTTTCTCCCAAAGTAAAAGAAAAATCCCTCAGTAACCAGTATTGAAAGTTGACTTTCAGATAGAAAAAGAAACATGCTGAGAACATTAATTTCCAAGTTGTTTTGTCAGTGTTGGTTAATCATGAATCTGTGTGTTTACTGGAGCCACTGTCACTTCATCAAAAACAGATTCACACGACTTTATAAAAGTCCATTAATTTGTAGTCACAATCATGAGTTGTTTGGAAGTACAGTTCTTGGAGATTCAGATTCCTAAATTGCACTTCCATTGCATCCTATTTTTCATTTTCTTTGGGGAGAGAAGTTAAGATTTACAGGCCTTTACATGCAATTGGCAAAGAGGACAGGAAAGAGATGATGCTCCTTTCCCCACAGATGTTGTTAAATAAAGCAGATGGAGGTAAAATGAAGTAAGGTTTCCTGAGTCAGAATTTTCCTCTCTAGATACTACGATTACTTTTGTCATTTTTTGCTGTCTCTTGGGAGGGCTTTTGGAACACCTCACTCGTCAGACCACAGCAGACACACATCCTGAGGGCTAGAGTTTATTGCTGGAATATTTGAGACTGTTTAGATCATCATTCTACAGGCTCCCTTTGCATGTCCCTTTGCACTTTGAAACACTGAAACAGTCTTGCAGTTGATTTGACAAAAAATGGTCTCTGCTGTCTTTGGGAGCCACAGAACTGCCTCGGAGACAAAGAGTTTGTGAGAAGATGCTCTTCTAGTACCAAACAGAAACAATGATTTAGCCATCTTGGAGTGAAGGAAGCTAAATGTCTTCATTGGTGTATTTGGATTCAAGATGGTGTCTCTCCCATTAGTAATCCTGTTTATCATAAGAAAAATTGGTTTCATTCTCTGCAGGGTGAGATGAAACTATTTCCATTTTTCTGTCAGGAGAATTCACTGTAAGAGAACTGTCAGTTCATGTCTAAGTCCTAGTAAAATAGCTTGTGGGGTTTTTTGATCCCTGTAATAGAACAAACATTCAGAAATGTGACATTGACCTAAATTCAGTCATAAATCATCACTATTAAGGAAAATGAATTAGAATTCCAATTGCCTTTCTTCTCTAGGAGGGATTTCTGGTTGGATAGGACCTAACTGTAACATCATTCCATTAACACTTGCATAACTAGCTTCTGACTACACCTGTGTGAGTTACAGAGCTTGGTGAGTGTATGTAAACACATATGTATATACCAGCTCTCCGTTTTATTTTAATTTCCACCTCAATGCAAGTGTTACACTTCTGGCTGTTTTCTGCAGAATAGCAGACTGTTTTGCTTCCATTATGTTTGTTATTACTTTTTGCATAAGAAGTTTATGTTGTAAAAGCATTCTTGCAGTCCTTCAAAATGCTAATAATCACATCCAGTGTTCAAAAAGCAAATTCTTAATTTTTGATAATAGAGGGTTCTTCCTAAATTATGGGTAAATATTTCAGCACTACCCATATGGTCATACAAAACATTATCTGACATAATAGTCTCACCATAGTTCCTTAATCCTTAATCTTTTCCTAATAGCAGTTCTCTAGCTCTTTTCTAAGTAGTTACGTTCTTACTTTATGTTGTTAAGTTGTTGTTACTTTGTGCGGTAACTCCTCCTGAGTATTCTTGTATTCTCTACCAAAAATGTTTCTGATAACACAGCTAGGCAGACTGACCTGTGCTATTAATATTCTTTCAGTTCCAGGGCTTTCAACACAGGTAAGAAGTGAAGGCAATCTGATGATTTCAGTATGCCTCTCTAGTGCAGTTTTAATAACCAGGTCATATTTACCGGTTAATGAGGAAACGTAAGTCAAGGAAACACAAAGTTGCTGTGTCATCCTTGTCTTGCCGTGCTTCACTCAAATGGATTTTGTCACTGGAGCATGTCTACAAAGCAGTAGTTACTTGAAAAGTTGTCAGGTTCGCATCTGTTCTCATCTCAACAAAAAGTTCTTATAATCTCTCTGTCTCAGACTTCCTTAGTGACATTCTGGGCTATTTACAAGAAATTTAGGACATTCCCTTACTTATGGGTTCCATTTGTGAGCCTAACACCTTTCTTTGTAGTTAGTAAAGTGTGGTCAGAAATGTTGTTTGTCAGTAGAAATTTCAGCTTGAAATAACAATGGTTTTTGAAAAACAAACTGTGGTTATGCATTAATATGATAACCTTTGAGTGGTTGCTTAATGCTAATAATTATGTTCTTAATGATGAGCTTTCTATTTAGTGATAAGCATCTCTTGTATTACAGCTTTTAAACTTTACACATCTGTTGGTGTAAAAAAGATTTTAAACATGAATATAGAGATAGAAAGTTGAAGTATTTTCTTAAATGTAACAAATATATTTTCCTCTTGATGGAAAATACTCAAAATATAGCACAATGCAATGTGAGATGATGGGCTGAGAATACGCTCAGGTAACTGAAAATTTACATTGCAGACATGTACATCTGAGCTGGTCATGTAGATAACTTAAAATTAATGCACTTATCCAGTCCATTCACCCTAAAGTAGAGCTGAGTACCTTAGGGCAAACTGACTTGCTTATCCTTCCTTTTAGCCATCTTACTGAGGTAGGTTTTCACGTTTTCGTTATCTAAATTGTGACAAATTAATCTCACCCAAGGCATACATTTTCTAGAAACTCATCATTTTCCAGTTGTCTTTGACATGATTTTCTGTCATCAGCCTTTTGATGGAGATGCTTCTGTCTTTGTAGGCAGAAGGCCATGTATGTAAATGAAGTTACTTGGCTTTTCTTTTTGGATTTTCTTCTGTTCTACTGCTTTAGTCTCTCTTTTCGAGTGGACAGGTGTCCCGAGCAACTTTGACACCCTTTAAAGAAAAAAAAAAAAGGAAACACAAGAAGGAGAGGTCAAGTAATTAACTTCAGAAAATTTAAATTAAAAAGCAATCAAACTAAAAAGACCCCAAAAATCCAAACCCACCAGAAAATTATACAAATTATCGCAGGAGTGCCCTGTGAAGATTGCTGTGGGAGTTTCAGAGGATGGTTGTGACTTCCTGAATACGGATGTAATTTACTGGGAGCTGAAACAGTGACTGATTGCAACAGAGGTAGAATCATTAACATAATTTGCCAGTGATTTCACACTGAGGAGTTGCAGCACTGTATGGGTACAGGTTGTTTAAACTGGTGTAACTTAGATTATTGTGAAATAAACACTCTGTGGAGACAGATATAAGTACTGGGATTACAGTGTAACAACAGAAGTTCATTTCCACTTGTAAGCATTCTGGTAACAATTTGCTTGTAGTGTTAAATTGCAACTTGTTTGAACACCCACATGTGATACTTGTGAACGGAAAGGTTTCTCCATACCCAAATGACCTGTATATGTTTTGTCATTTATCTTTCATTAAGTAATTCCAGTTTAATTTAAGGGGGGAAAAAAGCAGGCCTGCTTCCTTCAGAATTTCTCACAGAGGCTGCTCACTTGCAATCTGTTTACTTTGGTCTGTAATCTACCTGAATCTCTCTGAATACCTGAAGTGTTAATAAGGACAGAGAGAAAAATTCTGGTGTCTTTTTGGTTGGATTCTAATAATATGCACTTAATATAATCTATCAGGATGCTTAACTGTCAGGAAGATATTAATGTTGGCTTCAGGAAGATTAATACAACCCCAGTGGGAAAATGTGATATTAGGTGCATTAAATATTGTGTCGCTTATATTATTTATTTGCTGACATGTTTGCTGATGAATAACAGTACATATCCAGGATGCAGTTAGGAATTCTGTGTAAAGTAGGAGAGTATATTCTAAATTATCTTCAATTTTTCTTAAACTAGGAAAAAAGGTAATTCCAGTATGTTCACCAGTAACCATGAAGGTAAAGGGGAAAATAAGAAAAGACAGGCTGTGGCAAGCATAAGACATGGTAGAAAATTAGAAACAGAAGGTAGTCTTTAGTTCATTTATTTTATGAAAGTTTATTCCCAAGTCTCATCTAATGAGTACAGTCAGGATAGTCCAAGACCCCCAAAACCAGAACGTTATTTGCCCTTTCTTGAGCAAGGAAAAGATGTTTCTGTTAAAACCTCTTGAATTAACTTGCCTGGGAGCGAGCTTATGCATTTTTTCCCTCGCTACCTTTTTCAAGATGTATTTCCCAGATCTGTGGTCTCTCAAATATTTCATAAGGTTTATTTGATCTGCATAAAAGAGCACACATGTTTTTAACTTCCTTTCCCAATCTATATAATGATAATAAATAATCAGGCTACCTTTCAGAGACGATGGTGGTCAGTTTTCCCTCAGGCCAGTGACCTTTTGTGGCGTTCCCCCTTAAGTGAGAGCTCATAATGAATAATATTAATTCTATGCATGTGGTTTCATGGAATGTGAATAAGCTTTATATTCATTCTGTGACTTTCGTGTGAACATACAATTTGATTAAATATGAAGAATCTGAACAAACCAAGGTGTGAAATAGGAATGTTTGCCAACCAGCCAGAAGAGGTGATTTTTTTTTTTTACAGTATTTTTTTACATTAGTGTTTAATTACAGTTCCGACAGTAGCCACGATACAAATGTTTTCTTTACTTTCCTAAAGAAAGAGTTTTCTCTGATGAATGCAGCCTGAGGTTGCTCAAGGGCAGAAGGCACAGCTCCTTGCATGTGATTTGTATGTTACATTACGGATAACCTGATCTAGCTACCAAAGGGTTAGTCCTATCCATGGCCCTCCTCTGACCCCTTTTCACAACTGCGCAACTGCTAACTGGTCAGTGAGTTGACTGAGAATGAACTCTACAAAATAACAATTTTCTGCCTGTTTAGCACAAGTCTTCATGCTTCTAAATGCTTTTTGCTGTTGCTTGTCTTGATACTACCATTGGTCTCTGCTGTAAGTCCTGTTGAAATGGTTGAAAAATAGCTACAAGAAAAGTTTAAGAAAGAATTCACATTGCTACAGAGATCTGATTCACAGTATAGTCCCTGAGAAAGTTGTGCTGTCACTGCTGAGAAAGAATAATAAAACAGAGAATTTGCAAGGCTGGAATTTCCTAAATGAACACTGACAAAATGAAAAACATTCTCAAAACCTTAGGTAAGAATGTAGCAGTGTCCTATTTGAGTTCAGGAAGGAAGGGAACCCTTTGGAAGTTGTTTTTTTCTGTGTGTGATAACTAGCAGGTGTGACTTTTTCAGGATCTCATATGTCTGTCCTAATTCTGCTTTTGATTGTTCTTCAGATGTCATTAATACTTCCATTTGTCTCTGCATTAACCTGCCTCGATTCAGAGCAAAATATTAAAGTATGAAAATGTGATCTTAAAATCAAAGTATTACTCTCCTCTTATGAAACTCAGCACTGCAATGTAGCTCCAAAGCATCTTAAATTTCACCATTTCCCCACTGAAATGTTCAAGGTGGCTTGGAACATGACTGTACACAAGATATACTGCATGGTAGAAGCATCTTGTGGAGATCAGTGTTAGATAAGCTCTCTTGCATGTAGCTAAAGAGAGAAATTAGTGGTCTGAAAAGGTTCTGGGAAACCAAGCAACACTAGATATTATGAGGACGGTCGGAACACTGTCTTGTATATTCTTCAACTGCAGAAATTCTGCATCTTGATTCATTAGTGCATCACAGATGAAGGAGAGGGAAGGCTTTCCAAGTCAGTTACATTATGGAGCAGCATCATTGAAACAGAAAGCTTGACGACAGTTTGGTTGGCACAGAGAGCTTAATTTGGGCACTACTTTGCAAGACAAATATGTGATTCTCATATATTCAGGCAATATATTTTCATCTTGCACACTTCGCCATGCCTTGTAACAAGGCAAGAACACGCATATTGTTTGGTTCCTCATTAAGTGTTAAGTCCCTGTAATCATAAGGTATTCAGCAATTGTCTGTCTACTGCCAAATTGTGGGTTGAAATTCTGCAGAAGATAAAACTGTGGAAACACTGTTGTGCATGTCAGGTTCAGCAGATACTAAGGCATCTGAATCTGATTTCTAACTGGTTTTATGTTAGCACAAAATCACATTTTAAGACAAGGCTATGCAAAAATTTACATGCCAAAGCAGTTCTTTTGACTTTAAGATCAGAATTTCAGAGTAGCTAAAGATCAAACTCTGTCTCTATACAGAGTTCACTGATGAACTTGGTATGAATGTCTATAGCCTATAGCACTCGTAGAATTGACTTTTAAATTATTTTAGTAACTTACTCTAATAAAACATGTTTGAAAATATTGCTTGCAATATGTGGCTACCTCCCTAACTATAGCTACCTTCCAGCAAACATTTTATGCATCAAAGGAATTAAAGCATGCCTAACCAAAAAATATAGCGTCTGTTATTGTCTTTGAGTAGGATTGGATTGTGAAAGAAAACAAATAGAGCTGGCTGAGCCACTAAAATGCATTATTCTATAAATATCTATCAGGTTTGCCATATAGCCTGCTGTAGACAGAATGCTTCTACCTACTTCCATTCATAATAGCAAAATAATGTTTTTCCCCATTTAGAATAGTAGAAGCAAAAGCTGAAGGTGAATGGGGTTCTTTAAAGACAGGGTTTGCAGCAGGTATGTTTGTGGACTACTTAGATACTACACAGTAGAGTATATTTGCATGGAAAGGAATGGAGTAAGTGTAATGCCTGCTCTTTGGCACGAAGAAGAAGTGTTGTCTCCAGTTGCCTGGGGCAATTGATGATTGGCAGCCGTCATTGTGGCATCCATATTTTGCAGGACTTTGTTTTAATTGTGAGGTTTGCCAACCTAGTTTAAAAGTAGAACAAATACTAAACAGATTTAAGGTTTTTGCGAAGATGAATGGATTAGCTCTGTGTAAGGGAAGTTCAGATATGATTCTCAGAGAGGCACATCTGGAACACAGCTTGAAAAATACAGTGGTATATAATTTCTGATTCTGACCTATAATAGTGGGAAACATTCTCACTTATCAAGAATAGTGATCATAAACCTAAGATTATAAATAAGTCTTAGGGAGCCCCTGGTGGCCTAGTGGTTAGATTGCGGGACCTTCACAGCGGAGGCCAAGGGTTCTATTCCCAGCCAGGGATACTCCCCGGGCAGGTGGAGCTCGTTAGCCCTGTAAGGCAATCCACCTACGTTCTAAGGACC
>JAWMRA010000078.1:89643331-89669625 GCA_035584735.1 Pseudotriccus pelzelni | reverse complement strand
ACCTAAAAAATCCAATGCGCAGGCTGGAAGGTGTAAAGACCTTCCCCAGATCTTCGTTCACGAAGACTGGCCATTATTTATTATAAATAAGTCTTGCAGCAGAAAACTCAGGAATAATAACAGGGTAGGCGATTCATTGGGTTGGCAAGTCTAAATCTTAAAGACATTTACAGATTTTGCTGATATGATTAGACATTCAGAACAGTAATTTCTCTTCACTCTTTGGCACCAGCTAGAGCTCTATCATAACGTTGATTGGTTTTGTTTTGTTTTTAATAAAAGCTCTTCAAACAAAAAAAAGGAGAAAAAAAGCCCAAATAAGAATAATGAGCTAGGTAAAACCAAATTGGGAGAATGATTATGTCACAGAATTACGTATCACAGAATATTGTGAGTTGGAAGGGACCCACAAGTGAATGGTCCATACAGGGATCACACCTACAACCTTGGTGTTATTAGCACCACACTCTGACCAGCTGAGCTCATCTCGGGGCCATAGGTATTCTGTTTCTCTTTAATCAAGGTATGTGTTAAAAAGAATGAGAATCTGCTAAATAAGAACAAACGATAGTAGTGAGTGTAACCTAGGACAAGCAGGAAGTTTGTGATATAAACAATAAGAGAGTTTTTAATCCTGGAAAACCTAAACAGCTCTCAAGAACACTGGACTTGCCGTCAGCAGCGCAGGCTTAAATGCCTTTACGTGACTAAGAGTTCAGAATCAGTTTGCTCTGTCTGCCCTGGTGTGAAGGGTTGGGCCTGACCAAGTGCACCTCTGTAGACCTCCTTCCGCACAGGTGCTTCTGTAGGAATTCTGAACTGGTCTCCTTTTGGATAAGACAGAAGGCTATTAAAAATGTGTTTTTATCACTGTAAATATAAATATCTACTAAATTATACTTTATGTTACTTGAAAATGACAATATTTGTCTGCTCTTTATAGTGAATTATTGTATTTGGAGTACGTTTTAGAGCAGAAGAGTAGTAATTAAAATTTATTCATAGAAATGTTGTGTACTTTTTCAACTTTTATTTACCAGTTTGCTTGAGTTTTGTGAGACCAAACTTAAACAAATATCCTGTGGATTCAGTTTTTCTTCAGGCAGTAGTTGTCTTAAGGGATCCGTTTGCCAAACTGCTCATTTAAATATCTGTATTTTGTGATAACACTGTACTGGAATGCTCATCTTTAAAGTGTTTAATCATCTGTGTCTGATTGAAAGGATTAAGAAATATATGTTCATTCCCAGGAGTGTCTTGTAAGCCTAAGAACTTAAAACAATCTGAGGGCAAATGCTACATGATTTTTTTTTTTTTTTTACTAAATAAATCTTTTTACAGTGTAAAGATTTTTAAAGATAATATTATGTTGTACTTGCATGTAGTTTCCTTTATCTGTGCAACCTATATTTTGCACAAGAACATTTTTCTTAGTTAAAGGGTAGATTTTTCCAAAGTAGAATAGGAGATAGTTATGTTTTATGTCTTTTGCTAAAACTGCTTAAATTAAGTTTAAATTCAGTTTTCATTTGATTTGATTTGGTATTATTTTTTTATTAGTAACTAATTTCAGAAGTGTAGAAATTCCTTGCTGGAAAATATAATCCTCTTGCCATAGTTGAGAAATCAGCTAATTAATTATGACAGGGCAGTGCTAATTGCTTTATAACTGTTTAAATGTGTATTCTTAGTCACATTATTCTTTTGATTGCCTGATCTTAACAGTGTTCCTGTGGTTGTGGTGTTTTATTTTGGTGGGTTTTTTTTAGTGTTCTCTTCTGTCATATGTTGTAATAAACAGCCTTAGTTTAGGGACTGTGCCTCTGATCTTGTGGCTTCTGGTTTTGGATAGTATCGCTCGAAGAATAATATACGTTGTTGCTGCTTTTCAGTTTGCCTCAGAGTGATGTGGCTTGTAAGGTCCTATGTCGCTAGATACTGGATATTGTCCTAGGAACAAGATATTTTTTCCTTGAGAAACAATTGAAGCAAATTCATAGTGATAAATTCAAATTACGTGGTCCTGGATTATATCAGTCTGCTAAAAAGAAAGAAACAATTGTGCATATTAAATGGAATAACAACATTAACATCTCTCTGTCATAGCTCGGTATTGGGATTCCTTTTTCGGCGATGCAAATCCTTGCCTCGTGTTTCCCTGCTCAGGCTTGGTTTTCTGGGGTTAATTTTCCCAGTTTCTGCCTGGGCTTGAGAAGAGCTCTGTACGAAGGGAGTCAGTACAGCCTAGTGGAGAGCAGAGTCATGAGCATTTGCATCTCTGGAATGTTTTTATTGACAAACGGTAGTCTGCTATTGACATTCGTGTCCCTTGGTGATACTTCTATCCTAGCTTATCTTTGCTGGTCAAATGCCTTAATTGTTCTGGCCTTTAATTCAGTCAAAGTTGGTGCACGAGTGGAAGAGAAAAGAGAAGGAACAGGTCTAACAGAGCATCAAGCTTGAGCTGTGAAGCTGCTGGCAACGATCAACCTGTCATAATGTTATGATTTGTTCATTTTTATACCATTTATTAGCCTTTACTTGTTGTGCCATTTGGCCTCCAGGGCAGATAAAGTGCTGTCTAATTTGGTAGGTTTGCTTCTGTCAGAGTGGCCTCGACAGAGAAGGTGTTAGCTGTAGTGACAAATAATCAATAGCTGTCGTTGTCATGAGGAACGTGAGTAGCTGGGCCTTTCATCTGGAGGATTAGAGGTCTAATTGGATTGAGAATAGGGAGGGTGAGCTGTTGGGTAACCCTGTCAGCTATGTTAAGCTGTCAAATGTCAGCCTTCCTGAAAGGAAGAAGGAATGGTTAGCTTTCAGAAACAAGGAAGAAGACATATGAAAGCTTTTTAAAAAGTAATAGAAAAGTGGAATAGGCCAACATACGCTTTAACCCTTTCTTGTTTAATTATATATCTTACTAATTAATGAGGATGTGTGATGTGCACTCTCTCGCTTTCTCTCTGAGACAGGCAGATTTTGCGTGAAAGAGATTTGGCAGTGTTATAACAAATCAGACTGGTTTTATGTCTTGAGAAAAAGCCAGTTAACTACTCAGGTGGGGAATATAAATGCAAAAGGTTATGACATGGGAGAGGAAAATATCCACCAATGGAAGGAATCAATTAGTAGAAGCTGTAAGGAAACCGAATATTTTATTTTACTATTTTGTTGTAAAGATTTGTCAGTCCAATAGTACCAATATATGCTTTGACATATTAGTAGTACTAAAAAAGTGGTTTCTTTATTTGTTATCTTATTTTGTCAGTCTTTTCAAAGAAGTCTTAGCTGTAACCATACCAGTGTTCCCTTTCTCTAAATAACACATTTTCCCTCAGATCTATAGTACTTGGCCATAGTTATCCATGTACTGGCCACTGTTACCAGGAGCTAGCATCCTTAATTGTTGATGACCTTGAAACAGCAAGATTTTTGCGGGGGGGAGGGGGAAAGGTCTTTGTTTTACATCAGCTATGTAAAGAAAAAACGATTTTATATTTTTCTTATTTTTTTTTCCCCCTGGACTTGTAGATACTTTAAATCTCATAGTTTTGGGGGGGGTTTTTTTGTGTTTGATTATTTATTCTGAACTAGTGGTTTTTGCTCTTGGTGTTTCATTTCGGATTGATTCCCCTGCTTCTGCCCTCTCTTCTGCAGCACTTATTGATGATTATTTGGACTCACAACATTGTTCTTGCTGGTGGTCTGCTGTGAACACTGGCAAGCCTATCCTTAATCTTGGGTTTATCTTTGCAGATTAGAACAGTGATGTAAGTATTCCAGAAGCAGAACTCTTAAACAGATTGTCTGTTATCACGTTTCAATGGCTTATGTGACAGAAACCATGGTTTTTTCCACTTTGAGACTGACTGCCTACTCATCTTTGTGTGAGAGTCTGGATTCATTATGTTGAATAATTTTTGGGTTTCCAATTAGTTATCTGACAGCTATTGTACCTCTGTCATTTATTTTCTCATAATCCAGTCCTCCTGACTCATTTTTCTCTGTTTTATTTCATTGCTTCCCCAACTCTGACTTTATGATCTTGATATTTATTTTTGAGTCTATGTAATCTGATTTAAGCACATTTAACCTTCTGCTGTGAGCTACAGGAAGGGCAGATGGAGAACTGACATTAGAGCCTGCTCTTGGCAGCTTTAAGTGTGTTGAAGAGAGCTGAGATTGCTGAGCTACAAGAGGTACTATGCTGCTGTGGCCTGGTTGGCTTCAGTATGCATGAGGCTCACCCAGTATTTCTACACCGTGTTATAATCTGCTCTATACACACACTGTAATAAAATAAGCCCAGGCCTGTTTATTAGTAGAATTTTTTCTTATTATGTTTTTAGCTTATTGAAAATCTGTCCATTCTTCTGCATGAATCTTTTTTACAAAGTTCTGTCTTAAGTTTTTTTCATTGTGATAAAAAGCATGATTAATTCAGTATCTTAATTTCCAGAGCTTTACCTGCACTTGCTACTAAAATTCTCACTACTAAAATCCTTGCGCTATATTTTTTCCCAGGCTGATTCCTTGCCGTGGCAGTGATCTGTGGTTTCCCCGTTTTCTCCCCAAATTTGTCTAGCTCAAACATCACTATTGGTGGTATTTTTTTTCTCTTCTCCCCCAGCAATATCGCAGCTATTTTCATTAACCTAATTGATTTGTTTTCATTGTACAAACTATTCCATCTCATTTTCAAGCATGATGTAGTTTCGCTTCTCTGCATCTCTGTACCACTTCTTGTTCTGCTAACTCTCCCCTTTTCCTCCATTTGGCTTTGTATCTTTTTCTGCCGTGTTTTCTGCGCTTAAAATAATCCAAGAAGGCTATTGTCAGGCCCAAAATATATACTGTATTATCATTCTAGTGCTTCCGTTGAGCAGTCTGGATCTCAAGTTCCTGAAATTTGAATTTGAAATTTCATTGAAAATAATAAGAAAAGAACTGTCTTCAGCCTCTGTGATTTTCTGAAAGATTTTGCAAATATGAATCAAGTGAAAACCATGGTGGCAGAACATTGAGAAGCTCTGCTTGTGTTGTGTTTCTCAGTGGAAAGGAACTAATTCTGCATGGCATATGGAATGATATCTTAAATATCTGTACAGCCAGCTGGTAGAATTACTTTATTTTCATCTATTGAATTCACCATATACTTTTGTGAGTAAAGTTTGGAAGAATTTCTGGGCTGATGACTTACCCATTTTCACTTTTTCCAATCTTTCCTAAGTCTTCTTCCATAGCAATAATTTTTCAGGCTGCTATCCATGAATAAAATAATTTGTATCAGTTTATGGTAATTATAAATTTATCCAGAATGAGTAGATAAAGTGATCCTGTACCAAAAAAAAACTTAACTGAGTACTTTAGGCTAAAAAAAATATTGATGCATAACTTCAACTCAGAGATTTTGTTGCGATGACGAACTAGAACTGAACAGGATGTACATGTGCCCAGCAAAGGCAAGTGCTTTGTGCAGGCATGAGGAGCGCTTTTGCTACAGAACATTATTCCGTGTTTCTTGATGTTTGGCTGTTTTAAGTTGACTTAATAATCCTGTTTTTCAACTCTCTCTCGTTTTGCATTATTCAGAGGATAGGTGAAAATTTCTCTAGCATTTGATCTTGAAAGTGAGGGTTGCATCCTAAAAATGGTAGTCTTTTTAAATGTGGTGCTTACTGTACTTGGAATGTTATGGTAGATTTCCTTTTGTTTTCACTTACTGATGTCCCTTGATGCACAAGAGACTTGCCTGGCTCTTCTCCCAGGACAATGATGTCTACTGCCAGGTCTGTACCTTAAAAAGTACCTTTGCAGACAAAGACATCTCCCTGTTTGATTGTCCTTTCTGAAACATCGTTCTTGCATTAATTGCCCCTCTGCGGCTGACCTCATGACTGATCTGTAATGGTTACAAGAAGAAATACTGTTGTTGGGACTGAGAAACTACTTCCTTGTTTGTGTCCAGATTTGGCACTGACAAATTAAAACAGAACTATCCCTAATATTAGCTCATCAGTTTGGTTTAATTCAGTTTTGTGAACTGTAGAGTGATTTCTGTTTGAATAAGGTGACTTTTCCCAGCTATTCTGTGGTAAAAAGTGAAGGTATTTGTTTTCACTGATTATAAATGTTATTTTAATTTTAAGAGAATTAGTTTTGTGCTAAATGTTTCCACATAAGCTTCAATAAATGTAGTGCCAGCAATAGATCATTTTGAAACAGCACACCTTCCTGCTGAAATCTCCAGGAATCTTCTATCAGGTGTCTGACACCTCCTTAATCTGATGCTCAGGCTTGTCATTTGAATCAATAGTATACTAGATAGGATGTCTTCAGCATGCAAGGCTCCTCCTATAGAAGGTATTTGAAAAATAAATTCAGATCTTATGGCCAGCCACAAACTCCAGGAGCACTAATCTTTCATTTGTCTCTCTCTTTGTCTGTAAACAGTTGGTTAAATTGTTGATTAAAGAGAATTAAGTGAATCACACTCAAGTCAAAATGGATATGTATGAACTACATAAGCAAATTATGTTGTTGCCTTGAAAAGCAGCAGCTAATGTCAGCATTTCATAAAATGCAAAACTAATTTAACTTACCTATTGAGATTATACATTTTTTTGTCTCTTTGTAGAGCAGTTTGGAACTCTCTTTTGTTACGCATTTTCTTTTAATAATGAAGAAATAATGAAAAATGCTACCAATTTTTATTAATGAGGAATAATTTCTGCTGAGATATTAACTGATTTATGTTACAAATATAATCTGTATGTGTTCAGCCTTCTGAATTTAATTCCTGAATTTAAGGACATGTTTTCTCAACGTTGTTAGTATGGTATAGATTTGGGAAGGCTTTGTAACACCAACCTTGAATTGTTATTTTATCTGCCTGTAGTCTGAACAAAGAGAAATAAATCTAATACTTCTGTAATTGCTAGGATGTAGTTTGAGTAGCTTATGAAGGCTTTGATTTATTTACCAATACTGTAAGTAGATTATGGCTTCATTTTAAATCTCAAACATGACTGTAGCATCTATAGAAACTATAAAATATTGCCATATGTAAAAGTACCCTGAAGTGTCTTAATAATTATTTAAATTAAAACCTACCTACCTTTATTGCTGGTTGTTTTCAGTATGGATTGTGTGTCTTCTTCTGTAATAGTTCTGGAGACTTCACTGTGGCTGGAGAAATGTTGTCAGTAAATAGAATTTGACAGGTAGTTTTGCAATTATTTCACACAGTGGTGTGTTATAGGACTTAAGATATCTGAAATATATTTAAATCACATAAAAGACATGCATTTATTTTCAGATAAAACAGCAGCTAAAATAGTAACCAAAAAAAATCTGGGAAGATGTGCTGAAAAATGAGCATATATGCAAAGTTTTCATTTTGTTAGCATTGTTGCTTCCTGCAGTCTGTCAGGACGGGGCATTTACTTAGAGGGTTCAATTAAGAAATACAAGGCAGTAGTGACACAGTACAGGTCAGAGTGATGCTTTGTAATAATGGCAATTAGTTTGCTTCTAGAAGGAAATAGTACTGCGCAAATTTACGATAAAAAGTGAGGACTGGACTATGGCTGTCATTCAGACTTGTTTTTCAGGTAGAATTCTGTCATGCATAATACTGTTGTTTAGAACACTTTTATTAGATTTTTAAAAAATCATACATATATTTCAGGGATATATTTCGTGGTTTTGTAACGCTGCTCTTTGTTCAAGATGATTCAACTCAAAACCATTAAAATCAAGAAAATTAATGAAGTAAATATTTTCTAGTACTTGTATTTTTGGAGAGAAGGGAGTCAGTACTTTCTGACAAATCTTTCCAATCACTATTTTTTGAAGTACAATATTTTTGAAAGCTTAGTCTTTGATTCTTTATGAAGAGGTGGGCAGTGATCCTGTAAATATGGATGATGTGTCTCAGGCTTTGTCGTAAATCCCCGGAGATGGTGTGCTGTGGGTACTTCTGCCTGAATGACTTGAAAAGAACACCAGAGGAAAACAAGTTCAGTAACAGTGGAAGAGATCAACTGGAAATGAGATTGCTAATTGCATTTTCATCCTTGAAGTGTTTTTTACATGAAAGCCACTAATTTCTATAGGTAAACCATAACATTTAGAGCTGAAGAGCTGAGAACACTACACGGAAACAAGGTGTACAGGCCATGGATAAATGAGGTCAAGGGCTGTAAGATGCAAACACCTATTTTCTTTCAACTTATGCTGGGAAGCAGTTTTACCTTGGCTTTTACAGCACTGGTCAGTTGTCTGTTGTATTGTTCAACCGCATGCCAGTTGATAGTTCTGTCTATTCCTATGGAAACAAAGATATTGAAGCCAATCTTGCAAGAGGCTTTAGGGAGAAGTGCTCTTAGTTCAGACACTGCCTTGCTTTCACTCAAAATGTCTGATAGTCAGAACCGGCCTGAAGTTGTGCTGATGTATTGCCTGAGATGCTTTGCCAGACGGATGAACACGTTCAGCTTGGAAACTGGTAAATAAGGTTTCTGTTCAGCTGGCTGAGAGGTTTTTCTCCAGTTGAGTGTTTTACTATTGAGTCTAGAGTGCTGCTAATGAAGGTTGCTAAAAGGGAACTTTGTGAGATTAAACCCAATGTCAAAAATCAGTGATGTTTTTGTCATGGTTGACTGGAAAGGATTAGGAAAACATCACATATTTAAATCCACCAGTGGTTTGTTAGATAGGAGGGATGGCATCATCTTTGTCCACATAGAGGTAATAAAGAGCTTATGGATTTATTTGTTTATTTTTTCAAAACTGTGGTTCAGTGGATGACTGCTAAGGGTTATGTCTAAAACAGTCCTAAAGATTTTCTTTTACTTAATTTTTCAGTTACACTGTTAATCAAGGAGTTAACTCTTATTTTTGCAGAATCATAAAATGGTTTGAGTTGGAAGGGACCTTAAAAATTCTCTAGTGATAACCTTTAATTTTTACTCAAATTAAAACCACCTAAATGCTTGATTTCAAGTTTTCTTGAATTAAACCAGTTGAGCTGTGGCTAAAGTTGTTTCAGAGCTAGAATAAATACTGGTTTAACTCCCTGTAATTAATAAAATTTACATTATTTTATCTGTCTGTTTAGGGAGTGGTTGTTTACATTCACTCCGCAAAACCTTTACTGTGGTTGCATGTGGAAATCCAATGTTCTGGCTATCATCTGCCACCTGATTAAGGAATGCAGAGAACAGGAGGGAGTAGTTTCTCTACTACCTCTGCAGACTTTGTTCATAATGTATTTAGTGTACACTGCCACAGTGAGTATACAGTGTGCAGAAAAAATGAGCTAAGAATTATTACCTTCAGCATCTAATTCTTAGTCAAGTGTACCGAATGTATGTCCCAAACATCAAGGGGAGTATTTGAAGGGATTGAGAATGTCCTTATAACTGTTCTGTTTAATAGGAACACTTCAGTGTATTTATTCTATCAGACTTCTCTATCAGATTGATGAATATTATCACCTTTATGAAATAATTTGATTTATTCATCCTCTCTCTTGGTGGGATTTCACTGAACAGTGACAACATTTTTGCACCTCCTATGTTTTAATGAAGAATGATTAATCAAACTCTTTAAGATTTATGGATAAAATAGAATTCCTTTTCCTATTAATGGTTTGCATATCAAAATAACATTTATTACGGCAGAGATGGGGGAAAAAGTTACTGGGAGCTTTTCTGTGATTCTAATTTTGTGTATTTTTGATATAGCATTTGAAATTAAAATGTATTAACTTTTAAACATACTCAAAATTTTATATAAATTTTCTTTTGAGCTTATTTGCTCAAATTAGAATATTCTGTGTGTTGAGGTTGTTTGACAAAATAGCACGTGATAACCGGAGAAACAGCCTGATATTTTGATGGTGAGTTTACTAATTTTAACTAGAAATTTGGGTTCTAAGTGGCTATGTTGATTTGTTTATTTTCAGAAGTTGTTAAATATAATTTACGGATATTCAAGGAGAGTAAGAATGGTGCAGTCATATATGTTAAAAGGTTTATAGCTGTTGTAACCAGGCAATATTAATTCAGTTTCAGTGTATTAGAAGTCAAGCAGTGTCACTATTCCATGCATAGATAATATTTCAAATCACAACTGTTAATTTATAAATGGAAATAATTCTTATTTGCAGTTAAATTCATATATTTATTTGCTAGCCTCTCTTTTAATAACTTCTCCTTTGAAGAATCTTTGTGAGATTTCTGGCAACTAGCTGATAATAAAAGCATATCAAAATGCTCCTTTTGATGTATAGATTTCAGTTGCTTTTGGAACAGTATTCTGTTCCTACATATATCAAATTAAAAGCATGCTGAAACAGCTTCTGTTTTTGTAAGCGCTTAGTTTGTTCCCTGGAAAGCTACTAAAATTGGTAGGTGTTGTTTACAGAAAGTCCTTCGTATGCTCCATGTCGTCGTAAGTTTTTTCTGATGTTCTTAGAACCTGCTTCTTCTCACAGGGATAGTGAAGGATGAAACAACCTCTAAAGGAAACACATGCACACCCCCTTTTCTTTTCAAACCTATTAAAATTTTTGGGTTTTGAAAATTTCTGACCAAGTTTATCTGTGGACCGAAACATCCTCTCTTCAGCAGCTCCTCACTGGAAAGAGAGAGTGTATATGTTTGTGTACAAATAAGATTATCTTCTGTAAGATCAAGTAGATCAAAGACAGCCGTTTCTACTCTGAAGGTAATCAAGTTAAATTCAGTTCCCGTTTTTATTTTAAAGAAAAAGTTCATGGATTTGTTTATCTTTTAAAGGCTCAGCTAGCTATTAGGAAGTTCAAGTTTTTTGACTTTCACTGCTGCTTGAAAGCATCTGACAGCAAAGAGCTGTTCTCAACTTCAGCTGTAGCATCTCTGCTAATCTGTTGGCAAAGTGTTCTCATTCAGTGCAAAGTGGCTGCTGTGTTCTGCTTGGGGTTTAAGCTAAAATCTAAATTCCTTTCATGTTGTACACATTTTACCTCAGTGAGTGTCTGAGTGCATGATAAGATTTAGTATTTGTCAATGTATAGATTTCTACTGACTTTAGAAACTCACTTGTCATTATTAAAAATGTAGACAGTTTTGTATTGCAGACATGAGTAGAAAATCTTGACTCTAACTTTTAAGGAGTCCTGGGTTTAAAAGTTTTAACGTCTAATCTGCCTGTTTAAAGATCATACCAATCTGATTATTTTTTTGTTGTTGTTATCTTAGAATAAGAACTAATATATTTGGGGCAGAGTGGGCTTCTCTGGAAAAGGAGATAAGTGGCCCGGTATGCTAAATTTCAGTGTACCTTTCTAGTCCTTATTCTGGGTCTAAACCAAAGCAACGGTGTACATGAGTGTGTCTGTATGTAATAACTAATACAATTAGTTTTTCTGTTCTAAAGATGGTGCAATGTATCCAGCTTAAATACTTTCTTAAATACTATTTAGGGGTTTAAAAAGGAAAGTTATAACATTAATAATATTTAAAGACAATAAAAGTATAATCACTGTCCGTGCTATGATTGGTGTAGTATTAGAAGAGCAGATGTTTTATCTTTGCAATTAATTCAACTGTAATAATTTTATGGTATTCTGTTTGTGAAAGAGTAAAACTAGCTGAATTATATATTATATTCCTCTGAAGAGGATTTATTGTTAAATAGTCTCTCTTTTCGAAAAAGAATACTGAGAAAATTGTGCTAAAATGTGTTACATAAGTGCTGCTTAATTAATAATGAATATATTTCAAAAATCAAAATTTAATAAGCTAATAAATTATTAAACTATGTTGGGATGTATAATTATCTGATCTCTGAAATCCTTTCTGTCATGGATGATGGACTTACTACACTGTTACTCCTTCTCTGCTGTCTTCAAATGCACCCGTTTAAACAGGCTGACCTTCACACTTCTGATTTTGTGGGGACTTTCACTTTACCACTTGCCTGCACTCTTCTGTGCAGTTGCTGACCAGGCTTAGTTACTGCAGTGCTCTCTATTAGGGGCTGTGGTCAGTGGTTAGTGCCTGATTTTGATAAATCTCATCTTAACAGTGCAGAAACAGCAAGGGACAAGGTGCAAAAGAGTTTTAATCAGTGAATCATTCTTTGGGAATTATAACATTGAAGGATTTAGGGTTAGGGTATTCAGTAACATTTTTGAATTCTGATAAGTGATGTTTTAACTAGGAAGAAAAGTAACTGAGAGAAATAGCCTATTTGACATCAGAAGCATGTAAGAATTTAAAATTATATGGGGATAAGTATGTAAACATAAATAGCAAATTGGGTACAATGTGCACCACCCTGCCAGCAGTAAGTTCTTCAAGACTGAATATGGATATTTATCTAGCTGATTTTGTAGAAATAAATTCAATAGGTTACCTTTTTTAGGCCTGCCTGTACAAAAATATTAACTGTAATGCTAGATGGAAAATAGCAAGCCTAATGGCAAATAAGGACACAAAATGTAAGGGTGTGGTAAATAACCATTTGATAATGAACTGAAAACAAATACAGTTGAAATATGAACTGTAGGATCAGAAGGCATGTATTAGAATTCCTCAACAGTTGCACCTGAATAAAATATTAGCCAATATTTTTTCATTAACAAATTTAGCATCACAAATAGTACTTTTTAAGGACACTGAAGAGTTACACAAGGTTAGGCATTACTGTCAAAGATAGGGTGGCAGTGGCTGGGATACCAGAAAAATGAGAATACTGAAAGTAATTGAAATGGTTAGAAATATTATAGTCCAAAATGCGAGTCAGGGGAGCAAGGGAGGGGCAGAAAAATTTATTCTATGTATTATAAAATTTATGATTTGAAAATGACCGAGAAGAATATCAATGTGTTAAGTAATGTGAGAATTTCATTTTTTTGTATATTCTGACAGGATATATGCACTAGCAGTGGGCAATTTTCATTGTGATTCAATAGGGTACTTCGTGGGACCTCTTCTGTTACACTCTGTAATCTCTGCTTGCTTGTGTTACAACTAGTTACAGCTAGAAGGAGCACAGAGAGCTAATGGTGTTTTCAGGGTGATGTAGGGTTTATCCTTTGTTACTGAGATAAAAAGGCCAATGCTTATTTCGATTTTAAAAGCTGCACTCTGTTTTCATGAGTAGAAGAATAAAGTGTGTGCTTGTGTATGTGTTGTCTTAAAAAAACCCCAACCTAAAAGCCTCAACCTGAAACTGAGAGAAATGTGAGGGGAAAAAAAAATCCCAAACTCTGTAACTCCACTTAAAAGAAATCTCTGGGAATTTTTTAAAAAGGATTAGATGTTCTTGCTCCCCATTGTGCCAGAGAATGGATTTACTAATCCAGAGGGTCAGTTTTAACCTTCAGTTCTGATTTGCGGTTTATCTGTAAATATTTCGAAGGCTTTCTATTCTGTTGCAAGTCTATGCCCTGACTGCATCTTCAGTGCTTATGACCGTCAGCAATGAAGAGTCCTTAGAAACCACCTCCTTTTACGGGTTTATATTCTTTTGGTCAGTGTGTTCCCAGTGCTGGGAACGCAGGTATGTAATTTTGAATTGGAGCCAAAGTAGCATCTTCACGGTTTAACAGCTTGGCATTCTTTTTAATGACCCCTGCCGTGTTTACCAGGAAGTTATGCAGAGATGCTGGGCTGCCTGTTCCCTAGTTCTCTAGCAACCCTTGCAGTCCACTAAATCTTCACAGGCCTATTGTAGGTGTTCCGAAGATCAAGCATAGCTGTGCTGTAACAGTAGTCAGCTCATGTTCACTACAGTATAAATTATTACAAATCAGTCTTTTATGTCATGTTAAATGACTTAATGACAATTAAAATTGTTATGGTATTTGAAAACGTGGTCTTAGCAGTGAAAAGGGAAATAAGCAATCTGTCTACAGGCATCAGCCCCTTTTAACCTACTGATGACAAGCTGATGGTAGCCTGTCTATGAACGGGCTTTTGATGCTTGGAGAGATGCACGTATTCCTTTGACTCTTAGCCTTATCTTGTACAGCTCAGTTTCTCCCTTTATAAGAGGTATATTTATCTACATAGTAGGCTTTTAAAATCCAAAGATTAAAATTGTAACATCAGAGATATCTCCACACTACAGAGTAGAAGAAGTGGTTAGCCAGAGTTTAGAAGCATACAGTTATATAATGACCAAGTTAACTCACCAAGAAATGGTGAGATATGAAGGGAAATAAATTTTCACAGAGTTCTGTTGCACATCACCAGAATGTTTCTAGAACCCAGGTGAACTCTTTAAAGCAAGCTTGTATTTTTCTGAAATACTTAAAATACTTAAGTGTCATTCATCATTATGAATGCCTAGGAGAATTTTATTTAGGATTCTGCAAAATATTCCTGATTGGCAATCTAGATTACAGAGAAACTGTTAATGCTGTCATTCATTTAGGATTTAGATGAAATGGTTCTATTTCCCCCTTTAATCCTTCCCCATTTCTTCTAGAACTACATCTGGTACAGGGATGGGATATCAATTTACTGAGGCTTTAGCCATACAAAATGAAAGTAATATATGGAGACAGAATATTAAAAGTTTAAGAGCATTGGTTCTAGCAATATGTGTACTTGTCTACTGTCTTCTAGAGTTAGCTGTAGTGTGGAAAGGTGTCTGGACCCTTATCTACTTAATGATTGTTCAGGAGACAACTGTGGTGAAACTTGGTTTCAGTATGTGCACACCTGACATCAGTGTGATAATGACTCTTCCACTTCAGATGGTGTTTTATTATATAACAACACTCAGCAATCTAGGTTTTTACATTTGTGTATTTTATATGATATTACTTTAAGTGCCCCTATTGCTGTTACAGACTTTGACTTTCGGTTCACAGAAAGGAATTCTTACTCATTTCACAGGAACTATGCTCAATTTCCTTTCAGTTCTGAATCAGAAAAGCATCAGGTTTTAGTCAGTTAAGAGGAGAGGAAATCAGATGTTCCTAATAAGTATTAATTGTAGTTGTTCTTCTTTCATTTCCTGATAGCTGAGCAGTGATTCCAGCTGCCACTGCTGGCATTGCCAGGCTCCTGCCAGATGCAACAGAGCACTGTACGTGACGTCTGTGCTGGCAAGTTAAGGTGTCTTGATGTCAGAGGGAACATGCATGATATCTCTCAGCTGAGGAGAGAATAACCTGTCACTTGTTCAGGAGGTTAACACTTGTTTATAGTAAGAAATTTCTGGAGGAATTTTGCTTACCTGAAGAATAAAACTGTCCACATGAAACAAGGTTATATACAGCAATTTGTTGTTAGCTCTATGTTAATGTAAGTTTCAGGCTTGAGTGCTGTGCCTCGGAATGCATTAAATTGTCTACTTGTATTGAAAAGGTAAATTAAAAAAATCCATGAACAGCTCTGAATCTTTCTTATACTGCTAGATATCAAGTGGGGAACAAAAACTGCCTAATCCTCTTTTTCATTGTGGGTGCTGCACAGCTATGTTTTTGTGATGCCTTTTTCTGTGTTGAGTTGGTTGGTCTGTTGTGCTACCTGTTAATAGAGAGAGCCAGCTAGTAGAGGTGGGTAACATTATTTAAAACTTTCCAAACAGCAATACAAGAATATGATTGCTCTAAATGTTGCATTACTGTTGAACTGTTCTGGACACTGGACCTGTAGGAACCTGTGTCTGTGTTTGGGTAAGGGTTGAAACCTGACCAAGAAGGGCTATAGATATTCAAGTGGCTTTGCAGTGATGCTGGAATCACTCTCTGATACCCAAATGCCCACGTTAGGTTCAGTCACGTAACAGATCTCCTGTTCATTAGTTTGCTAGGGAGGAAAAGGACTACCACTGATCCAAGGAAAGGAAAAAGAAATGTTCTTTCCGTAATCTTCCCACTGCTGAGGGAAGGTACCATGGGCCAAGTTCTGAGGAAGTGTTTGAAACGGAGGCACGTGGCGACTGGGTGACTTAGAGCAGGACTCTGCAGGCTTAACATGGTAGCATGATGTGAAGTGTGAAGTTGATGTTTTTAGTGCACTGTATTACAACCAGTCATTTCAATGTGAGCCTAATCATAACACCACTGCTATCAGAACAGAGCTAATTTTTTTTTGTAGTCTTTCACGTAGGTGACCATATAGAGCGGACTGACTGTGGCTGGTTGACAGATGCCCAGCCAGCTGCTCTCTCACTACTCTTACTCAACAAGCCAGGGAGATAAAATGGGTTGAAAAAGATACTTTATGTGAATGAATAAATAATCACATTAGGCCCAGAAAAGTAGGTAGAAAAGTTTACTGGCAATTTTCCGCTCGAACCTGTTCCTTGCAATAGAATCATATGGAAAGGACTAGGCAGCTTTTTTTTTAGTGAATTTGCAGTTTTGGGGGTAAGTTTTGCAATTTCAGGGATAATCTGAATTCTGGCAAATTCATTGATTCTGACTGTTTCTTTCATCACTCTTTCCTCTATTGAAACATTCAGGAAAGGAGAGTTTTTTTGACTGCTTAGTAGTTAAGCTTGGGGTCCAGAATTTTCTTCAAAGTCATTACTTGATGGCAGAGCAATGGTTGCTTATTGAACTGTCTGTCTACCGAAAACTGTGTTATACTCCATTGCAGTTAGTATATGTGGCTGAAATTTTGAAATAGCAGAAGTATTTCTTCTGGTTATGCTGAAGCCAGTTATCAGCTGTGCTGTAGTTTGCATACAGAGTTGTGTCTTTTGTCTAAAAATAATTTTAACTAAAGGAATTTTAAGAATTGGCATCGGAAGGTACATTTCGGCTACCAGGAACTGAGTTCTCTGTACTAATATTTAATCTTGTTTGCTCAGAATGTTTTCACTGTATAATGGAATCATTTTTGAGACACTATTAATGGTAAAAGACTGTGAACTGACTCAAAGCACTATATGCTGCCCAGGATGTTTAGGTCAATTAAATACGAGCTTGAAGACATTTTATACACAAGCATATTATAAAAATGAAGGAATTGGTTTTTCAAATTAGGCATACATTTTCACTCCCACCACCTAGAGAGACCTAAATTAAATCTGCCTTAAAGACATGTTGATACACTGCATATTTACAAACTTAAACAGTGATCAATTAAACGTAGCGAAATTTTACTTTGTCATTAAAAAGAATAGCATAGTTTTCTAACAAGTGAAAGGAACACAGCAACATTCATGGTATTACTAAAGATGTGAACTGCAGTCAGAAGTAAGAACATGAGTAAGATAATTCAAATAAGTAATGTAGGTACAGGTGTTTTCTGTTGTGGTGTTTTAAAAAATCTTAATTAATTTGTGTTTCAGAATGAAGGGATTTATTACAGATTCATTTGGTAAGGAGAGGGATTGTTGGTGGCTAAGCATGCAAGAGAATAATGTAGTAGTAACTGGTAGGAAAATGTGTAACAGCAAAAATAAAATACAGTGTAAACAAACAAATTCTAATAATAAAAAGGCACGTTTCCTTAGTCTTATGAATTATTTTAAATTTTTTAACTCTTCTTTACAGTGGAATTCATTCAAAAAGCAGAATATACTTGTAAATCTTCCAGTAAGTATCCATCAACAAGAGAAAATCAATTTTTCTTTTCTTTCATGGATATGCATGCACTTTGAGCAGAAAATACTGAAAACAAACCGAATGTATTATCCTCTGTGATGGAGAAATGTAGCTGTATTTCTTCCAAAACTAATATTCTCTCAAGTTATTTAATGTTGTCTTCCTCCAGTCTAATTGCCAACCCCATCACGATACGTTTGAGATTTTTTTTTGGTGGTTTTTGGTTTTCTTTTTTAATGAGTTTTGTAAATTCTTCTTCTATTTGCCTGTAAAATACAGTGGTAATAATGAGGACTGTTCTCCTGCTTAGCTCATTCCCAAACTTATCATGAATTAATTCTAAGCATGTTCTTTGTGGATTAGTAGCTCTGCAGACATTTTGCTGTTTTGCCCCTGTACTTCATTGTATGCCTTAATGTGTGTCTGCATATTAAAGGGACAAAATCCTAAGGTTATGCTTTCCCTGAAACCCAGCAGAAGAAAGAGATTCATTTGGTCACTTCTCACTGTGAATGCTGTAGTGGCCATGCTGTCTCTGGCAAGAGGAGTTTGCATTTTCAGGCAGGTTTGTGGTAAGTTTTTTTGGCAGACTTTTCTCGCGGGCTTTCGTTGAAGAGCAAGGGCCGATGACAATAAGTGGTCAGAGGCAGGAAGAGGTTATTTTGTCTGAGCTCATTCATGATTTGCTTTTCCCTGTTTTGCATTTTAAAATAAAATAGGGTAGCAGGGGGAAAAGATCACATTTATTTATTTTGGCTGTACTTGGCAGAATCCATTTTGCACGCATAAAGCTCAAGTCTGCCATTTCTATTAGACAAAAACCAGAACAGCAATATATGTAACATATTCCCTTCCAGTGTTTAAGGCTGCTTTGAAAAAGGAAACTTGAATATTTTCGTGCCCTGGGACTGGATGCTGTAGGGGCCTCTGGAATCCTCTGGCCCATCTTCACCCTATCATTCTGCTGACAAAGCGGTTTGCAATTCTGAGTCTTATGAGATACAGAAGTGCCCCCGTTCATTAGCACTGCTTGCCTTTGTCTACTTGGTTACCCTTTTTCATTGTTTTTTCCCAAAGACAGCCTAAAGGGACTGAGTTAACATACAAGATTTATGAAAGAATTGTAGCAGACTGAAGTATGTTAATTTGCAGATAGTTCCATAAGCAGAAAAATCCAAAGACATGACTTCTGTTGATTTGAGTGTCATCTTTCCTGTGTACGTTGTTTAATAAAGCTCCATCAAATGTTCCAGCATTTCTCTGAGTGGGGAGGAATTAGTACAATTTATCTTCTCTTCTGAGCTTTCTGTTTTCATTATAATTATGGGTAATTGTCTACATGTGAAATTGGCAAAAGTTAATATTTTGGGAAACATTGGAAGGCAGTGAGCAAAATTAGGAGACTACACACTCCTTTCACTTTTGGAAAGGTTAAAAGTTAGAGTGGGGTGAGAACAGAGATATTTAAAATATGATCACACAAGATAGGTCCAGGTGTTTTGCTTTAATGAATTATTGCTCCAGCTGTTGCTGATCCTCCACTGAAACTTAACTACTGAAGGTGATTTTATAAACCCAACAGACTGTGAAGTGGAAGCATCAAAATGTTGTGTGTAGCATCTCTGTTATATGGAAAATAACCTCCAAGTAAGGGGCAGTAGCAAGTCCAGGATGGCTATCCCTTAAATCACTGCAGCTTCTTCATGGCTGCACAATCATATCTTTAATTTTTGTCTGGCTTCTTGAGTGATTTGAGAAATAAACCTAGATTGTTTTCTTTGAGATTGACCTTCAGTTATTGATCACAGGAACATTTCTACATTATTTCTTTTGAAAACACAGTGAAAACCTAGTGGAAGTACAGAGTGTGATGTATTTTCAGTGTGTCATGGAAACTGTCCCATACATTTATCATCCATGCTGTAGGATCAGAACTCCCTACAGTTCCCAATTTAAAAATGTAAGAATGTAAAAATATAAGAAACAATCACTTTTGCATATGTATGTTACTTAATCAGATGAGTAGATTTTATCTTTCTGAATTATTCATTCTTCATCATTTTTCTTAATTTAATTTTTAAAATTGTGTTCTTTTGTCTTGTTTTATTCCTCATTTGATAACTATTTAGCATGCTGAAAACAGCATGTAATGGTCTTATTTCATTTTTACGTGATGTTTATTGATGTTAACCAGTTAAGAAACTCTGATAATATTGCAGAATTTTTGTTGTTACTGAACCCTGTCTTACACACTCTGCTACTGGAATATACACATCTAATACCAGCACAACAGACTTAAAAATGAAGAGTTCATGTTTTTTAACAAAAAAAAAAAAAAAAAAGTCTTCATTATAGGTTTCCAAAGCTTAGAGCTTTTTTGATGCAGATTTTTTAGACACTTTAATACAACAGTAAATATATCTAAACAGTATCATCGTTTGGTTTGATAAATTGAAATAAATTTTTGGTATTTTTCTTTATCCAGGGAAATTACCGCTTCATGAAACTTTTACTGGCTCGCAGAGGGAACTGGATGCAGAAGGACTTGGAGGATATGACACCATTACATTTAACTACACGTCACAAAAGCCCAAAGTGTTTAGCTTTGTTGTTAAAACATATGGCACCTGGAGAAGTGGATACTCAGGATAGAAATAAGGTAAAAGTACTGCTTATTTTAAGACAACACTTTTAGCAACTGTAGAAATTGGGTTTCTATCAAACAGATGTGTATGAAAAATTATTTGAGTCATAAACTTTTTCTAGGTCTTCAAAATAGAAATATTAATATTTTCCTGATGTTAATGGATGTCAAAGTCCATTGCACTGAGTTCACTGACATTTGTCGTGAGAATAATTGCAACAATAGAGGATTAAAAAATCCTCTTCCTTTTCTTCCTTGGAAAAACCTTACATTTAGAGTAATTTAATGATAAGAGTCATTAGAAAACTTGGTGCAGAAGGCCTTCAAAGCATTTGTCAATACTAAAGGTGAGTTTAAATACAAAAGAAAAAAAAAGAAAGGAAATTCCTGAACACGAGTTTCCTGTTGTCAGACATCCTTGCTAACTCTGGATGATGATTGATTTTACTCTGCACTGGGGCCACTACAATGGTGGTGATATTGATACAGTTCTCACAGATGTTACCTTTCAGAAGTGTGTTGTGGTGTAGCCAAATGCCCACTCAGCCACTCTCTCACTCCCTATCCTCGAGGGGACAGATAGAAAAAATACTGGAAAATCTCAGGAGCTGAGATAAAGACAGAAATATTGATCACCAGTTACTGTCATTGGCTAAATAGACTCAACATAAAGAGAATTAGTTTCATTTGTTGACAGTGAAAATAGTTTTATATAGTAAGAAACCAAGAAATTAGAACAACACCTCCAAACCACCACTCCCAGCACCTTTTGTCCTGGCTCAGATTTACTTCCTCGCTTCCACTCCCTCTCTTCTATCTACAGGGATGGTCCAGGGGTAAAAATATCCATACACTAAATCTATCTGGTTGACTGTCCTTTTCTCTGTATCTCTGCAAGTACAAATGGACAATTTTGAGTCATATATGACTTTTTTCAGTGGGATAAATGTGATGCCATTTGTCCAGAAGATTTCCTAACAAGGTCAATAAAAGGTATCAAGTTGTTGTTGTTATTATTATCATCATAGAAGGGACCATTTGGCAGCAGGTCTGCTTTCAATGCACATGTACTGTTGCTTCCAGGAGTGCGTCATTTAAGAGAGGGATGTGATGATGAAGTTGATTGACATTCTGGCATGAGACTTACAACTGAAGCAGAGCACCAGTTAGTCACTTTGACATTTATTTTGTGAAACTGCAGACTTCCTTGGGAGAAAATGTAATCTTAAGATCCCAGAGTTTTATACTACTAAACTTTCTTAGAGTAAAGCCCTTCAGGCTAATTTTCTGCATCTGTAGTGATAACAGTTGCTTGAAAGGCCAGGAAGTCTCCAGATGACCTTCCAGATATATCATACAGTGCCTGTAGTGTCCTGAGTTGTGTTGTGTCCCTTCGCAAAGTCAAGTCATGCTCTACCCCATCAGTAAAATTACCAGCCTGCTTCAGAATCACACTGACTTCTAAGAGCCTGAGGAAATAATCTACTGATGTTTGTTAAAAAGGACTGTCGTTAGAATGACCACCCATAAGAGATGACGGGTCGTAGAAGAAAAGTGGTTCTTAAAAAAACTGATTTTCTCTTACTCTTCATTCAGAGAGGTATTGCTAGTCCACATGTAAAATGGTGTAGGTTAGACCTAATTCAGACCTTGCTAGCAAAGATGTGTGATTATCTACTTACTCAGATAGATGGGCTTCTTGTTTAAAGCCTGTTTTCACTGATTTTGAGTTGCCAGCCACCCTAGGTACACGTGCTCTGTTTTCTCTCAGTCCTCTTTATTGAAGTGTAACAAAAGGTGGCTCATTTAGCTGTTGTTTAAAGCTGGTTTGACCTGTGGTCCCGCCCCTCTGCTCGGTACTGGTGGCGTGACAAATGGAATGCTCTGCCGCCTTTGGGCTTCTCTAGTATACTAAGGGCATAGACATACTAGAACGAGTCCAGTGGAGAGACAAAAAGATGATTAAGAGGTTGGAGCATCAAGGAGAGGCTGAGACATCTGCAAGTGTTTAGCCTGAGGAAGGGACAATTTGGTCCGATTTTATCAATCTGCATAAACACCTGATGGGAGGCAGTAAAGAAGATGGAGCCAGATGCTTCTGAGGGGCCTCTACTGAACAGATGAGGCCATGGGAACAAGTTGAAATGTAATAAATTCTGTTTAAACCTGAGAAGATACTTTTTTACTGTGGGGAGGGTCAAACACTGGAGCAGGTGGTCCAGAGAGGTTGTTGAGTCTCTGTGGAAATAAGTAAAAATATGACTGGACAGTGTCCTCATTAATCTGTTCTAGTTGACCTTACTTCGAGCAGAGAAGTTGGGCTAGGTGATCTCTTTCATTTGGTGAAAATGTAATGAAATCATATTTCAGGTTCTAACCAACTTTAATTTTCGTATTCCAATAATTTTTCAATGTGTTTGTAAAACTTGTGAAAATTGTGTTCCAGCAAACTGCATTGCATTGGAGTGCCTACTACAATAACCCAGAGCATGTGAAACTTCTCATAAAACATGATTCAAATATTGGAATCCCTGATATTGAAGGAAAAATCCCACTTCACTGGGCAGCTAACAACAAGGACCCTAGTGCAATTCACACAGTGAAATGTATTCTGGTAAGAAAGTCTACTGTATATAACTTTTTCTGTATTTACTACTTTACTCTGGTAGAAAAATTTTTATTCTCTTGAAATTTCTTAGTTTAGTCCACTGACTCTTTGAGAATGAAATTATTTGCTTTTCCTAATATCCAGGATTTTGTAAAAAAATAATCTTAACTATTTTTTCTCTCTTGAAAGGGGTTTCTTCTGAGTTCTATAGATAAATGTCTTTGCTCTAATTCATGGACTATATGTATGCTCTTAATTAGTTTAATATATGTAACTGTTCTTTTGGAGAGTAAGAGAGGGGGGATGGGCTTGCAGATTTTCACAGTTCAAATGGCCAGTCATATTGCTCATTTCAGTTGCATCTTGCATACTGATTTCTTTGTTATGTGGCCTTTCTTCATTATTTGAAAGGTTTTTTTCTTAGTTAACTGTGCTGAAAAGTCTAGTTTAATTTGGCCTTTCAGGTCAGAATTCTGGAAAATACTTGATCAAGTATCATTCAGCCCAGGATCAGTTTGTTGAAAGACCTTCCACTATTTTTGTGGATGGATTTTGACGTGATGGCATCTTTCTGCAGCGTCTCAGTTTCATTTTCTGCAATGACAAATATAGTGGGTGCAATGAAATCATATTCTTAGCTTGATTTTTACCTTGGCTTTTATTTTTTAGAAATCTCTGAACTTCATTAACATGGAAAGATAGAGAAGTCTCAGTTGAAATTTTCTCTCCCATTACAACAATCTTCCTGTATCTTTGTTGTTCAAAGGTCTTTCAGAACTAGACACATAGTGATTGTATGCCAACGAGTAGGACTTACATGTCTGTCTGCCTGATTAGCTTGGAAGTTGAAAATTTAAATGTGGCATGTGAAAACTTGCTTTCCTCCAAATCACATCTGCAATCTTACAGTTACTGATACGGTTTTTTACTATGAAAATAGCTTTAGAGAAGTCTCCTGTGTTAAAGCAGTTTTGTTTCTGTATTACTTCTGTTTATTCAAGATATTTGTAATTTTTACTTAGTTGTGAAATAATTTGTTACAAACAAAATTTTGTCCACGCTAGAGAAATAAATTTACTGAAAAGTATGTAAGGATCTCTGTATTCAAAACAGACATTTTCAAGTGTTAGTCAAGGCAAATGTTTTTAATAGTTTTGCTGTGTTGGCCTCAGTCAACAGCCTAACACCTGCACAGCTACTGATTTACCTCCCTTCTTGCTAGACAGAGAAATAGAATGCAGACAAGGTTTGTGGGTGCAGATAATGGCAGTTCAGTATAGAAAGCAAAAGCTGCATTCAGAAAAGGAAATTTACTCACTAGTTCCCATCAACAGGCAGATGTTAGCCACTCCCAGGAAAGTGGAAAAAGAGTTTCATTAGGCATGCTTTATTGGGAAGGCAATTGGTGTAGCCATGGGCATCCTTCCTGCCCTCACCCTGTCCCTGAGCTTTTTTGCTGAGTGTATTCCCCAGGCAGGTGTAGCTCGTTAGCCCTGTAAGGCAATCCACCTACGTTCTAAGGACCTCGCTGCCACCGTCCAAGCGTGCTTGGCCCCGGCAGATGAACCTTAGGATTAAAGGGTGGGCTCAGTTCCGCGCACACTGTGTCTCACCTAAAAAAATCCAATGCGCAGGCTCGAAGGTGTAAAGATCTTCCCCGGATCTTCGTTCACGAAGACTGGCCATTACATTATATGATATGGAATATTGCTTGGATAGTTTGTGTCAGCTGTCCCAGCTGTGTCCTGTCGCAGTCTCTTGCCCACCCCCAGCCCACTCACTGGGGGTAGCAGGAAAGGGCAGGGCATAGAAAAGAGAAATCCCTAGTGCTGTGCAAGCACTATTCAGTAACAGCCAAAACATGGGTGTATTATCAACAGTTTTAATCAGAAATATAAAGCCCAGCACCGTACCTGCTGCGGCAAGGAAAATTAACTCCATCTGATTGAGACGCACTACCAAAAGTCAAAAATACCTGTCTCCATATTGGAGGTGTTCTCAAAGATTTTCTTTAGGTTATGCAGAACCATGGTCATGCCTTGTTTTTTTGTTTTTTAAAAAAAACTCTGACAGTTAGAAGAATCATGGAATAGTTTGAGTTGGAAGGAAACTTTTAAAGGTCATCTAGTCCAACCACCCTGCCGTGGACAGGGATATCTTCAGCTAAATCAGGGTCCTGTCCAACCCTTGGAACACTCCGAGGAATGGGACATCCACAGCTTCTCTGGGCAGCCTGGTACAGTGCCTCACCACACTCACAGTAAAGAATTTCTTCCTAATATCCAGTCTAAACCTACCCTATTTCAGTTTAAAATCATTTCCCCTTGTGCTATCACTATATGCCCTCTCCAGCATTCTTGTATGCCCCTTCAGGTACTGGAAGGCCGTTGCAAGGTCTACCCAGAGCCTACTCCCCTCCAGGCTGAACAACCCCAACTGTCTGAGTCTTGCCTCATAGGAGGAGTCTCAGGAGAGGGAACAGAGAAGCAGAATCACCTCCCTTGACCTGCTGGCCATACTCTTTTTGGTGCAGCTCAGGACACAAGTGGCTTTCTGGGCTGTGAATGCCCATTGCTGGCCTTTCATCCACCACCACTTTCATGTCCTTCTTGGCAGGGCTGCTCTCACGCTTTTCATCCCCCAGCCTGTATTGATACAGGAGGTTGTCCCAACCCAGGTGCAGTACCTTGCACTTGGTTTTGTTGAACTTCATGAGTTTCCCATGGGCCCACTTCTTGAGCTTCTCCAAGTTCCTCTGGATGATATCCCATCCCTTAGGCTTGTCAGCTGTACGAGTCAGCTTGGTGTTTTCTGCAGTCTTGCTGAGGGTGCACTTGGTCCCTTCATCTGTGTCACTGTGAATACTGGTCCTATTATAGCCCCCTGAAGGACACCACTTGTCATCAATATCCATTGGGACATTGAGATGGTGACTGCTACTCTGGATGCAACTGCACAACCAGCTCCTTATGCACCTGAGAGTCCACCCATTAAATCCATCTCTCTTCAATTTACAGAGGAGTGGGACCATGTCAGAGGCCTTACAGCAGTCCACATAAATGACATCTGTAGCCCTTCCCTTGCCCACTGATGTAGTCCCTCCATCATAGAAGGCTACTAGGTCAGGCAGGACTTGGGGACCATCGGTTCCAGTATCATGTCCCCTCTGGCAGAGCTGTCTGTTACCTGTCTCAAGAAGTTATCCTCTACTCATTCCAGGAGTCTCCCAGATTGCCTAAAACTTGCTGTGCTGCTTCTCTGGCAGATGTCAAGGTGGTTGAAGATCCCCAGCAGGGCAAGAGCCAGTGAAAGTGCTGTCTCCTGTAGCTGGAGCAAGAAGGTTTCATGAATAGTCTGCCCTTGGTCAGGCAGTCTCTAGTAGACACTGACCATGAGGTTCCCTGTCATAGGTTAGTTCTTGGAATTTTACCTTTCCCCTTGCTTTTGTGAGCGTGGGGGGAAGGGATCAGATAGCT
>JAWMRA010000078.1:89524195-89635261 GCA_035584735.1 Pseudotriccus pelzelni | reverse complement strand
CAAAGGGTAAAGGATTTTACTATATTAAATCTACATTTACTATATAACTACTTCTAACAGCTACAAAATTAAAAAAATTAAAAAATAAAACTCCACGGCAACACAAGCAAGCATATGAATGGATCAGTTGACTTTAGTAGCAATATACTATGCTCTTTGTTTTCCTGTCTGTGAAGTGAATATAAATTTTACCCATCCCTCAAAAATGTTGTGATTTTAATATGAAAATATTCTAATCTGTTTTGATCCAAATTCTGATACACATTTTCAATTGAAATTTTGGTTAAAGAAAACCCAAGTAAAGAGTTTACACTTGATTTCTGTAAAACAATGGGACCTATGATGAAATTGTCAATGTTAGTTTAGCCTGTCTTTTAATGTACAAATAATGGAAAAATGCTCGTCATCATTAGTCTGTGCTCACTTTACTGCTTCTGACTGGCCTGTCACTCAAGTGCAGTGTCTCAACTGAATTATAAGCTTTATCTGGAAAAATTCAACTAATTCATTGCCAAGTTAATATCATAGTTGTCTGGCCAGATGCTGCTGGTTTCTGATTTACAGATGCCCTCCAAAAATGAGAATACAGAGTATGGCACTGCAACGTTCTTGGGAAGAAAGTGCATGCCAGGCTTAATACTTCAGATATCAAGTCTTATGTTTCTCTCTTATGCTTAGACTATAATGGCTGCAGCACAAAAGTACTATTAATTATTGAAGTCTTCATTTTCTTGGTTAGTTTGGGTTTGTTTTGTTGTGGGTTTTTTTGTTTTGTTCTGGTTTTTTTTAATATTGAGGTGTTTAACTTTAGGATTTGAGATTTATCTGGTTTTATTATGTTATTTTTCTCAGGTCATGCACAGATTGTCCATCTTTTATTAGAAAGAAATAAGTTTGGAACCATCCCATCTGACAGTCAAGGTGCAACACCCCTACATTATGCAGCGCAGAGCAACTTTGCTGTAAGTGGCACATACCTTTTTTTTAAGTAAACATATTTTGCTGAAATATTTATAGTGTAACAAAGTGTTTGAGTTGTTTTTGAAATTTCATAAACACAGTGTTGTTGGCATGAGTTTAATTCAGACTTTTCCTATGTTACGTGATATAAATGTGGTTAATTTCAAACTATTAAAAACAGATTTTAAAAAAACCAACTTGCTATACAAAGAAAGGCCCTTTGAGCTATATATTTGCATCAGAACACACAATAGTCATTCAGGTGCTTCGATAGAAAGCAGAATGACACCTACTTTTTTACAGTCCTTTCACTTCTTAAGCCTCATTATAGCAAAATCTAAGCAGTTTTTAGAGTAAGATGACCTGTATGAGTATTTGCTCAGCTGCTGCAGTACCAGTCAAACCAGTCTTTGCATTCAAGAAAGTGATTAACTTATGAATATTTGGTATTATGAGTGAGCTGTTGTCTCATAAAGCCTGGCTGAAGAGTTGAGTAACTTTTATCATAATTCTTCAGGAACACTATATTTTTAAAAGTTTTAAAAATGTTTTTTAGATTCAGGCAACAAAGAAAATTGTTTTTTCAGACAGCCTAATTCTTACTTTGGTATAATAGGTATTTTTTTCCCAGAGCAAGATCAGATACAGTACAACCAAGTATAAAACTCAGCAGTTTAATGATTGCTGATCGTAGATGTTACAGAAAGAGTTCTCAAGTGCTGGAATTCAGGAAAGCTTTCCTCAGGTTCCTCTGCCTCTCATAGTTTTCATAACCTTCCTTTATAAAAAGGGTTATTTAGTGCCTAATTAATGTAGTTATCTAGTCCATATTGTAACATTTTCTGAATGCAGGGATACTAATATAAGTCTTTCTTGCATACCTTATGTTAATTTTCATAAAACAAGGAAAATTTTAATGCCTTTGAGAAAATGGAGATTAACATATCCAGAAGTACAACTGAAAGAGGGAACTGACCAATGTCTGTTAATACTACAGATGACGCCTTCCTTGTGAGAGTGAGTTTTGGGGGTTTGGTGGGGTATTTTTTGGAGATGGTCTTTAGTAAGACCACCCAGATATTTTTTAAATTTGGACTTCTGTTCAAGTATAGTTTTGTGTATAATCTTTCCTTTTTTCAAAAATTGATTGTTGATGCTGGTTATTGTCTGTTGTGTACAATTTAAGTCTAACTTACACACCTAAAGTATTTGTGTTGTAAAAGCCTTTCTTTCAAGTTTGAGCTAATCATAGAAAGACAGAATGTTTTTATTTACTATCTGGTGATTATCTCTGCATTCTTTTATATTTTTTCTTTTCTATATTGATACATTCCTAAAAAATGATTTTTCATACTGGCTTTCCTTTTCTGGGCTTGATTCAGTTGACTGAAACATCTTCTTTATGTTGCTGCCTTTTGATCCCATCAGCCAGCCAAACTATAATATCATTTAGATTTTTTATGGAAAAATGCAGTACGTGGTGGAATCAGACATTCTTTAGTAATCTTGTGTACTTACAATGAACGTACTCTTTCCCATCTTACATGAAGGATCAAACAGGAGAGTTTCATTTAGATCTGCAGGCCTCTTTTATCTGGAGACATATTCAAGAGCCCCTGCCTAAGTTATGTCTGGAGCCTCTCTTTTTACTAGTCCAGTTGTTTCAGAGCAGCACTATTTGCTTTTTTTTTTTTTCTCCATTATATGCATATCACTGAGTAATTCCCACCACTGTGTTCCATATACACAGTCACATAACCGAGTGGAGACACATCCATGTTCTGACATATAGAGTAACAACTCTATATTTACAGTTTCAGATTCACATTGTTGTTCTATTCAGCCTGCCCAAGTTTGGATAGGTGTGGTATGTTCCTCAGTTAAATTGTTACAGTTCATAGTCCGTAACAACAAGAAAGTTTGTTCTTTTGTGTTTATTGTAAATATTTGCATGGCTTTCAGTTTTATGTGCTCTAATTTTGGTCTTTCTTCTGTTTTTCTGCCGGTTACTTCCTATAATATGACATTTTTAGGTGTTTTTAAGACTGAAGACTCTTAATTTATGTGAAGAGTTCTTCCCTAAGACTAACTTGTCCCCACTTACTACAGACAGGAAAAGTTCTAGAAGAAAAGTTACGTAATATAACCACCCAAATAGGTTGCCTGAAATTTAGATGATGTAGATATCCCACAGAACACCCAAATAAACATCTCTTTTTAAAATCATGTGTGAAGGAAGATGCTCTAGTTGTATTGACTTTCCTATGCAGAATGCAGGGCTAAATATATTTTTTCCTGAATTTTTCCAGAAGTGTTCAAAGCAATGTATTTTCCTTTCACATGCTCATATAGATAGATCTAGTAAATGAAATGTGGATACCCCATCTTATTTTTAAATATTCAAAAATAATATTTAGTATTTCTCAGAGCTTCTTGATAGCACAAAATGAAGTGATACAGGTTTACCTCTGTCCTTTACTGTTATTTTCCAACTTTGTTGTTTTTTTATGTTTTTTCTCCACTTTTTTTAATAGTGCTAAAATACATTTGATCTTTCATAACAAAATACATGTAGAATTAAGCTGATTGATACTTCTATTTTCTGAGTTCTTAATCATCCTGTTGTAATTTAATTTCATTTTGCCTTTAAATTGTGATAACTTTATTTTGGAAAAGAACGGTTATAGCACTGTGGGGTTTTCTTCCACTTCTTCCAGTAAAAAACTGTAGAAAGGGAAGAGCAGTGTAAAGAAACACTGCTTGGCTAAAAATTAATGGAAAACTAAAATTACTAATTTGTATTTTTTCGAATGTGTGCCGTAGTATTGAAGAAATGCAGCCTCCACAGTGCTTTTTGCTTTGCAGGATTTCAAGCAGTGCAGAGTGTTGGTAGGGGGCTGAGTTGCTGCCCTAATGAGAAGCCATTCATGTCTGTGGTGTAGTGGTGGCCACAGAGCTATAAACACATGCTGGTTTGTGTGGAAGGCTTAATGCTTCCATTTCTCATTGTCTCTGACTGGCCCTTTGTACAATAAACTGATAGTTCAGACCCAAATTCACAAAGCTGTAAGGATCTCAGATCATATTAACATAAGATAAATGAGAAATTTTCTGTTTCTTTAGAGGGAGGAAATTATAAGTAGTAGTGAAAAAAAATCCTAGCTGATCAATAGTACTTAGGCCTTTAAGCACCTTTGTGATTATTAGCATTTAATTCCTTATAGCCAGAAAATTCTCATCCTATCCAGAGCAGCAATAGAGCTATTTTGGGGGTCACACAGGGAAAAGGCTAAAATAGTGTTAATACTAAAATATCAATATAAAATAAAATAATGAAACCTGGGAGTTTTTTTCAGGTTTTATTGGCTAGCCTATCAGTGATTCTTAAGAGATGTTTTCCAGCTGTTAAACACACAGCATTTAAAGGCATTGGATAGAAAAGGGAAAATCTTCCCCTTATTCTTTTTCTAGCACTTGTAATTTTCTCTCCCTTGCTTTCCTGTGTAACTTATTAAGAATCTAGCAGCAGGTTAAACAAGTGGACTTGTTTACTGAGAGCTTAACACAAACACAACATTTGAAGAAATAAATCTTTTTGCTTTGATTTAAATAGAGATTTTAGTGTAGCAGTTGCAAAGGAAACACTGGACTCCAGTGTAAAGATTTTCTTAATCTTTTCTGATTAATATTTCAATAATTGGGAACCTGTTGATATCATTAAATATTAGGAAATATATCTATGTTGCCCCAAAAGAACTTTTTTTTTTTAAATAGTCAAATTATTAGGGTTTGACAAAGTAAAGTATTTGCATGATTTGTAATGGGAGGAAAAATCATGTTGGTAGAATATTTCAAAGGGACATTATTTTCAGGGGAAGTTCAGTTTGGACATTAGGAAGAATTTCTTCACAGAAAGGATGAGTGGACATTGGAATGTGCTGCCCTAGGACGTGGTGGCATCACCGTCCCTGGAGGTGTTTAAGGAAAGACTGAATGTGGCACTGAGTGCCATAGTCTGGTTGACAGGGTGGTGCTTGGTGAAAGGTTGGACTTAATGATCTCAGGGGTCTTTTCCAACCTAAAATGATTCTGTGATTTTTATCATCATTGTATTACAGTAAAGTTTTGATAAACCAGTAATATTTTTCCTATTGCTTTCTTCTCAGTGACTCCAGTGTCTTTTTCTTCATTATGATGAACACATGATGTTTGACACTAAAAAGAAAAAATTATGAAATAGATGACAGTGTTAAACTCCTAGTTAAGGGTGCACTATGATTATTGATGAGGAAAAAGGCATAGCAGAAAATACAGTGCTCCTGTTGAGTTATTACTCTTTATAAACATGAAAAGGAAAAACGGAGCTTTGATTTGCTTCATAAACAGCTAAATGAGACACAGTAGTTCCTTGTTGTTCCAGATTCCTTTTAATGTTAATTTCAACAGCATTTCTTTGCAGGAAACAGTTGAAGTATTTTTGAAACATCCTTCTGTAAAAGATGACTCAGATCTTGAGGGAAGAACATCCTTCATGTGGGCAGCTGGCAAAGGCAGTGATGATGTCATTAGGACTATGCTGACTTTAAAATTGGATATTGATATCAATATGACAGACAAATACGCTGGCACAGGTAAGATGCTTTACAGTAAAGAGCCACTGGACATTTCTGGTCAGTGTGATTTCCACCAAGCAAAAACATTGTTAGAAGCTATATTAGTCTTTTCCTGGATGTGTGCTTTAATCCTGAAAATATTTCTGCATTAGTTTAATTATGTGTGTGAGTCAATTCTTTGCCTTATGGTGGGAAAGAAACAAACCTTTTCTTCGTGGATTGGATCAGTTAATTTGAAATATAGGAGGAAGAAGTACTGCTATGCTGCTACCCAGATCTGGACTCTGGAAAAGGGAGAGCTTTTCTGTATTCTGAAGAATAAAATGAAATATAATTGGATAAAAAGCCCTTCCTGAAAATGCCTCTTAAAATGTGTTTGTCAGTAAATGAATATTTTGAAACAATATAGAGCAAACTAACCAGTGTAGTGGCTAGATTCTCATCATAAAAATCATAAGTACTGTAGTTATTTGTAAAGATAGTGTAATAAAGATTAGACCTATTGCACTTCTGTTGTCCAAAAAGTAAGTCAAACTTGGTATCACCCAAGTTTATCATCCCATTATCTTACCAGAGCAAAAGATAGGTATGCAGCATGGTGATTCAGGATTCAAGCATGCAAGTCATGGAATTCAAAATTTCCTACATAATCTATGAATTTATCTCATTTCATGAAAAAAATGTAAGAATTTGGGATAGAAATATTGTACTTACATAGTGTTTTCAACAAAAATGGGGTAACAGTTCTGACAGGAGTCAAAGTGTTTATGTATTATTTATAAAAAAAGAGGAGACTGTGGATATATTGGGCATAAATTGGAGGGGTTTGATAGCAAGGTGCTTCGAACAGTAAGCTGTGTAGGAGGAGGTCAGGAACTACCCAGTCCCACACACAGCCAGATCAAAATGTTAGATGTTACGTGCAAAACTATATACCTATGTATAATGAGTAAAATGACAGCCAAGTTGATAGTCAGACCACACATCCATGAATAATAAAGGGCATTTCTCCTGAAAACTATGTTATTTTAAACAGACAAAAATATATATTGCAATGTTTGTTTATCTAAATTTTCTTTTTTTTTTTTTTTTTAAAAGCATACTTAAGCATTATCCTTTGGCTGCACACATATGTAAAGTAGCCTAAGCTCCGTGGTTAAATTTAGGAGGCTTGCAGTGTAGATTTATCCCAACCAAGAAAAAAAGGTATGAGTTTAACAGCTTTCCTCTTTTCAGAGCACACTTAGAATAACATACAAATGGTAAGTAAATGCAATGTCAGGGTTATGTGGTTCAGGATTCGAAACGTAGTATGTATGAATATTATTTTCATATTAAAATTTGAATTTGTTTCATTTTCTTTGATAATATGCTGGGTCTCAACAAAAAGCAAAATACACGTAACATAAAATTCTATTTAAATTCTTGCTAAATTCTTGTTTTTCTTACGATTTAGCACACAGAAGAATAATCAGTCTTTCCAAGTTGTGTAAGTCTGTAATTTTGGGGTTTAAAAAATACCGCAACAAATAAAATATCAGTTTTCATGTTTGATGACTTTAAAAACTGTATACTCTACGATTGTACTCATTTCGTCTTTTATCTGTCTTACCTATATTTGCTACTTCCTGACAGTTCCCTTTCAAATCTGTTACAGTACTTCTTTCAGACCTTAAGGTGGAATAATGTTGTAGTTACTGTGCAAACCTCCTTACAAAAGGTTTTCTTCTTTGCAGGCAGTAATCACATACTGTGTTTCTGAAATTACTCAGGTGTGGATTTCATGCTTGAATAATTCAGGTGGTTGGGCTTATTATCCTTCAGTCTTAAACCTTCCGTAGCAGTGATATGCAATCACTTTTTAATCTTGATTTTGTTGTAGGGCTTTTAATCCAAGGAAATGAATGGATTTTCCATTTACTTTAAAGTGCCGTTGTGGAGAACACACCAATAGTCTTAAAGTGGGGAACTGTGCTGTTCGTCGCTTGCTGTTGAGCAGCCTGAGCTAAACCATTGTGCAAGCAAGTGCGGTAGCACAGACTTTATTATAGTGAGCAGTAAACATTAAAGGAAGCCCACCAGTAAATCACTCTCTGATTTTTATTTTGTTTTTTGCAAAGGTTCTTAATCATTTCCAAGTTCTGGTAAGGGAAAAGAAGTGTTGCATTTGGATGGGAAACTATGCACTAGTAGAAAATAGCGTACATGCCACCGTGCCTGGGATACAGTTGCTGAGGAGAGTTCAAGGTTGCGTTTCTCTGACTTTTGTGTGAGATTCAGTTAAGCTCAGTTATAATGTTGCGTTAACGCAGCCTTTTTGCATTTACTTAAAAAAGAGCAAGCCCTCCATTCAGCTTTGCTAGAACATCGAGACTCTCAGTATTGTGTAGGAGAATGACACCAAGGGAAAGGAATTTCCCTCTTCTCAGAGATCAGCGCTGCAGGAGCATTACAGGGGCAGCTTTATAGCTCTGCCGTCACTGCGCACAATGGAGAGGGCTCTGTGTGTCGGCTGAACAAAGGGCCTATTGTAACCAGCTGGCTGAAGAATCTCTTCAGTCACCGTGACTCCATCACAGAAAATTTGGCTTACAAGAAAATATTGAGCACAAAGTGCGAAACAAGATGCCTGCGTCAGAATGAGTGATAGGGGGGAAGAACCAGCCAAGCTGACACAGCAGCTCTTTTTCTATTGTATTGTTACACACACCCCATGTGTCATCTGATAGAGTGGTTTACTGCCTTTGGTTTCATAAGAAATTCAGGACAAAAACCAGAACCTAGAGTTTACTGTGAGGTCAAACCATGAAAACCAGGCCCTTCCCAGTGTACGAAGCGGCAGGGATCTCATTCTTGTTGAATTTCTACTGATAGCCACCCACTCGCATGGCTGCTGCAGATGCAGTTATTTTTCGTGAGCTCGGTGAGCACCGCTGTGCTTTTTAGCTGCAACAGTTAAACGTCAGTGTCACCTCAAAAGCATGATTTCAGTTACTAAGGCAGCACTTCTCATAGTGTCTCTGGCTGTGACCCCAGTGCCTCATTCATCTGTATCACAGTTCCGGTTACTATCACTGATTTTGAGACTGTTTTATGGCAATACCCTTCAGCTGGATTAGGCTCATGGACAATCTGAACAACCTGAGCATTTTATTAGTGCCTGTGTAACAGGTTATGCTGGGTTACTGTTTCATAAGGGGTGTGGAGCTGGTACCGCTGCTACACGGTAGCTGGCAGATACAAAAAGCCTGACTGTTTTGATATTCTTGGTATTCTTGGCTACGGTTCAAGAAGCAGTTCCTTCTCATATTGGCCTTCGTGGTGTGCGTTTGGGTATAATGCCTCTGCTGGATCCTCACTCTGTCTGTTATAACGTTAAACAAATACATGTAGGTACATAAAACAAGACATGTAGGTACTGTTTACAGCCCCACATTTTTCTGGCTTGAACACATTTGATTCTCACTAAGGATGAATATCTCTGAAATTTTGTGGGGATATAGGAACTCACTTTATTAAATGCACTTTTATGAACTGCACTGTTTTGTGGTTTTATTCTAAATTATTTGGAGTTTTGTCATCTGTAACCTGTTCCACATGTAAGGCAGTATGACAGTGTATGTTGTCTGATTTGATTGCTGACTATGGGAAATAATTCAAAGCATTTTGAAACTAAATTATAAGTGAAATCACCAATATACATGCCCTCCATTGGTTTGAAATCTCACTGCTTTGTGTAGTTCTCCTTTCCTTCAGTCAGAATCGTGAACTGGTCAGACTGGTATTCCCACATTTTCCTCAACTCCAGCTGACAGTGCCTGCAGGATGGCAATAGCAACTCCAGTTACTGGACACCACATCTAGAGTTCTGAAGTATCTGAAGTAGTGTGGTTTTCATTCAATTGAACATCATAAATTGTAGGGATGAGAGAAAATGCAGTACCTGGTTTGTACTCTTTTTCTTTTTCTCTGAAGAAGCCAGGGAGCTGGAGATACTGTGCAAGATATGATGGCCTTAGTACATAATTTTATGGAAAATGTTTTCCAAAAAGGCTGAGGGAGGAGCAGGAGCAGGTGGGTGGTTATCTGTAGTTACTTTTGGTTGAGACAACTTTGTTTATTTGAAAGAAAAAAAAGATGTTTTCAGAAAAACATTGAAGAAATAATTAAAGCTTTCTTTCACTGGTAATGGGCAGTCTCAGAAATGCCAGAAAACAGAGGCAGAAGTAAATAGTGTAATATTCTCTTAAACAGAGGCTGCTAATCTTCCCCAAATCCTCAGTATAAGCCAGTCTTGGTAGTGTTAAGCTTAAAATTTCCGTTTGTGCAAGTTAGAAACATGTTTCAGAGCTATCAGTTATTCTGCTAATGATGGAAAGAAAATGTCGTGTTATAATCACTTGCTGGGATTCTTCAGTTTCTTGTGGTTGAAAAGTACCTTTTCCACCCAAATGGTTGAAATGAACTTTTATTCTGACTGTTCTAATTGTGAACCTCCGAAGCTCATGGTATTATGGTTTCTTTTTGCTACACCTTAATTCTTCCAGCATTACACGCTGCTGCCCTTTCTGGCCACGTCAGCACAGTGAAATTGCTGTTGGAGCACAAAGCGCAGGTGGATGCTCTGGATGTCATGAAACATACCCCGCTTTTCCGAGCCTGTGAGATGGGACACAAAGAAGTGATACAAACACTCATTAAAGGTCAGCTCCTACAACTTCACGAACTTGTCCGGAGTTCTGGTGCTGCTTTCTGTGGGACTGGGAAGTAAACAGAGAGCTGAGCAAGAGGTGGGGGTAGGAAATTGCTTCCCTAAAGCAGGTTTTGTCTGTAAGTACCCTTTGTGGGATAGCACTAGTAAATGTAAAAGATTATCAGATTGTTGTGCAAAATAAGTGTTAAATATAAAACTTTGGAAGAGTTCTTTTCACAGCTCATTTCTGCTCAGGCCTTTGCAAGTACATTCTAGTCTCTCAAACCAACACTTGCCCCCAGCAGATCATTGTTTTTCTTTCTCCTTTTTTTTTTTCTTCACCAAAAAGACCAAATTAAGCTTTCTTCGCTTTTGTGAGAAAGGATTTTTAGGCGTCTTTGAAGATTTTTGGACTGTTTAAATGAATCTTTGTTTTTTTAATGCAGATAGCTATCAAAATCCTACATCAATAATATTTTCCTCTGCTTGGTTTTTATAAGCAGTATTTTATTTGTAGACAGAAATAGGATTTAACAATGTGCACAGTGTTAGATAATGAAGTGTAAGAAGTATGGTAAAACAACAGTGGTATCCTGAATGCAAAATTCTGTCATTTTAGCTTCCTGGAAACATCTCCCTCCTACTACAGACATGATCCCATTTATGGACAGATTAAATATCCAGGCTAAAAAGTTGCAAGTTTTCCATCAACTATCTTTTCTTACTGAAAAGTCTGCTTCCCTTCATGATCTGCTGGGCGTATTTTAACCTCCTGTTAAGCTCTTCCTCCCACTCCCTGTGCCATTTAGCTTTTGTGCGTGCAAGAACCTTGTAAACATAACCCAGTTATGTTTAATTATGTATTTTATGGTATAGACAGTCATTGTTGCTGGTTGGTTCAAGCTTTTGTATTTGTGGAGTTTTATTTTTGTACAGATTTTTTACATCTTGCAAGAAAACAGAGAAATTTATTATCTGCATTAAAGAGCTTTGGCATGCTTGAATTAAGAAAAAATTTAAGCCTTTTCCAAAAGTTTTTCTTACACTGTAAATATTTTATCTTGCCTGCATTAGAGATTTAAAAACAGATTTAATCTGAAGTCCAGTTTTTAAAAGTATTTTTCTTGTTAACAAATAAAGGTTTTGCTGGCAATTAATAGGCCTGAAACAGGTAAAAGCTAGGTTTTTCAAGGGCATTTGATAAATCTGAAGATTCTAAAGCATTAGAAAAGATTTGAATAGCAAAATTCAAATTATTTTCAGAAGTACCCGTCTGAATCGTCAGTTTACCAAAAAAGTTCTAGTTAAACATAAACTTATTCTTTTCTTTTCTTAGCATTCAAGAGTGTTTCCTTTTTATGCTCAAAAAGTGTATTTGCTGTTTCAGGAGGCGCAAGAGTAGATTTGGTTGACCAAGACGGCCATTCACCTCTTCACTGGGCAGCCCTGGGAGGAAATGCTGACGTGTGCCAAATCTTGATCGAAAATAAAATCAACCCTAACGTGCAGGATTATGCAGGTAGAACACCTCTGCAGTGTGCTGCTTATGGCGGTTACATTAACTGCATGGTAGTGTTGCTGGAAAACAATGCAGATCCAAATATCCAGGATAAGGAGGTATGTAGTTGTTCACTAACTTTAGAATAATCATAAATCAAAACATATTTGTTTTCTTCATGGTCATTCTCTTTTCTGGGACATACTGCCTCCACTTAAAAAATCTTGTATGAAAAGTATTATTTTAATATGCAGCATGAATTGAAGATTTGTATTTTTCCATATGACTTTTGATTTTTCCTTATAGAAATGTGATTATATGAGGAGTCATATTAATAATGTGATTTCTTAACTCCTATAATTCCTTATTAGTAACTGACATAGGAATGTGATTTTATAATCTGTAATGAGTTTCTTCAGCATAGAGACAGAGCAAGCAAGAAAGTAAGATATTGCAAGTGAGATGGCACAAGAACTGTTTCAATTACTTATCCACATAAGTATCCATTTTTGTATACTGTGTCCAGGTGGAAAAAAAAAAAAAGAACACTGACTGTATATTCTTTTGTGCCATTATTCAAGCAGTAAGTGAAATTATGAGCCAGAGTAATTGTGCAACCTATAACAGATCTCTTTCTTATACGACATAATTTCTCGGAAGTCGGTAGAACGTCATCAGTCAAAAGAGCTTCACCCAATTTGTTAAACTTTCCTGTAGTTATTCTTTGTAGGGCATAGATAATTCCAAGTAATGGAAAACTGGTTTTCATTATGAGTTCTTTCTTTTGCAAAGAAAGCAACTCTAGAGCCAGTCTCCTAATTCTGCTTTTCAGTGGCTTTAGGTGAAAAAGCACTAGTGTTGTAATCTTGTTTTTTAAAAAAAAATTAATTAATTTTTAAGTGCTGCATTCTTCTGATTTTAATAAAGAAGTTTATTTAGAAGAACTAGTTTGTTCTTCATGTCCAGAAAAGCATTGAATTACACTATGATTTACAACTTTTATTGTGGCGTGATAGAGTTTGGGCATAATGCTTATTTTTGTTCTGTTTCTGTTGTTTACAGGGAAGAACTGCCTTGCACTGGCTCTGTAACAATGGCTACCTTGATGCTATAAAGTTGCTGCTCAGTTTTGATGCCTTTCCCAACCTAATGGAGAACAGCGAGGAGAGGTATTGCTTGTCTCAATGCGTTACTTTGTAATTTAGCAGAAGTGCTACTTCCGATTTAAATGTTAAGTGTTCAGATACTGCAAGGGAATCCTAATCTTGCATCTAAAAGGAGTCCTGTAATCTTGGGCTTCAGTGTCAGCAGTTTTTCTAATGTGAAATTTCTCTCCTTTGGCTAAGACGTTGCAACTTCAGCTGTTTATACTTTTCAACCTTGAACTTAGAGATTTCTGTGAGTATTTACTCACCCTAGTCTTGTTTGAAATACTGAAGATCTCTCTCATTTATACGAAGTTCGTAGTAGGTATGTACAGACAGAGGATTAAAAGGCTGTTGGAGTAGACTGGAATTTTTCTTTTCTACTTGGTAAGAATTCAGTGAGAAGAAAGAAAATGAGAGAAATGTAATGTTATGTTTTAAAATAGTGATTACAAAGTACCTGGTGGTTAACTGTGTTCTAAAGGCCTAGTTTAAAAAAAAAAAAAAGTCTCCTGTAATCATAAAAAGACAGCACATTTGCATCTCTTTTCTTTGTCTTTCATTGACATATAAATAATAGTTTTTTAAAAGTGATTTGGGTTGTAGAGTTCAAATTAGTCACCTGACTGTGAAGATAATTACTATTAACAGAAATTTATAATGCCTTTTTTTAGAGTAGATGACCTCCTCATAATTATAAATAAAACTATGAACAGTATGCCATATAAATTTGAATATTTCAACGTTTTAAATAACTTAAGGAGTTTGAAACCCCACATCTCAGTGCTAAATTTGATACTTCCATACTTATCCCAGCTTTTAATTGCTTTCTTCTCCCATCATTTCTCTTTTGTTCTCTACTCTAAACCACTCAGATTTCTCTTCCCTTCCTGTTCTTATTTTTTATTGAGAAACAGAAATGAAAGTATAACTAGTTCCTAATTAAGTAGTGCCAGTGCTGTCTCTTGTAATTTTTTATAGAAAATTAAATAAACAGTTGTAATTAAATTACTCCTAATAAGTAAGATTAAAAGCCACTATTTTGCCAGAAAGGAGGCTACTGTTATCCTTACTTTGTAGAAATATACTAATGATGCTCAAATGTCAGGAAAAGACCCTAGCTGTGGTTTCCCACAGTCATTCAGATAGTTACTTCTGTTTCCCTTCGGGCATTAATATATGTTCATATGTATAAACCTAGATTACTCAAAATATAACTAGCAGTATTCCAAATTTCTGGCATTAAGCACTAGTTCATGTGCAGAACAAAAGAGATCTCCAGTATTTCTAGATGAATCAGCCTTTAAATATAATTCTGCTAAAGTATGTATATAGTATATCAAAATTGCACAATTGTATCTTGATAAATATCTACAGATCTTGTTTTACTGTTAATAGATTGGAAGTTTGGAAAGTAGAAAAATTGAGCTGAATGTTATAAGAGAGAGTAAAAATAACCTCGGGAATATGGTTCATCTGTAACTGGATGAAACTGTGTTTTAATCAGTAACAATTTCACCAAACAGTAATTTTTTTTCCCCAATATGTCTATAATCAGAAGCTTCCCATCTTTACTTTCTTAGAGTGCAATATGAGATACCAGTTAAAAATTCAAACATAATGGTTCAAGCTAATTAGATGAGTAAAAGATGATGCTGAGATTACCTCTAGGATTTTAAGCTGCCCACTTGCTTGCCAGATATGTGATCAGGTGCTAGTCTGGAGACTGCTGAGTTTGTTGTCCTTTGCAAATTTATTTTGTAACCGAACCTAACATCCTGGGTGCATCATGTGGTGGAAGGCTAGCTGCTGCTTGACCACCTTCTTGCTGAATTACGTATAACAGCTGATGGCTGATGTCTTCTTCATGTGTTTCCCTGTGAAGCCAGCTGGATTTGAAAGCTATCAGTTTTAGAGAGAACCAGTGGTAAAGAAAATTTGTAACGGGCTTTGCATCTGTTTGCATACACAACAGTGTATGGAAGCAGCCTTGAATGGGTACTGTCCAGTCATACAAATCCCTGTTCAGATTTGATTTGAGTGATTTTTTTTTACTTTTAAAGGTAGCTTTAATAGAGTTATAGAATCTGCGTTTAAAAATACGGGTCTTCATGACTGGGACCTGTAATAGAATACATTGTCTTGGTAGATACATGGTAGTAGCATAAAGTTTGCTTTAGTGTCTTTTGTGTCTTTAAAGTATTCAAAATTAGGTACACCTTAAAAATGTGTTTTACTGAAATCATGTTCTTTCTGAATTCCTATTTCTGGGTTATCAGAAGTCTGTATCTCTTTAAAAGCTATCACCAACACACCTTGACATACAAATTTTCATGTTATGTCATTGTCTTTATTCCTGCAGACACTTCAGTTCAGATACTGTTAATCCTTCCATCAAATCATTGCTGTGTGGCAAGTCCAATTGTGCTTTCTGTCTGTTTTTCTTTGCTTACCAGCACTCCGTCCTAGCAAGTTACCATCAAGAAGAGCCCTAATTTTCACAGTCACATGCATTGACACTTGTTATTTGATGGTCTTATGTTATATGGTCTTGATTATGGTCTGTGACTGATAATTTTCAGTCTCTAAATGTCTCTGCCTAATGTTTTGGTGTTGGTGAGGGAGATATGTAAATTTTGATCCTGTGTTGACAATGGGAAATTTGGGAATTATTTTTAAAAGGGCTTAGGTGCCTTTGACACCATTAAAACCCAAAGAATTTAATATTTTTAACACCTGAGTCCATTTGAAAACAGACTTAAGTGTTCCTAGTCCTTTAAATAAGGATATTTTCCCTTGATACCGATCTAATCCTGCTGCTTAGTCAGTCATACTGTCCTCAGTTGTTGTTACAGAAGCTGAGACAGATTTGATAGTAAATCTCTAGAACTTAAATTCATATGGATATAACACAAAAATGTTTTAACTTACTTTTTAATTAGTAAAACAGCCTCCTGAAAGCAGTGCTTATTCTCTCTTCATACTAGAACTTGCCTTAATATGAAATGAGGGTGAAGTAAATGCACATTATAGTTAGAATCAATAACAATTGTTGTGGGTTTGTTTGGGTTTTTTTAGGTATACTCCACTTGATTATGCCTTGCTTGGGGAACACCATGAAGTGATCCAGTTCATGTTAGAGCATGGGGCTCTGTCTATAGCTGCCATTCAGGATATTGCTGCTTTCAAAATCCAGGCTGTCTACAAAGGATACAAAGTCAGAAAGGCTTTTCAGGAGAGGAAGAATCTTCTAATGAAACATGAACAGCTGAGAAAAGATGCTGCTGCCAAGTAAGTCTGAGACTTGAAATCTGCTCCAGCAAATAGACAATTGTCATAAGTTTATATTTATCAATGTATGATTTTATCTGTTATCCATCATCATTTATTGCTTTTCTTAGTAAAATTCGTGAAACCAAAGGAAGCTTATAACTCCCATATACCTATAGGTGGAAATTATTTTCCATATAATCCCAATTTAAATAACAAACTTCATGTAGTATACAAGAAAAAAGCAAAATACCAAAATCTGAGAAACTAGCGTATTTCCATGAATCTTTGCCTGATGTTGTGTAGGATAATTAAAAGCCTTTATCACTTAATGTAGTGGAAGTAATTATTGACCTCTCAAGTCTTGTTATCACTTATGAAAAGAAAAAACAAGCCAGGGAAAGCCTGGTTTGGTAAGGCTTAACTTAATGTTTCACACGGCAGGTTGTGCTTTTCTAGCAAACCAAACTCCTGAATTTATTTGCAATTTCAGTTTTGGCAGTATCATTCTCTGCATTTATGTTTTCTGGTCTTCAATTAGAATTTTAATGAATTGGTTATATTGGATTATAGATAACTAACATACGCAATTCAGATAGTTATCAGCAAGATGTGTAGGTTCTGACTGAGTTTCTACCCTACTTAAAGGAAGTAATGGTAGCAAAGTGGTGAAATTAAAAAATCAGAAGGTACATAAATGATCATCAAGATGCTTTGGTTCCTTGGCCTTTATCTGTAAGATTCATAGTATGAAATAAAACAAATTAGCACCTGGTTTCCTCTTGAAGAAATCTGATTCTGCAATGAAAAAAGTAACTGAAAAGATTTCTGCATGATTTTGTAGTATTATTTCTGTAAAGAGAGGTCATATGAAGAAGCCATACAACATAATTATTACACTTAGAGGTATTTTTGCTGCATCTGTGTATCATAGACAAATTCAGCTGCACTCCTCTCTGTATCAGATTTGGTAGTTTGATGTTCTGCATAACTGGCCAGTCTGACCTTCACTGGGTTTGATTGCTGCTGCTATACTGGATAACAATTGTTATTCCCCAGGAGGAACCAAAGCTAGAAGTATCAGAAAACTAATCTCTTGCTCACTTCTTTAGATCCTGAAGTTGTAACATGTAGCCCTTCGACTATTTGCCTTTTCTGCTGAAGTCAGTAGAAGTCAAAACCATGCATGGAAAAGTTGTCTTTTCAAAGATACCAAATATTTTATGTATTTCTTTTTAATGTGGAGAACTCTGTGTATTGCTGTGTGGTCACAACTGACTTTACCAAATGAGATAGTTTTATCCTTTGTGATGACAGTCAATTTTAGAAGAATCTATGATACCCCATCTAGAAGATTAAATGGAAAAGAATTGCCTCATGGAAATTTGGGGGTATTTTTGTAATAGTTTTCCTTTGTGAGTTTCTGATGTACTTTCTGAGAATTACTTAGCTCTTGTTGATTTGTTTGAAAACAATAGAATCAAAGTCTGTGTACCAAATACCATAAAAACAGAATTACAATACAATTGGAGTGTACAAGCAAATCAGGTTGTCACATCACAAATTTTATTTAATTGCAATTTTATGATCTGTAATAAACTGAAGGGGACATTATGTTGTCATCATTCTGTGTACCCATCTGTGCATTCCACAGCTAAAATTGGCCAGGGTGTTGCTGCATGCAAAAAAACTAATATCTCTACTGATGTTTAAAAATCTGCTCTCCAGATAAAAGTAATCATTTTGTGGGAATCCAGAATGATGGTGAACTCCTAGATTGAAGACCACTCCCCTCCCCCCATTTCAGTGAATGTATTTAAAATTTGCTTTTTAATATGTTAGCTTAGAGGGTCTCACGAAGATAAATCACTCCTAAATCTGCATGTTTTTAATTAGCCTATTCTTTTTTTCCTTTTTTAACCTAGCTAAAAGTCAGCCAGCATCTTGTACCTGTATAATTTTCTGGTGAAGTTACATTCACTGTATTCAAAGCCTGTGAATTATTTCTATACAAACATTTTCTCCCATGTTCTCTCCTGTATCAAAGAAATGGTAATTTATAAAATGAAGGTTGATGCAGACAAAAACAGCATGCACACTGTTATGTCATTGAGCAAAGAGACATATCGGGAGACCAATTTGGGTTGGCAGGGAAGCCGTGGCAGAGCTCAAATGCAAAAAGGCAGTATACAGGAGGTAGAAGCAGGGACAGACTGCAAAAGGAGGAGTGTAAAAACGTTGGTTGGGCATGTAGAGATGGTATCATAAACACCAGAACTCAAATGGAGTTGAGGTTTTAAAAGGAATGTTGCAGGTAACAAGGTGGGTTTCTGCTTCTACATTAATAAAAGTAGTAATACATTACTAAAAGATTGAGCAGGGAATACGTGGGGCTGTTGCCAAATGGTGCATTTAGTGACAACAGGCCCAGGTGTGGCAGAAGTGCTTAATGCCTTCTTCTCCTCAGTCTTTCAGAAGAAGTTCTCCCAGGCCTTTTTTTTTAGAGAAGTGTTTCAAGTGTTTCACTCACTCGTTGTGAATGAGGATTAAGTCAGGGGTGGATTGAGAGAACTCATCCCAGACAAGTCCATGGGACCAGATTGGCTGCATCTGAGCATAGAGAAAGACCTGACCAATGCCCTTAAAAGGCCACTTTCCAACATCTTTGAAAGATCACAGATACCAGGGAAGATCCCCTATGACTGGCCCACAAGTGATGCTAAGAAGGCTAAAGTGTTTCATGTCTTTTTTTGCTTCAGAAGAATTTATATCAAACCAACTCAGTTTTTGTTTGTGTCAGAATAACAAGTTTTGTGGCCATGAAGAAACCATAGCTGTCATTCAGACTTGCCTGAAGTTTTCCTACTTTCTCATGGAAAATTTCTCATTTCTTATCTTTAAACTGGAAGTGTATATTGATGAGAATTTCAAGTAAATCCATCATGAATCTGTATTTTCATTTAAAAAGTAAAGTGTTAAATTTGAGAATAGCGCTGAGTTGCAGAAGACTGTAAGCACATTGAAGACTAAATTTGAAATCAGAATGGTGTTGAAATGTATGTGAGAAATGTCTGAAGAAAAAATACATAGTCAGGTGAGGACAAATGGACTGCTCTACACATTTGGAAAGACCAGTCAACATAAGAATGCTGGATAGAAATTAACAGTTGTCTTATCATTTTTATTGAGGGCTATCTCTTTAAAAGACTGCACTAGATCGGAAGCTGAACATGTCACGAGTCAGCAGTGTCATGCATTTAAAAACCATCACCATGCTAGATTGTATAGCAGGGGGTGGCTGTTTACACAACATGAAATACAACTCCTCTTACTCCAGGTAAAGGTTCACCAGTAGTAGGACCATACCTAGACATCTATTTTCAGTTTAAATTTAAGTAACTTTTTTTTTTTTTTTTTGCTAGCATAAGTTTGAAAATGCTGTCCGGGTACGTGAACATGTTCTAAATTTAAAACATCATCCAGTGACTAAATAAAAAAGTGAAGTGTTCTTGACAAAATAGAAAAGGTTGAATTCACATGAGCAGGATCAAAAATTCAAAGCATCTCTGTGTCTCCACAAATGTGTAAGGCTGAAATTGTTCCTTACCATCTGGTAAAGGCTCAGTTTTCATTCATTTGCTTTTGCAACAAAATACAAATTTATGGCCATTCAGGACAAAATTCCGTTGCATTTATAGTGGAAAATATTGGCTTGACAGCTCTGCTATCACTGTTGAGCTGTAGATTTCTAACTTTAGAGCCCAAATTTGGATCCTGCTGAGTCACCAGAACCTCCTGAGGATGACTGAGAACTCTTAAGTTAGGAACTTGTGTGCTTCCTTTACTTGTTCACAAAACCTAGTCCGTCAACTTAGACAACAGTAAAACTTGAAAATTTTAATTTCAAATATATCCCTCATTGTAATACAAACTGAATTTCCGATTAAATAAAGCAAAACTCAAGGGGAGGCTCTTATGTATTCAGGTGTCTGTTAATCAGCTAAGGTCTACTGTGACAATTAGGATGATGGTCTATGAATAGGAAGCTTTGAAATCCCTTCCCTTTATTATTTCTTCAGTTTAATATGAAAAATTTTAGCACACAAACAAAAGCTTTTTAAAAGAAATCCCCTTTTACTTCTCAGTTTCTGGTCCTGTGGCATTTCCATAACACTTGGTATGTTGCTGAAGTTATTGTTTTGAGTTGATCTGCTCATCAAAGGAGTGCAGGCCACTTTGGCTTGATTGTGTGTCACACAACTTATCTCACACTTCCTTTTCTAATACCCTGAATGGAGGACATTGGTAATAGGCTGCTTGATTCTCGTGAAGAAAAGAAAATTACTATTCTGTGAATAGTAAGATCTGATTTATCAGCTCAAATGGCTCAGTAATGGCAGTGGGATCTATACTGTACACAAACCCAACATCCCCATATAGTCCGGTTGTGGAATGCCAATATTGTCTGAAACTAGCCACTTTTTTTCCATGCCGGAGGGAATAGTGAACCTCAGGCTGCTAGGAGTGTATTCTTTTAGATCAATTAGCAGCTTTTCAGGTACAAAGTTCAATCAGCTTCTTCTGCAGAGCATACTTGATAAGATAGCACTGACAGATAAAGTTAAGCCTTCTCCCTGGCAGCTCACACTGCGGTGACACGCGCTGGCATTGATGCGGCTCGCGGGAACTGGGGCTGGCACGCTGCATAACTAACCTGTCATACGCCCTGCCGAGAGATAATGTGGCAACAGTCTGCAAGCTATGTTGTAGCATTGGAAGCAAGGTAAAATATCGGGCAGCTACATGATAACGACATTTACCGCTGTCCATTCCGACAGGAAAAGTGTCACTTCATCTGGCAACCAGCGCATAATTTATAAAAACGGATTTAGTGGTAGGTTGGTGTGTAACATTTGCCCTGTGCTATTGGGTTTATCCTGCTTGGTAGAAAAAAAGAATTTAAAAGATAAAGTTGTGATAACCCACTTTGCAAAACAGGCTGCAAAATTTTATTCAACAGATGCGTCTTTCGTTCTTTGTCCAAAATTCTATGTTACGTCTATGCTATTTGAGACATGATTCCTTTCATTTTTGAAATCCAAATGTCATAAATGTAATGGCATACTATATGCACACAAGTTTTTAATTCAGATCTCATATTTTCAGTGTTTATAATATGTATGGCATAAGTTTATGTAAAATAAATTAATTATCTACCAATGGTAAATATATAGCAGCAAGTTAGTACCAGTAGCTAATTGGAAGTTGGTTTATAATTATCTGTATCAATTATGACACAGTTAAGTATGAAAAAATAATTTTCAGAGATTACATCTTTTGCTAAAGTTTTTTGATTTGCAATATAGTGCATTACTTTACTACTTGTATGAAAACTTTGTTCATTACTAATTAAAAAGATAGTTATTAGTATCATAATTATTTTCAAAATGCTACTTATAATTTTTGCGTATTTATAAAACCCCCTAAATGTAGTTGTTTTTAACAAGTGAGTATTTTAAGATCAGTTAAAACCACTGCAAACTGAATGGGCAGATGGCTGACAAGAACTTAACCTTCATTAGGTTGTAGCTGCAAGTCTGTTGTTGTTTCAGATCAACCTAAGACATTTCAGTGCAAAAGGTGTCCTTTTCTCATGAAAAAGATGTTACAGGCAAGGTTTTATTGTGGCGTTGTCAGATTTGTAGAGAGGAATGTGTATAAGAAATGCTTAGAAAATTTTGTCTTTGAAAGTCTTATGGTATTGACTACAATTGCAGGAAACGTGAAGAGGAAAGTAAGAGAAAAGAAGCCAAGCTACAGAAAGGGATGCAGAACATGGAACAAAGCAAGTTTCGAGTACAACAGAGTCCTGCAAATCGAGAGAAGGCCACCAATGTCTCACAGTTACCCAACAAACCAGCTGATACACAGAGTAAGAGACTTCTGTCCCTCAACGCTTCACAAATTCAACCAGGGAGAAGCAGCAGAGGTTCACCTAAAGCTTGTCACGACAAAGGGACCCCAAAGGAGAGTTGCCCGCCAGCGGAGCCTCAGAGTGAAGGTCATAAAGTCGGCCAAGGTTTGTGAACTTTCTTTAGTTGTCCTGGTTATCCAGTTTGTCCAGGTCTGGGGATGTTTTGTATATAGGACCTGTATTGTCTTTCTACAATTTCTTATTCTGAAGTAATTCATGCAGGATAGAATTAGGTGCAGATTCTTTTACTCTGTGTGAAGTAGTCAAAAACATCAGCACGTACTGTGTGTGTAAAAATACCTAAAATATGTGAGAACAGGTTGTTGGCAGTTCCATTGGTTACGCTCTTTGGAGAAAGTAAGGTTGAAGGTATTTGACATATCTGTGGTGTACTTGAAGAATGTTAATGGAGAAATGGTAACTCTTGGTTTTAAACAAGGTTAAAATGAGGATAAATTTCTAGTACACACGAGGAGCTGCTCAACTTCATTTGCCATGACTGGGTTCTCCTGTAATTTGTCTCTAAAATCCTCTTGTTGAGAACACTCAAGGAAATTTTTTGAGAAGTGAGAATTTAGAAATTGTACTATGCAACATTGTGTCAAAACTGTTTGTTACTTTTCTTGCTCTGCTGTACTCTTTTTTTCTATCTATAAATGCATCATCAGTTTAGCATAATTTCTTGACCACTTCTTTTTAGTTTTATGAGATACACATTTTAATAACTCTTCAGTCAGTTCTGACTTCAGCCAGTTATAGAAGCCCATAGCTCAAATATTTCAAAACTGGTAATGTTAAAGCATCTTTGTTATCATTAGAAGTGAAGATTGGAGAATTAGTTTATTTAAGGTAAGTTGCTACAACTCCTCAAGTGTAAAATTGCTGCTATTCCCTTTGGAAGTTCTGCTAATCGGAATAGTATAATAATCCAAAGAAAAAAAAAGTGGAAGAGCCTTTTCTACTTTATCATTTTGCCTAGATTTCTTTAGCTTTTACATGGAAATACATTGGTAGACAGAATACTTAACTATGTTGTTATAGTAAAAGGAGACATATCTTAGCCTAACGTACACTATGATAGCTAAGTAATGATAAATAGGTGTTAAAAATCCTTCAGGTTTGCGCTCCACTCTGGCTTCTGAGTCATCCTCGCAAGAGTGTGCTTAGAAGTAGTTATCACACAGCAGCAAGGGAGGAATGGGAAGGACTTCACAGTTTCATTCATTCAGGATGTCAAGGGAAGTACTGAGAAGCCAAGGGCTTTGGGTTCCCTGGATCAGTGGCTTATCCTGTGTGTCACCTGTGTGCCAGGATACAGGGTGGCTAACAGCAGGAATTTAGCAAAAAAGCTTGAAACAGTGACGGTCACTTACAGTGTTCCAGTTACCTGGAATGAGCAGGCGAGTTCATGGGGCTGCATTCCTGTGTCACATGGTAAGCTGATTTCTTGGGAGAACACCTGTACAATCAGGTTGGCGAAGAAATAGTTTCTCTCTGTGAACTTTTTTTAACTCCAGTGTAATGTGAGTAAGAAAATAGTTTGTAAAACAGTAAGTAAATAAAGAAGTTTAGGACTCTACTGTTACATGCAATCATTTCCTCTTTTGATTCCTCCTGCTTACTTTTTTTTTCTTCATTTACGTAAATCCTAGTGTGTCTCAAAGGTAAAAGCAGAGCAAAAAATCTAGAGAACGAAACTGTGTTGTGCTGAGTCAGAGACTAAAAGTTGGCTTCCGTTTCTCTGTCCAAAGATTCATCGAGGAAACCTATCAAAAGCAAGTCAAGTTGTGTCCATTTCCATTGTGACAAAGCAAAAGAGGGAACAAAAGTTGAAGTGAAACATCAAGTTGCAGCTGCTACAGAACTGAATGGAGAAAAGCACAAGGAGCACACTGCTGACACCACAGTGTGCCGGAGGAGCAGAAGGCTTACTACTTCTACTTGTAGGACTGCTAGTGTTGGGGAAAAATTAAGGGATCCAAGTCAGCCTTCATCTGGCAAGAGAGACCATTGTGAGGGAACAGCTGCATTCTTCTGCGATGTCAGTTGTGCTGGTGGGGCTGTGAGAAACTCAAAACAGTGTGAAGCTTCTTCCAAAGGCAAAAGACATCGGCAGAAATCCAGAAGTAAAGAGGTAAATGATAAGCGATGTTCACCAGCTGGCTCCAGTAGACCAGGAAGTGCCAAAACAGTATTTGTAAACACCAGAAATGACAGCGTGCATGCTGTGGAACGAACTGACAAAGTGGGAAATAACGAAGTAGCAAAAAAGGCTTCCCCATTATTGTCTGCAGGGGCAGAACCTACCAGAACTCCTACCAGAACTGTGCCAAGAAACCCAGTAGCACGTCCTGCTCCTGGTGACAGTTTAAACTTGGAAAAAACAGGTGTAATTGGATCCAGGAACACAGATGATCAACTATGTTCTGCCACGTGGCAAAGTACAAATATTGAACTAATCCCTTTAGAGATTCGAATGCAAATCATAGAAAAAGAAAGAAAAAGAAAAGAGCTATTTCGGAAGAAGAACTACGCTGCTACAGTCATACAGAGGTCGTGGAGGAGGTAAGACTACTGCTTCAGCAGCTAGAGAACAGTGAGGTACACGTAGATGTAAATTAAATTAGGCTTGTTGGCAATGTGCTTTATTTGGTCCTTTTACTTACAGCGTTGCTAGTGCTAAATGAGGCATTTAATAATCTTTCACCAAACAAGGGGAAGTGGGTTCCATTCACCTAGAATTACATTAGTAAGTTCATAGTATATGCAAGGTAAGTTATGACTTTCAGTAATTGGAAAAGTTATTAAACTTGTTTCAAGCACTGATATTATAATTTCTTCCTGGGGTTCGCTGCCGTTGTGTTCACTGGCAAAGTTACACGTGTAGGGATCCAGGGGTCTTCCTGACAAGGTAGACCAGACCTGGTAACCAGACCCGTTATCACCAGTTACTGACACACAGGTACTCTGATCTGACTTTTAACTGGATAACCAAGCCACAGGATGTTTGAAAGCTTTGAACATTCATTGCCAAAACTTGAAGCTGGCTTGAATACCTTGATTAAGCAAGACAGGAGAGAGTGAGATATCCTGGTGTTTGCTTTCCACAGCATTATCCTCCTTTCATGAATTCATGAGTTTCAACCTCAGAAATACAGTCATTGTTAAAGTATGTGCTTCTTAATATTTAAATTCTTATCAAAATAGTCAGGGTGCAGCAGCTATAGGTGAAGCATATAATATGTACATATTTTTTATTTCCTCTTTTTATTGAAACTTTCTTCAGTTATTATTGGATGCAGAAAACTGTAAATTGCTGATGTTTACTAATATTCTTTCCAGATCACTGACTAGTTCAACAGTTTCTTATATGCTGTAATATTTCTTAGTATTCAATTAAAGAAAAAAATAACAGGCAAGTTCCTTTCAGAGCTTAATTGTCACACCCTATGGTGTAGTTCAGCAGTGATGCAAAAATTGTTCCCCCAGCCAAACTGTATCAGAGGGAGCAGCTGTTGGATGTCTGGGAGCATATAGTGGTAGTAACGTCTTTTATCCTAGTCCCTGGGAAACCTGCAAGTTTCTTGCAACAGCAGAATCAGGACTTAATGCCCAACTGCCTGCAGAATGAATGCTGATTACTGGTAGATCTCCCTCCTTCTGGGTGACGCTGGAAGCTTTGGTTCCCTTGCGGAGCAATTCAGAGGGGCGCTTTCTTCCCCCCCTGCTGTGCCAGGAGCAGAGCACTGGCTGTCTTCCCAGTGCAGGACAGCCTCTGCATCCAACCCACTCTGCCACAGCGTGGAGCAGAAGGGAAGCACTCAGCCGCTGACGGATCGGGGTCTCCTTTCTTTGTCACCACAGCCTGGGCTGTTCAGCCACTCAGTGGCGTGTCCTCTGGGCCTCAGCAAGCACGGCCAGCACAAAAGGTCTTTTTTTTGTGCCAAGAACTACATAGCTCTGAAAAGCTATAAAGGAGTCATGATATGGTGCTGCCTGCTTTCAGTAGTGCTTCCAAGCTTAAGAAAAATCCCATTTCTTATTTTGCAAGGTGAAGCGTTACCTGTCTTTTCCTATCGTAAAAAACACCAGGGAGTGAAAAGACTAACATTACCGGTCGCTTGTTTGTGGAGTTTTGAGAACTGTATCTCTCCCATTGCTTTTTCCAGTTAACTTGGAAATTCTGAAGAAGTCTTTCTCAGAAGGAGCTGATGCTGACACTACTAGGGAAGGGACACCAGACCAGACACCCCGTAGTCCAGGCTGGCAGTACATTTGTTCCTAAACTGAATTGTGGCCATTTAGACATTTGTGTTGGCTCAGCAAATACTTCTGTTTGCTCCAGCTCTTTTATTGATCAGCCCAAGTATTTCCAAGCGTAAGATTGGATTTAACGCCCAGTTATATTCCAGATTATCTCTTCATTGTTGTTGTAATATAAAAGTTACACTGGCTTTTATGAGTACGTGCCTATTCCACTGAAAAGTTTAAATTTTGGAACACAGTATTCATTTTTGAATGGTTTTTTTGTGAATGGATTTTTTTGGTGAAAATTTCAACTTGTGCACAGTATCACTTATTTCGGCACTTCTGTCATCTTTGCTCTCTGTCTGCTGTTTATACATCCAGTTTTTGGGATCCCTAGTACAAGAAAGACATGGACCTGTTGGGAGCAAGTCCAGAGGAGGACCACAAAAATGGTCAGAGGGATGAAACACCTCTCCTATGAAAACAGGCTGAGAAAACTGAGGTTGTTCAGCCTGGAGAAGAGAAGGCTCCAGAGACACCTGATTGCAGCTTTTGAATACATAAAGGGAGATTGCAAGAAAGATGGAGAAAGACTTGTTAACTAAGACTTGTAGTGACAGGATGAGGGGCAACATTTCTAAACAAACAGAGGGAAGGATTAGATTGGACATTAGGAGGAAGTTTTTTAAGATGGGAGTGGTGAGACACTGGGACAGGTTGCCCAGAGGGGTGGTGAATGCCCCACCCCTGGAAATGTTCAAGTCAGGTTGGATGGGGCTCACGGTTCAGTGTGTCCCTGCCCACGGCAGGGAGGGTGGACGAGACGATCTTTAGAAGTCCCTTCCAACCCAAACTATTCCACGGTTCTGTGATTCCATGCTGTACTCCTCATGCCCACTCCATACTCTAAAGCAAAACAGCAGCTTGTTCTCCAGGGTTTCACCACTTCTGCCCGTCATCTCTCTCTCTCTGCTGCTTCCAAACGCTTTTTAAGCAGCTCGGTGTTGGCAATGCCCCTCTTGGCCTTCTTTTTTCATGTAGATCCCGACTTCTTGTCTTATGTCTTCAAATCCTTTGGATACCAAAAGCTAAAGCTAGTCAGGAGCAGGTTAGGAGAGTGTATCTGCAAGTGATACTACTGCTACTGGAGGCTCTGCTGTTTTCACATAATATTTATTTAAAATCCTTAGAGAGGGGTAGGCACATGCCATAGCTTGAAGTCAAAGCAAAACGGTGTGTAGTGAGTGCTTGTGCAAATGTCCTCACAAGAACTGGGATCTAAACCCTTGCATTAAGCTAATTTACCTGCATAGAAATTTGTATTCCATTTACACTTTGGACTATTTAAAGATTTTGGATGGATCTTTCTAAAGAATCCACCTTCCCAAACAGCAACGGTGTGCTACCTCTCTAAGAAGTGCATGCACTTTACTAACACTTTGCATTTTGAAAATTATGGGAATTAAAGATTGTTGAAATTACATTCGTTATTTCAAGGATTAATAATGAAAAATAAATACATTTGCTCTGTTTGCAACACTCACAGAACATTAGTGAAGATCATAAGTTCTGCAGGACAGCAGGAGAGATTAGTTTGGCAGTTTTTGCACTGTCATTTCATTATGTCTGTGGACAGTTTACCATTGCTAGAGCTTTGATGGAGTTCATAAAGTTTGCAGCAATATCACAATGCATTTATTGCAGTGAATGTTTTGATGCAGAACACAGAACAGCTCTTTGGGCAGTGATGCTGAGGTGAGGGCACTACACAGTTACGAAGAACTGAGCTTTCCTCCTGCCTTCTCTCTCTCAAGCCCACTGCCCACAAGCTGTGCTGTCTTTTCTGCTTACATTTTCAAGCTCAACTTGAACTTTATAGTCTTGAGTGTTGTGAAACTCACATGGATGAAGAAAGTTGTGAAACTGGACCAGATTTCCTCCTCCTGATTTCCATTACCACAGCATTAACATTTATTTTAAAAAAGAAGAGAACTCTGCTTCTTCCTTTCAAGCAGAGTTCATATGGGTCTCAAAAAAAGAGTCAGTGTGGGTACTTTAGGGTATGGATCCCAAATCAGATGGCGGCACATGCCTGCCAAGTCATGGTTAATGTTTCCTGCTAGCTCACACCAGGCAGCTGTATGTGCTGACTTCTAATATGTCTGTTATGCTGAAATACTCAACTTCCCATCCACTGTACACCAAATTACAGTTCTTAAGCAGGTGGTTACTGTGTGGCTGTGGGTCCCACTCAGTCCTGTGTTTGTCTTTTGGTCCAAACTTGCACTGTAGCATGTTCTTGTAGACAGCAATAGAATTACACATTGTCAGTGTCTAATTCTACATTAGAAACATGAGAAGTATGTGCTTGAGTTCTGGAATTTCTCTAAATTAAAATTAAATGCACTTGTGTCACTCTGGAAATTTTATGGTGCTGTTTTACTTATTGAAAGTAAACATAACAACATAGTGGTACTGGTCTACTTAAGTATATTAAACTTGCCATTCTCGGGAGAATGTTTCAATTCCCATATCTGAAAACTTCATAAATGTAGTCCTCAAAAGTGTCCTCTAAGGTGTGTGGCTTGCCAAAGGTTAATTGCTTATCCTGCTCGTCGAGGCTTACGGATCCTGTGTCTGTCTTGGTCTCTCCTGGGGGGCACTGAGGCCTGTACCATTCTCCAGGGTCCACAGTGAGTCAACAAAAGCTGGAAATAAGTCGGTTGTTGTCACTGTTGTTCTCCCGCTGAAGTCAAGTTGAAGTTGTATTTTTTTATATATACTATTGTTATATGCATAACTCTGAGCAGCAATAATTTTTTAGAGCTTCTGCAGCAGTGAATGTGAATACCATTTGCCACTTCGTCACTCTGCATGTATATTCCACGTCTCTTTTACATGTAGAAGTTTTGTTGATTCAGTTGATTGAGTATTTTTGTAAGGCACCATGTCAGACTCATATTGCATCAAACTTGGTCCCATTCTTCTTTTTTTCTCAGCAGGATCAGAATGATCTGTTATGGGAGAGCTGAATTTAAAAACTGTGCACTTGCTCCAAAGATAACTGCTTACACCTTCTCAGTGTCAGAGCCACTGTTGTTTTCTTGTTGCTAAAAACTACCAGAAGTTCTCTACAAACATGAAATCACAGCGGGGTGCAAAGGTGGACTGCCTGTGAATGGGTCATTTCCCGTATCAGCAAAGGCTTCTGGCAGTAATTACTGAATTCCAAGAGAGTAGCTTAGTATTCTTTTCTGCTCAAGTATAAAACAGTTTCCCAGTTGTTTGTCCTGCAGCACTATTCACTTAACCCATCCTTAGCTCAAGTTCTGTTAGGAAGTCACTGTAATTGTGCTCCCCCTTCATTTTCTCTTCCTCTCTTACCCTGTTGAAAAGTTAAAAGTGACATGTTATTTAACAAAATGGGATCATCTTCTTCTCTCAGTAATGCTCCCGTTCTGAATTCATACGGTGCTTCTCAACTTGCAGGCACTGGTAAGATAAAGTTGCTGCCTGCATTTGTTACGTACTTTAATGAGCTGCATAACAGTACTTGCCTGAATTCCAAAGCTTCACTAAATTAAGATTAAATATGTTTGCCTCACCCAGCAAATTTCACAGAGGTAATTTACTAAGCTTATTGAAAGTTTAAAATTATTTGGACTGTAACTGAGCATATCATCCCCCTTTGGCATTCTATTGTGCTTTTATGTACTTTTTTTTGGTATATGGGTGCTGTTTTATTTGAATTATACAGTTCACTGGCTTATATATTTAAATAATTTGTATTTAGTTGTGTTGTCTTTTGTTTTAATTTAGAACTTATTGCAGATGGAGCAGCAGAAGAAAATCAGCTCTTTATCTCTCCTTCCTCATTCTCTTTACTGGGGCATTTTGAATGCCAAAGAGGAAGACGATCAATGTGGTTTGGCCCCTTACCAAACACTGATAATTAATATTTTACAAGTGTTACTCACTGTTCATTTGTGACAGGTTTGTACTGGGAAGATTCGGAGTTAACTGCTAGGCCAACTAATTGATTTGTGAGCGTGAAATGCCAATATCCGATTGAATACTTATGTCCTATCCAAGGAAAGAAAACCAAACCAAACAACTCCTTATTGCTGGTGCCATTTGCCACCAGAGTGTGAGGGGAGTGTGAAGAAGGACAGATCATCTGCCGCTGTCTCTTGGCAGAGGGCTGTGACTGTGTCACAGATCAAAACAGCCAAGACGAGTCCCGGTCAGAAGACAGGGAGAGAGCCTTTGAAGGGAAGGGAAAGCAAAAAATACAGATTGCTGAAAACAAGGTGAGGGGAGCATCTTCAGAGGGGGGGATGGAAAGCAGCTCAGTTTTCTGTAGAGGAAATGTGCAGCTGAACCCACTGGAAGTAGATTTGGTTCATCTTTTGCGCTGATTGACTGAGAACACCGAGTGGTGAGGCACGCGAGAAAATCTGGTGTACTACGCTGTGAATACAGTGAAAACGAGGAAGCAGTATTGATTGTACTGTTATCATAAATATTTATAGTTATTTCTTCTGCTATTTTCTATTTATAAAGCAGCTGATAAGCTGATGTTGAAGCAGTGTAACTTTTGATACCTGTAATGCCAGATCTTTACGAACTGTGTGAAATAATGGATGCATCCAAAATTGAACCCAACTCCTACTTTTTCTTCTGAGCAAACATTTCTCATCCAAATGACTTGGCACATCAGTGGGAGTTCTGTTTTCCCAGTTACTCATGTAACCCACCATGTGAACTGATGCGTGGAAAGCACGGAAGTTAAAACAGGTCACCTAAAACAAGTGCTCTTCTCTTTTCTGCTCTCTAGTTACCAACTAAGACAGGAGTTGTTTCAGCTTCTTAGTGCTAAGCGGCAGTGCAAGGAAGATGAAGACAAATGGAGACAAGAGACAGCTGCCTTCTTCATTCAGGTTGCTTGGAAGAAACAGCTGAACCATGGCCTTCTGAAATCAGTTCCTTCATGTAAAAATCTGAAATCTGTAAACAAAAGCAGCTCAGCCATAAAACCCAGCAAGCAGTCTATCCTAAAGCAGATATATGGTAATTTTCTCTTCACTATATTTTATTTTAAATAATTAAGCTTTTATTTTTATAACAGTGTATTCGTGTACTTGCTCCTTACCTAGTTGTTAGGGATTTCAACTATTTACAAAAATTAGTCTTAATCTCAGGAGTTCTGGGTAATTTTTAACCTGTTCCAGGTTAAAAAAAACAAGTTACAACTCTGTGATTTAAAATGGCTCCTGCTAAAGCATTCTTCCTACACAGGTCTTGAGCAACCAAATAATTCCGTTGCCAGAGCTGCTCACATATATCAATGTGGAAACAGAAGAAAGCAGTTAAACTGGGGATAGCAGGCTGTATCCATGCAGAGTGGCTAATTGGATCCTGGTTTCAATTTTTTTAAGCATTATTTTAAACTTTTTGTTTGTTTTGTGTTGTTTTTAAATATTTCCATTTGAAGAGTATGTTCATGTTAATGGCTTCCTTGTTTGAAGATAAGTGGAATCTTTATGGAAAGATTGTCTTTTATAGTGGCTCTGCACTGCTTTGCATTGTGCCTGAACGTGCACAGTACAAAAGAATGCATCTTGAAGACAGGCTAGAGGAAAGCATTGCTTTTAGACCCCGAGTTCCTTTACAGTGTGTGGATCACTGATGGAGTAAGGATATGCTAACTATATGTACTTTACCAGGTGATAAGTTACTTCTTTCATGGCTCTGTAGCTTAAACAGCCAAAAAGGATAAAGCTAATAAATTTATTTTCCTTTTTTTTTTTCCTTTTTTAGTAACAACCCCAAGATGTATTTTAACCTTACTTAAATTTCAGTTGCGGTTGTCACAATTTTCTGTTATATAGAATGTCTCATGAGTTTCCTCATCATAAATGAGAATAATTTTTGGGATAAAATAGTGCTGTAGCTTATTGAAACAGTTCGTAGCTTTACATTGCCACGTTTATGTGAATAAACACAGAGCTGTTCATATTGTTTGTTAAAGGGCAATCTCAGGAAGGCAAAGCGTGTCAGTCAACGAGATCTCCTTCTAAGCTGAAATTTTCTGATGTGCAGCTGGTCTCAGGTAGGACTCATCTATTTCAATAATACTTTAATGCTTATATATACAAGATTGGTTTCTTCTCAGAAAGGAAAAAAATCTGCTCAAGGACTGGGCTCTCCTTTCGAAGTACGACCAAACTGTTGTGACTGCATGCTCTTTCTTTCACTGCTTTTGGACTTACTTGAGCATTGCACTTTTATTCTTATGTTGAAACATTTAGATGAAAACCTGTTTTCACTGGGCTATTACTAGGAAAGACCTTCATATAATGGACTTGTACCGTACTAAGGCAGATAACATTCACCTGTGGTTAAAACTGCTGACAGATGTTCATACTTGGGTTCAGCAGCACAAATATTTACTAGTCCTGTAGAACTAAAGAATGCTACATGTACCAAGAATTTACACACCTGTTTTTTTACAAATACATTCTTTAATGCAGAGATGACAACTTGAAAATCCAAAGCCACTCATCTGATCTCTGCCCTTCCTTTTAAAATGTCATAATGAAGTTCCTGTGCTGGGCACAGAGCTTCGGTTATTTCATAGAATATTGCTTGCAGTAAGTTCTAAGGCTCTAACAAAATCATGCTTTTATTTTTCTCCTTAATTCAGAAGCCACGTTGTCATTACCAGATCTGCTTGCAACTGCAACATTATGTGTGGAACTGGTATCAGGGCAGTAGGGTTAGCACAGTCAGGAATGTCAAGCCATGCTGGGAGACAGATGGGGCTGCACCATGTGAAACAGAATAGTGTCAAAGAACTGAGATTGTAAAGGTATTACTGGGGTCATTAAAGGCTGGAACTTTCATGCATGTGGCATTAATTGACAGCGGGCTTAAAAAATTAAGCCACATGGTTCTCTCTCCTACTACTTCTTTACTAAATGCCATTTTAAAGATTTTTTTCAAGCGTATTATGTGCTTACTTGGGGTTGGGAGGTATAGTAGTGTTAGTGCTTCACCATGTCAAGATTTAGTGCCTCGTTGGGCGTTTGGCCCTCGTGGCTGTACTACACATGGCTCAGAGGCAGGACGCAGCTAGACAGGAACTAAGCAAGCACTTCAAGGAGACAGTAGTTCAGGTAATTTGCAAAAGGAAGTAAAATACATTTTCCAACTAGCTTAACAAAACTGTGAAGTCAGAAGGAAATCTGACAGTGGACCTACCCTTGAGTTTGTTAGAACTGTAGCTGAGTTTCTGACTCGCTAAGAGAGGCTTTTTTCTGTCACTGAGAACTGTTTTAATTAAGAGGCATGACCAGACAGGTGTTTGATTGCCACCTCTTCATGCAGATATGAATCTAAATTTTAAGAGAGCTTTAGCAAATAATGCTTCTTTTCGTTTAACTTTTCAGGACAACAGATCTCCCTGTCTTCTGAAATAAAAAGGCTTTCTTCTGAGGTTTGAGTGTCCTTTGCTTTCATAACTTGGTGACGAATAGGATAGTGATAGGAACTCTGCCCAGTTCCTTTAGAACACTACCTACTTTTATTCACCTAATAGGAGCTCAGGGAACTTTAGCCCTTACTTAGAAGACAATAACATGTTTTTCATCTGACTGCCTTTGTGCATGACAACATTACGTTTGTTGGAAAAGTTCAGAGCTGTCAGTGGCTAATGCCAGATACTCCGTTTCTGACGTAGGTGCCTGGAGTAGGTCAGAATGGACTGTTCAGTTTGATTCTTCTCTTGCTGAAGGTACATCTGGGAAGGTGAAGACTGACTGTCAGCCCCAGCTTTAGTGTTCATATAGGTAGTGGAAAAAGTGTGCAGTGACAAATCTCTACCAAACTCAAACACTCTGGAAGGGGGGATATGCAGAAGGTATTCAAAGGAAATGTACAAAATAAGTAAGGCAGGCAGTAGGTTACAGGTGGAAAAGGAGCATGCAATGGGATACACAGATATTGGATAGGTGCTTCAGAATATTCTGGCAACTAGGGTCTTTTAGATTGTTACCATTAAAACATTTCAGAACCTGGAATTTGTTCCCTTTTTAAGTCTTCTTTTCTTTTTCTTTTTTAATTTATTAAATAGATGCCTTGTGTCAATTTAACAAAGGTAAAGAGTCCGTCTGCAGCAGGCCAGACAGGCTGGTTTTTTTTTTGTTTCACTGTGGACATTAATGTGTCTTCAGAGTTGTAAAGAAGGACGTTTTGCAACTCTTGGTGTTAGAAAGAAGTCCTGAAGATATGCTGGGTTCACACCCTCAAAGAAACATTCAGATTTGGAAGGATCGTGGTTAGAAGGGGATAAAGCACTGAAATGTGTGTGGCTAATCTTTACAAAACTGGGAAAGGAAAACGTGCATATTATTTGAAGCAGATTACAGAAAATAAAAACATTGCATGAGCCCAGACATTCAGCGAGACTCAAACATGAGAAAGAGGGTCAGATGACATTGATTCTTGCTTTCTAATAATTCAAAGATTATTGCTTTAACCCTGGCCTAGTTTCCCCTACTTTCTAGAAACAGCCCACCTCATGTGGCTAAATATTGCTCAACAAAATTTTTTGCTGCTCTTCAGCAAACTCAGCCAAGAGCAGTGTGTTAGTCTGGAAGCCTTCATTCATTTATGAGGGTAAATGTGGAGTTAAGCTCCACCACTACAGGCTGCTGAAGTGTTCTGTGCAAGCAGCACAGTGTTCTGTGCAAGATGTACTGGGTGCCACAGAAATCAAACTATTTACAGGCAATCAGCAGTGAGATGCCAGGAAAAAAGGCCTGTTCGGTAGATTCAGTGTTCATGAAGTCTAGAATGCAGTTTAGATGGAACTTTTCATCCTCTAGAGTCACTCATCAAAACCATTTTGTTCTTTTACAGTAAACAACCTACAGTGTGTTAATTTGCTGGAGAACATGGGAAAAGCAAAACAATTTTCATACAACATGAGACCAACCACTGCTGCAAAATCAAAAAATACAAGACTCAAGCACTAAGCAAAACCAAATGTTTGGAATTTAAAATCCATTCCAGTACAATTTTTATCTTTCATAACATATAAGCCATCTACAACATATTAAACTTGAACACATTTTCGGTTTTGTATTATCTCAGTATTACATGCCAAGCAGACTTCTAAGGAGTTGGAGTCATTTTGTGTACAAATTAGTTTTTAAATGCAACTGTTAATTTCTTTACCAACACAGGATGCAATCTGAATTGCATTTGGCAACAAAAAACGAAGCACTAAGCCCAGTATTACAATAGCCTTGCAGGGGCTACCAAAGCATTCCATTGTAAAATAGTAGGAATGTTAAATGTGTTCAAACACAGTTTCAAAGGAGAAGGAAAACTTACTAAAAGCTCTAGCCGTTCTGAAAGACTGCTGTATTATTTCACGTCAAATTTATTAAATTAATTTCAAAATCCAAACAGGAATGGAAGAACATCCTTCGTGCTCCACTTCTGTACAAAAGAAACAATTGCTTTTCGCTAACTATGGATTTGGAGGGAAAAGTAGAGATGTTGACAAAAAGCACTCAGCAAATAAATTGCTTTCGCAGCCTATGGAAACTATTAGGGGTGTGTCTTCTACTCTTTAAGATTGTCACCAATTTTTTTAATAACTATTTTTCTACATGCATGAAAAGAGTTTCTACAGAAAGCAAAAAAAAAAAAAGATCCTGTTCTAGGAAAAAAAAAATAGTTCTTTTAATAGTTTTGCAGCTGCCACAGTGTACAGTATTTACCTTGCACAAAGTATTTAAAAATATGAACTCAGCGAAAATAAAAAATGTTACTCTGGTTTCAAACATACTGTTTTCTGTTTTTTCTTCTAGTTAATATTACATAACTCTGAGGTTTTTTAATATGATGCTTCAAAATAACAGATGACCAGATTCAATGTAAGTCTGTTCCTCTGCAAGCACTTAAGCTTCAAGGAGACTGGATTTTCTTTAACACTTCAAAACACCTTCCAGTAACATCTACTTGTTTGAAAGGACAGGCAATAGAGGTTTGCAGTTCTCTGTAAAATTTTTATTGTTTCACTTACAAAAAAATTGACAAGCTTTGTTCCAACATCTTCCATTCAAAACTAAATAGAAGTAAATGCTTTACAATAAATGCAGTTCGACCTCTTTAATATACCGCGTTTATAGGGCCAGGTGTCTGGGGATGAGAGGCAAGGTAGATGTTGAAACAGTAGTGGAGGTCTGTTAGCCACTGCTCTTGAACTTCACCGCTCTTCAGTGTCTACGAAGAAGGAGAAAAAAGGTAAAACTCAGTCTTCCCCAGCAGCACTTGCAAAACTTTGCTTTGTTTTTACAGTTAATCAGGTGCGCTGTTAAAGGTCCAAGACAGCCTTGTTTTCCTGCACAGTGACACTGTTCTCCTCATTTTAACATTTCAACAGGGTATGTCAAAGCCCAAATAATAGTCTTATGACGGGGTACACTAAGTCAGTGTTACATTATCAAGTGTGTAAATTACAGCAGATGTGCTTTCCTTGCTCTTAATTAGAGTGATTCACTTACTTCCCCATTCTGCAATTTATAGGCAATTAAAATGCAAATGAGCGTGGTTCAACTAACCCAGGAAAGCTCACAGAGCTCACTAACCCAGTCTACAGGAGAACTGCTACCCACAGACCAACATAGCCCATGGCCCAGTAATTGACTCTTCTCAGCATTTGTAGGTGGCTAAAAATACCCAACAGCAAACCCAACCCACACATCACAAGAACTGGCTGTGGCATTTTCAACACTAAAGGAAACCAAGCACCTCCTAACTTGCAGGTTAGAGAACTTGCACCATAATCTCCTACATCTGCTTCCACTGCCACCGTTTTGTTTAACGTGTCTTATTCAACAATTGCAGTAATTTTAAAAAATAAACACGATGTATGTGCAGTCTCTGGCAAACCAGAAGTTTCATACCATGATGTCCTTGATGATCTGTTGCACCAGAAACTCGTTTGTGATCATATGGCTCCTGAGCTGACCGTGTTGCATTAGTAAGCGAAGCAACTGAGCAACAACAGGCAGTTCTTCCCGACAGATCCTGCTCACTTGCAGGCTTTGCAGCATCAGCCTCAGTAATCGTGGCAGGAGTGCTAATGCAGATATACACGATCCCCACAGCATGTCCCTGAGAGGAAAGCAGAACAAAAATTGAAGTGATTGAGGATACACATTTCAAGGATGCTGCTGTGAACTGCCTGCATGGCTGTCCAAGGAAACATGCCGCTGTGAATTCCACCATGCCAGCTGCCTTCACCAATATTAGTAGCAAAGTAGAAAACTTGTACCAGAAAATTCTGAATTTTAAAATATTCCAAAATTATGTACAGCACTGGGAAAAAAAACAAAACACAAAAAACAAAACCAAGGTCTGGCCCAAGAGCTACAAATGTTGCTGAAGTTTTTGCACAGTGTAATTTTTGCTTGATGCAGCTGGCAAGATGTTTTTGGTTTGGTACACTTGAATCTTTGTTCAGGTACACTTGAATCTTTGTTTAAGATTTGTAAGAAATTAAAACGAAGTACTCAGATTTTTGTGATACGCAAGTCATTAAATACAGAAAGTGAAGGAGGATTCCGGCTTTAAGTGCATATCTTTTCAGGCATTTTTAAACAACTTTCCTGTATATGGAAAAAACCTGAAGTTTAACTTGTTTAAAGATATTTCTGCTTTTCAGGTAAACTTATTGAATCTGTTATTTGTAGCTTTTGGGTTTTTTAAACTCAAATGGATTTGAAGTTTTGTTAAAGCTGAAACATCAGATCAGTTATGAGTACAAGCTTATAAAGCCAAATCCTTTGCACAGTGCTTTTAAATGTATCTGATGAAACTAAGGCTAAAGATTCAGGTATAAATGTCCACCTTTCTCAAGTCAGGATGGTTCTGACATCTAAGTAGAACAATTTAAGGTGAAACCTTCTTCAGTTATTAAGTAATTCCAGCTAACTTTGCCGATGTTTTTCTTATATCCAAGTACGCAAAAGACAGACAGGAAAATAAACTTGGGGCGGGGAGCAGGAAGAAGTGGTGCCCTTTCATTTTACATCTTTAAATACTTGTGGCTGCAAAGACAGAAACAATTAACATGGTAAGAAGAGCAGCTTTACCTTTTCTGTAGATGTTCTGCATCCTCTTTGTCTAAAGTTAGCAGAAAGTACAGAAGACTGTAACAACAAGAGGCCAAGAACTTGTGCAGGTTTTCACTTAAAATGCAGGCTTGATCCAAAAGCTTATTTATGGCACATAGAACAGATCCAGCTGTGCTATCAGGTATTACAACCAATCCAACCTGTATTAAAACAAAACACACAAAAAACAACAACTCCAAGTTCACTTTATACACAGAATTTTTTTACAGGGATACAAACATGCCTGGAGCTGAATGAACCTCCTTCCTATCATGACATATAGTACTTGGTTTCTGTTCAAGTTCTACATAGCACTGCGTTTTTTCAAATCCCTGTTTTCCCAAGAAATTGCCACCCATACCAACAGAAGGTTAAATTGACATCTTCATTCCATCCCCTTTGAACAAAGACTCATCTCAAACATGCTTAAAAAACACAGCACTGCTTTGAGCCTTGCTCTGAATGACCGTGCAGGCACAAACAATCTTCTGGGCAGAACAGGCCTTTCCTTTTAAGCATATATCATGGGACAGGGCATCCCTTCCATGTCTTGAAATGGCAGTGAGCAGCCACTGAGGTAGAAGGAAACTGATTTACACTACAGAAAGAAAAGCTTCTACCGGATTGTCATCAGAGTGAGTCTCCTTTGAAATCCAACATTATGAGCATTATGAACTGAGGTAAATTAAAGCTAAGGAAATATATGGTGAGCCCACGGCTGGGGTGATGCTCTTCTGTTGTTAAAAAGAGAACATCGTCTTGAGTAAGGATTTTATAGGCAGGATAGATAATTTAGAAAAAAAATCTTTTTTGGGTAGAGGCAGTGAATTAGAAGGCAGTTTAGATTTTGAAGTGCTATGGAATAAGTACCTTTGATTTTTGTCTTGTAAAGCCATAAAAAAAAAAAACCACAACTCATGATTGCTAGTGTGGCACCGTTTTCCATTAAAAAACTATTTAAGGAGTTTTAGAGTAGTCTAACTTACTCACCTGCAAATACACTGTTTTAAGGTGACAGAGGCAGTTGGTTTACTTAACATTTCTTTTAGAAATGTTTAGAAAAAAGATCAAAGTACAAGCTACAGAAATGTGACATTTCATTCATACGATTATTTGTGAGAGGTATAAGATAAAAGAACAACTACAGGTTCGAACTTTTAAATCCTTCCAACATAAGAGACTGGGCCATGAGTTCAAGGCCATGAGTGCAGGTCACTGTCCCAAGCTGACCCTTCCCCAGCCAGGTACAGAGGCAGGAGAAGGATGGTGTTCCTGCATGGACCACAGCTGTCACCAAGACCCTGCTGAACACTATGGGACATTGAGGCACTAAATAATAGAAACTAATAATGATGTTCCTGGCCAACCACAAATAGGAAATAATGACAACAAGCTGGACCAATGTCTACATGTAAAGAGAGCATCCTGAAGATCAAATGAGCCAACACAGCTGCTGAAATGTGTTAGGAAGCCAGTCCAGAAGATGATGTGAACACAGATGTTTTAATTTATACAAATCCAGTATATGAGGCTGTTCAAATTTAGGTTCCCATGTAGAATGTTGCCTACATGGTGCCTTTCCTGCCTGCTGGGTGTCAGCAGCCAGTTAGGAGATCTTGGGCAGCAGTTTTGTCAACTATAAAAACCCACTTAACTGTTTGCTCTCAAAGGGTCAGAGCAGTGGACCATATAAGCCTATTTAAAAGTTAATTTAAGTCAACACCACCCCCAAAAATCCAGACTATGTTTATAGGTAAGCCACTCCCTATGGAGGCTTTGGTCTAGTAACTTCTCAGTAGAGCTCCATACACGGAACTGCAGACACTTCTTAGGTTTTAGAAGCACCGTGACGGGAGGGCAGAGGCAAGACCCTGTGGTCCTCCCTCTCACAGGTAACTGCAAATCTTGTCACCCAGCTCTGGCTTTGCCATCCCCATCCTCAGCTCAGGGAGTGTTCAGAATTAGAAAGAGAAGACAAACTGTAAAATTCACAGGATCACAGAGTGGGTCAGGTTGGGAGACACCACAGTGGGTCATCTGGTCCAACCTCCCTGCTCAAGCAAGGCAATCCTAAAGCACAGGATTGTGTCCAGATGGTACTTGAGTATCTCCAGTGAGGGAAACTCCATAAAACCTCTCTGGGCAACCTGTTCCAGTACATGGTCACTTGCACAGAAAAGAAGTTCTTCCTTATGTTCCAGTGGCACTCCCCGTGCATCAATTTCTGCCCATTGCTTCTTGCCTTGTTGCTTGGCAGCACTGGCAAGAGCCTGGATCCATCCTCTTGATATCCCCTCCCTTTAGATACTTACATACACTGAGGAGTTAAAAAATTCACCTAAAGCTGCTAGTCGCTCTTTTGAAAAGCAAAAAATGAAGAAGCATTTCATTTTGAAAACAAGCTGAAGTACTCAGAAATCTGAGCAAAACCATCCATATAAGTTTGGATACCAACAGTTATTAGGTATTTTTTAAGTCTCTCTAATCTTGTTGAAAACTTTTAAAGAGGCTGAAATTATACATGAAATACATGGAATAAGTGAGTTACAGGGTTAATGAGACTGTTAGCAAATTTATTGCAAGGAAGTTTTAACCTAGAAGACAGAATGGTACTTACCAGATATTTACAGATGCCAGTCTGGAGAATATCAAAACACTGACTTTGTGAAGGTATAGTGGACAAGCTGTGGCAGATCATCTGTTTTAATAAAACAAAATTATATATAAGGACTCAAAATGCAACCAGCAATCATTCACTGTGCAGTCATACTTTGCTGACAGACCTAACTCCAAAGTACCGACGGGAACCAATAGCAGCTTTGTCTCTAAGTAACTGATTCTTTACAGTGTGTAAGAGTAACATTGTCAACATAAATTGTTCATTATTTAAAGAGATGATGATCTACACTATTGTTTTTGGGAGAGGCTTCCTGCATTTTACCTGTGTGACAGAAGCCAAAAAATATTCTATCCAGCTACACAAAGCCTCCAAATGCCTTTCTTTGGAGCTGAAGAATTTCGGAAAACAACTTTCCAAATAACTTCATGAAGCATGAAACAGAAGAATCACAGTGAAACAGGACAGAAAAATAATATAACAAAGAAGAACGTAGCAAAGATCCATTTCCAACTTATTTTCCAGTACGCTCCCAAAAATGTCATGTTCAGAAAAGGATACAAAATGTAATACTACAAAGGGAAATCTTGTTTTATAAACTGCCAAAGACTTTCTGGTGCTTACACAATCAGGCAAACCACCATAAAAACTACCATAAAATGCTGTATCGTGTCCTGGATTGGGTAAGAAAATCAGAGCTCTAGTGGAACTGCTGTTAAGCTGTACTGCAACCCTTGGCAGATGGCTTTCACTGTTCCTCTTTTCCTTCCCACCTATTCCAGTAATTTGCAAACTAGTCGGAGAGCTTGGGTGTCCTCTCTCTGTTCCCATTCCCTGCTTATCCCACCAGTGCCAGCTGCAGCCCCCGGAGAGCCAAGGTGCACAGCACAAGTGCATTGTTAGGCCATTAGCAATGGTGCTGTCTTGCTAAGGACAAGGAAGATGGAAGAGCCAATATATGAGGAATGGAATCTTCTGTTTGTGCTCATAGAAAATAGCAAGGCCAGATGTTTGAGGGATGGAGGAATTTATATCCAAGAGTTTTACAAATATCTCGGCTAAGCAAAATGCATTCCTCTAAGATACCTCACTGACTGAGGGAAAAATCAAAGGAACTTGCACAAAATGGTCTGACCCGAGGGAGTGTAAATTCTGTGATAGTGTCCTGGTTTTCAGGTTGAAGATGAGTCAGGGCAGGTCAAGACACTGAAGCAAGAGATAAGGACGAAACAAAAAGCATCACCCATGTCATGTCAAAAATGATAGTCCACAACATTTCCAGCTGAAGAAAAGTTAGGGAAAAACTGCTAGCTCAAGTCCTGTAGTATGAAAATTCTAACTAATGTGGATGCCAGTGGTGGTTTAATCAGAAATGGCCAAGCAGCAGCATCTGTGGTGATAAAAAAGTACACTCAGCTTTTTTCAAAATTACATGCCAAACCTGCTTTTAGCCTTGCTTAGGCTGGCCAAATTCAGGAGACCCTTAACACATCTACCTTGTGGAACATAATACTGTAGGGCTCTCAGGATATTGCTTGTGTTAACGAGTATTAAAGGTGTAGTGCAAGTGTTTTGTTTGACTAGTAGGACTATTAAAAAGACAATTTTATAGATACTCTTGCACTGAATATCCGTACTATACATTCATTTCATAATGAAATAATATTATTAAAACTGAGTACTCCATCCTAAATATAGTAGGGCTTCTGTACACTGCAATTTGAAAGTGATAAAATATTAAGTACCCTGGAATATTCCCAAGAAATGCACTCAAAACATCTCTGTATTAACAGTGTCAAGGAATAAAGTCAAGCTGTGACAGAGGTTACTACTGGGGATTGTCATGTCAAGGACAAATGCTGATGCCAATCTGACCTAGCATTTTAATGAGCAACACTTACACAAAAGGTAAAGCTGCACTGATGGAATCTGTCGGCTGACAGCTCAAAGCTGAGAAACCCTGCCAAGGATTTCTCAGCAGAAGGACTGGACTAACCTATAGAAAAGAGCGCAGGGGTTTGATGAATACCAGCTACAGAAAAAAATTCAGTGAAAGGAAAGTGGTGGGTCATGTGCTTGGAGACTAATAAAAACTTCTGCATGCAACTGTGAGTTTTAACACTTGCAAATGAGGAGAAAATTCTGTGAGTAACAACTGACCACAAGGTGGTTGTGATACAACCATGAAATGGGCAAATGTCACTTCAAGGATGTAAAGATAATCCCAGCAGAAGTGATCAGACAGAATAAGGATCATCTGTCCAATACCACTCTGTAACATCCTACTTAGAATTAGACTATTTGTGACATACTATGCAAAACAGGAGTCACTCACTTTCAAGAAAGGCAAATTCAAACCAAACAGATGTAGAAAAACTGCACAAAGAGAGATCCTGTCTTACAGGTATCAATGGGAAGAATTTAACCTGCCTAGGCTGGCAAAATTATACCCAAGAAGGGATATTGTCGCTTAAAAAACACAACAGAGTGGTGAAAACCACTTCAGGAAGAGAAATATAAGCAATCAGTAACAAAATATAACAATTATCACAACTTGCTGGGAATGCAGATGAGATGGGAATTGGGAAGGTCAGTTAGAAAGGGGAAAATGCAGGGGACATTTGTTGCTCGTAAGACAGAGCTTAGGCAGTTTACAAATGAGGTTTGCCATATGCTTGTGAGCATGTCTCATTAGACACAGTATGCCAGAGAGATCCCTTTTAATTCAATACATACCCACAAGAGGTCAACAAACTAAAGACCTTGAAGACAAATCCACCAGGCCCACCCAAACTACAGTTTCATTATTAATAAAATCATTATTAATAATTCACCCTTACAACTACCTCCCTAGAACAATCCTACCAGTCCACTGAGGGTCTCCCTGAGATGACAAGTTGTAGGAGCATTTCAACTACAGGTACGATTCACTGACACTCAATATTCTTCCAGAATTGGCAAAGAAAATGGGCATCATACCACGGAAGAGCAGCATTCTGGCTTAGAAGTATTGTGGTAAAGTGCAAGTTCGTTTTTCAACCTTTTAGATCGTTCTGACTCTCAAAATAGCACCACCATTCCCTACATCCAGTTCTGTTTTCCTGTGATTAAGTGGGAGTGGCAATTCTTTTAAATTCCCTAAATTAAATCCTGCTTGAAATGGCTTTCATACCAAATGTCTCTTATAAAAAGTGAAACTGAACCGTTTTGAGACATGGAAATGAAAAGAAAAGAAAACTTAATTATCGCATGAAAATTAGTAATTTCCCTGACAATTTATTTTCCTTAGGCAAGGTTTTGCATGATATTTAATTTCCATAATAAAATGTCACAGCTGATTCATTATATTACATTTGATTAGCATTTATCACATTTTTGGCGTATTCATAGATTGGGTTTGGATCAAAGCCAGAGTAGTTTTGTTTCAGAGCATTTCTGAAGTGAATGGACTGAGAACGAGCATTTCTGGTCAGAGAAGGGGTGGGTGGGGCTTGTTTCCTTTTTTTTTTTTTTTAATTTTGTTTGCATGTCCACTTGAATAGATTAACCCAAAGTAAAGCACAATCTTAAATACAGGGCTTATCTGTTAACATTATGCAGCAAATGCTACAGGCTCCCTAATTCACTGGCAGGTTTTCAAACCAAACCTTCCTGATCAGACAAGCCCAGCTACCCAGCACACTCACAAGCCACACAACTGCAACTGCAGGTTCCCTTCTAGTGCTTTGGGAAATCATTACTACATGGGCCTCCTTGCCTGCCACACCAAAGATGTGTGGTAGCCAACTAAAACAGGGAATTTAAAAGAAAGAAAGAAGGAAAGAAAGAAAAATAGGCTGGAAAGGCAGCCCAGGAGCACAGCATGCCCCAGGCTTTTTGGAGATCCTAACAAACATTTTTTGCCACTGACAGCCACCCTAACTGACTGTTAATCCAATCTCAAACAGCTTTTTCCCATAACTGTAGTGCAGAATCAGAAGAATTCATTAGTAAGATGCTCTCGACTCCAAAAGACAGAGTTGGGGTGACCCAAGGAATCCCAGTCTCAATCTGAGCCCTCACGGAACAGGGCTGATGAACCAAGACTAATGTTTTTTTCATTGTTGAACTGTTTCCATTCCCTCAATGCTTCCCATAACATGACAGAATCCTGATTCATAAAGTCTCAAGGGAGACTATTTATCACTAACTCTCCAGGGAAAATCTGCATATTATTTCAAGCTTAATCATGCTGCAAAGTACTCTTTTTTCCAAGAAAAATTCTCATCTTCCTCTGAAGACACACACAGGCGTGAGCACAGAGAGGAACCCGAGCAAGTCAAAAAGATAATGGATCAAGTATTTTAGCCAGCCACTGTGTGGAGTCAGACCAAAGACAGTTCAGACTCCCAGAGAAGTGATTTTATTAAAAAAAAAAGTTGGCACCTACTAGACACTATATCCTAATGTGAACTTCAAAATATATTTTTCAATTCACATTGACATGCACCTCCAACACGGGTAAGTAAAAAGTAACAGGCTGTTCTGCAGTCAATTCCCAAGCCCTTGTGGAATGACTGCTTGGAGTGGGACTCTATCCAGTGTAACATGTTACTGTGGAGCGTAGAAAACGAGAAGTTTTCAGGTGATGGGGCAGGCAATGAAGCTTGTTGTCTGAAGCTTGGCCAGCTTCCCCCGAAGCACCCTGGCTTATCAGACAGTGTACTCCCTTGACAGGTGCTGCTTCTCTTTCTGAAATAAATTGATTTGACAGGGCAATATTAACAGTGCCCTGAGTTGTTGAGAAAGCTGCATACAACAAGAGATCTTTGTTCATCTGCCTTGGGTAAGCTCACAGGGGCGGATGTGAAAGGTATTCCTGATTCACTGACTCCAGAAGAAAAGAAGGATAAAAAAAAACTATAAAAAACCCACATGAAAACCTCCCACATTCATAATAAAACAAAATAAAACCTAAGTTAATAAAAGAAAAAGCCAAAAAGAAGAGAGACTGCAGGAGAATATTACATAGGCAAGCAAGAGAAAAAAAACGTACCATGGTGCTAATTTTACATTCAGGGCAGCAAAATGGGATTACAAAAACTTACTTAAGAATTACAAATGCATAAGAACATGTATGGCATCCCACATGTCGATACAGTACATATTTCCAAAGACTCAGGATTATGAGACACACTTCATGTCCTACTGCTGTCTCAGAAACACCGCTGGACATGAATACATGAGTTGCAATCACCCCTGCTCACCTCCTGTGCAACAATGTGATCACGTATTTAAATCTGGGTATCAGCAAGATTTGGTGTCAGGAGGCACAGAACTACAGGCTACAGACAATCCCACTGGCTCACTGAGGGGCATTCCTGAAAATACTTTTATCAGCAAACCCAGCTTTTATGCTCAACAGCTAATGTGCTATCCAGGAGCAGACAAAGCCATACCTGAAAAACAACACAGGTCTGGTTCTCTTCTCAGAGCCACCTTACTAACAAAATTCAAAGAAAGGACACCACAAAACAGCTTTGCTACCCAAGGAGCTTTTGTTTCATCCTCCTGCAGCCATAATAAAGCCCTTCTTTCACAGCTCTGCAGCTTCCTCACAGCTATAAAATGTCACCATGGCCAACTGTTCCTCCTCCGGATCTCTCTTGGTCAGACCAAGTGCAGGACAGTCAAAGGAACAGCTGATGTACAGGTCTCCAAAGTCACCTGCCTGCCCCTTCTCCAAACTAACGGGCTTCAAGACATGGAAAACCCTACACTTAGCTCTTGTCCCACAATGCCCGTCTTTTGGAGCAAATTTAGTTTAGGGATCAAAAGCCAGGATGTGAATATAAAGCACAATGCACGGTAACTGTGCAGATGTTAATTCACATTAGTTACATGCAGTAACGCGTGAGCTCCCAACTCCACGGTATCCCAGGATATGCTGGAAGTATATGATGCAAGTATGGTGGAGCACCGGCCTGAAGATCAAGTTAGACTTTCTGGGAGTTTGTGTTTTACTGTTTGGGTCTTACTGGTGGGGGCTAGTTTTGGTGGATTTTTGTTTATTTTCCATTTAAGTTTTATGTCTTAAGAAAACTATATAAGAAACCTTTGAAAACCAGCTTTATTAATTTATTAAAGACTACTTAAATAATTTCTGTTTCTTTGGACTTCGCACTAGTTTTCAAGAAAAAAATTATTTTCATTTCTAAACATTAAACTTTGGATAGGATGCGGTTTTTACAAAACACTAGCAGGCTTATATAAAATTTTTTAATTCTCCTTAAAGAGGTTTAAAATTATAGCATAACTCCTAGTTTAGAAGGAATATAATTTAAAGGGAAGTTTATTTACCATCAGCTGCTTTTTCCACCCAACCTGGAAATCTCAATAAAGACAACAAATTGAAATTTTTCAGGAGCTTCAACTCAAAATCTACATGTTAAAAATTTAGTGGGTTTTTTTTAAGCGTTAATCTCTGCATGAAGTCAAGCTACAGCACTGCAACACCACCAACTACTTCAAGACAAATCTCCTGGCAGGGCTTTTAATTTACATGCATTGACTTGCTATCTTTATTGATTTGCTGTAATTTTTCATAGCATATCGCTGCAGATACAGCTTTCCCAACTGTATTTCACATGGCTTATCCATTTTTGACACGGATTAGTATATTTCATTACATGCATCCCAAGGTTTTTGAATTCAAGATTGCTTTTAAAAGCAGCTGACCTTCCCTAGTGTTTGCTCTTAAACGTTTTGAACGTTTGGTTGAGTATTTTATTTCTTCAAGTCAGCTATGTGCTCTATACAGCTCTAGAATCTTGACTTCAAGCAAACCTTCAAATTATCGTTTACCTTCCCCATCAGAAATGTTCAGCCATCACAAGCATCAAATATTACAAGAGAAATTACCATGTATACACAGTTACCCTGTTAAACTCTTCATTTCTGTGGGCACTATTTCATTTGATACTGGCAGAGCAATTCAATTACAGGGGAATGAACAATAATACCGACAAACACTATAGGCACAGTTAAAATGAGCCAAGACCGAAAGTGTCTTCCCTCAGGCTGCAACCATTTATTCTGGAGTCCCATTTATTTCAGCTACGGTGGTATGCTTTTAAATAATTGGCTTTAACAAGACAGAAGTAATTTTAAGAAGAAGTTGCTCCAGAAAAGGAACCAAGGTCCCCACATTTAACATATCTTTTCAACAAATCGCAAAATAGCATTTAAAGGGACACTTCTCTTAAGCATTGCTCCTCAAGTGAAAATGACCACTATTTAAAAGCTTGCACAGAAAGCAGTGTGGCTTCAGATTTTCTCTATACCAATTACCACTCTCAAGACAAAAATAATAGTTACAAACAGTATCCATCTCAAAACAGATTTTGTTATAAACCACTTAAAAGCATTAGTTCCTATCAGAAGTGCATTTGTTTGGCCCTTTTACCAATTACTGTTATCCTCATGCTACGAAGTGCACTGGCTATAATAACACTCCAGAAGTCCAAACTGCTGCTCGAAAATGCCTCAAGTTAATCCTTTTTCTTTACAGAACTTGCTCTTTCTCGACACGCACCTTTTCTTCTCCCACATCTCTGGCCTGCACATGTTATACATTAAATTCCCTCTTACAGTTCTTTACCATTAGAAACACAGACCACTCCCTGCACAGATAGAGACAGTTTTGTTTATGTATTATTTACCATATCTACAACTGCATCTGAAATCAAAAGCAGACAAAAAAGTGAATGGAATTCTCTGATTCATAAAAGGAAATTGTTCTCTTAATACTGATGATCACTTTTCACTATATGCCAGATATGCCAGTAACCACTATTACCAGATAAAAGGCCAGAGGAAAGAATATCTTAATTTTTCTCCAGTAAGAAAGCAAGCTGAAGAAAGAGGTGCCCCTACTTTTTTGTTCACAAATTCTGTGGGGAAAAAATAGCAAATCTGGGGGGAACACCCCAAAGAGCACTGCAATATCTGGCAAGCATTTAACAGGAACAGTTTGACTTTCAGATCAAATATAACTGTAACACACCTCTGCCCCATACAGTGAATCTCATTATGCACTGGGAAAAAGCAACAGCTCAGAACTCCGTTTGGTCAAGAGCCTACAAAATCAGGTGGGTGTAGAAGGTTTCAACCCTTCTTCATGCAGATTTTTGATGCATGGAATGTTTGTTCCCATTCTCTTTTTCATAAATTACGTCTCCAGAAAAGAGTTCAGGCTGACTCATAACTGCAAAAGTAATGCAATGCTCCATAGGATGTCCAAATCATCTTTCATTACTAACCAAGAATATCCAGCTCTTCGCTTAATGATTGCCATCCACTTCTGAGAACCTGAGAGAGCACCTTGGATCTTTCCTAAGGAAAAATACTTTAACAAAAGCAAGCCCTAAGTTTCTGAAAATACCAATCCCCCTTGTCGGCACCAAAACACTGAAAAGAAAGCGGTAGGAGAAATAACCTAAACTTGCAACCAGAAACCCAAAGGCACAAAAAAGTAATCAAACTACTTCACTCTTCCCTATGTGAAAATATTCTAATTGCCTAGTTTCACAACCAGCTTTGACAAATTTGCGGGACAGAAGCAAAAAGAGGAAGGAGAAGACACAAGAGGTGACATTTGCAGAAGCAGGTATGGTGTATATATAAATCCTTCAGATGCTGGATGGGATTAGGCTACCTCTTCGAGAAACAAATAATCCCCCTGGTGCATTCACAGAGGAACAGGACAGGGAGAGAGAGCATTCTGGCCTTTCAATACTGATGAAAGGTATTTTTGGTGAGAAAACGCTTCCTTACTGTCCAGAAGAGGCAAAGCAAAACAAATTACAAAGTTTAGCTGCTCCACAGGCCAAATGACTAAAGGCAGGACATCATAAAATGTGTGTCAGTCATGGTACCAAACAACAACCTTGCCTAAAATGCTTTTCAATTCATAGCAGCACACATTCAGTGTGTGTCTCAGGCTATCATAAGTTTCAGCACATTATCACTTAAACGTTATGAATTAGAAAACATCTACTGTTCCGCTTTCTTGAACCAAAAAGACTGCCACAAGAAACCATACAACTAAAACCTTCTGTTTCGCTCTTCTTTCTGAATTCACGACTATGATTTCATAAGTACTGTCAAACTGGCATGTCATTAAAACATGATTTCACACCTTAAAGTGGTTTCTGTTGAGCTAAACAATAAAAACACTTGAGCCAGAAAGATGACTAACGCACCTGTTTTGAATAAAATCTAGTGGCTCAAATCCCTTTAGAACTAAAAATAAAATGAAGCTTTCAGCTCTTACAATCTTAGACATGGGTGCAGAAGTCACAGTGAAGTTTCTAATTCCAGTAAATTTTTATTAACTAAGCATCTGAAGTTATTCTAAATAATCACCAATGCCATCTTAACATTACTCCAAGTTGAAACCTTATGTAACGCTTTGAAGCTTTTTAATTAACAGTGGCATTTATTGTCCAAGAAAACTCTTTGTATTAGCATTTTTACAATTAATTTGCTTTTGAAAGCTGAAACATATTGCTGGTCCTAATCTTATTAGTGCTTAAGAATTTCCACCAAAGCTTCTACCAGTTTTTTTCCATGAGTATTGCTTTGCGTACTACGTGTCTGAACATTCAACTTCTAAAGCAGCTTCCTTCAAAATGTTATCTGATGGTTGTAGAAAAATGTTGGCTGCCTGACAGCTGTTATGTTTTTCATTCTTTTTTTCAACTCAAATCTCAAGAAGATTTAGGCATCTGTGGAAAAGGGATGGGGAGCACTCGGAGTTTGCGTGCTGTCATTTAGCATTAGCGTTGATGTATTACCTCTGTCACAGCCCAGTGGTGTAAAAACTGGTCCAGATCAGTTAGGTAAAGACGGATAGGTGAAAGCTGTGTCTGGCTAATGTGTGGTTTTCCTCTAATGCCCTGGAGACTAGTCAACTCCTCTCTTGAAAACCCTAGGGAAAAAGAAGCAGTACAACAGTATCACAAAACAAGCCAAGCAGTGTTTTACTTCAACAGCATCATTGACAAACACTGTCTTTTAAATTATCTCAGCATAACGATTTTTTATTGAAAGCTCTTGCTTGGTATTTTAAATTAAGTATATCAAAATACAGTTGTTGACTTCTGAAAGCAAACAAAAATATTTGAAAAATCAATGGCATTCCCATTTAAACTAGAATTTGGTATAAAAAAATAACTTTAAGAGGCCAAAGTTATGCTGTTTTCAATATATGCATCTTTAAAAATAATAAAAACAGGTATAATGCAAAATACTTGACATGTGTTCACAATAACTGAGTAACCTAACACAACCCCAGGGTTAAAAAAAAAATAAAATCATTTGGCTTACTATTTCTAGCCATGTATTAGATGTTTTGGTAAAACAGGATGTCACTTTGGCTTTGCTTCCATTTTCTCTGTTATCAGAACAGCACTCTTTTCACCGTTTTAGGAACAAAATCTTAATTTTTGAAAACAAAGTGGTTGAACATTATAAATAACAGAGGTGATGAAGAAAAGCCACTTTATTTTTTACCACAGCACAAGTTACTGGAAATTATTTCTTAGTAATATTACGCCACTTTAACCACTGTAATTTCCCAAAGTTGCATCACCACATAATACAACTATTTTTATAGCTGAGTAAGAATAGAGTAGCAGAAGTAATTCTGCTCACATGCTGACCTTGGGCAGCTCACTTCAACGTACTTTGATTACTTTATTCTGATGGAATGTTTTTAACAGCGTAAGCATGTTCACAGGAAATCCCAAAGGCACTCATTTATATTGTTATGAGCCAATAAAAAGGCATCTACTTCAAACTAGGAAAAAAAAAAAATCTGTTCATGTCATATGCTGAATTTAGGTTTTTCTCTTACTTTCCAAAGAAAGTTTCTAGAATGAAGAAAAAGTATGCAAATATTCAGCCTGAGTGGGAAAGTGTAAACATAGGATATCAGAAGTCAGATCAAGAGAAAAAAGGGTATCAAAAATATATAACAAGATTAGAATTACTTTCAGGAAGTACTTACTACACCATTTATTCTGAATTAAATTCAGTAATTTACTACCAGAACAAATTCTATTTTGTTAATTCTGAATTATTACATTCATATGGATTACCTATAAGGGTTGAAAACAAGAAGCTGAAATAGTCCACATCATTCACTGAATTTTCCTGCACTTGGCACTTCCAGCCTGCAAAGGATGATCTACACAAAACCAAGAGCAGACAGTTTATTAAAAACCATATAATTAAGAATTCACAACCTACCTCCATAATACAATCAATTAGCATGCCTAAATTATTAATTCTAGCATTCCTGTTTCTAACTGCTGTTGTTAGAATAGCATTTTAAATAGCTTCAAAACAGAACTTGCTCTTTTAAAGACAAGCAATACTGAGCTTTGTACCCCTGCACGGGCTTAGGTTGTTAAGATGATTAAATTACTGAGATAGGAACTTTTCAGAAATACCAGTATAACATTTAATATAGTGACAACAGCCAATACACTGTAAATTAAACTAGTTTTATTTCCTTACTTGGTAAAAGTCACCATATTACAGAAACTGGACCATATTTTTCATTATATCCACTACTCTTAATACAGCTCTTTACACGAACAACAGATCCCACCTAAAAGCAGTCTCAGAATCTATTTTAGAATTGCTGAAGATATTAAACACAGAACTGAGTTAAAGACTTGGCTGGAGATTTAGAACACAAAAAAAGGAGCAATATGCAAAGACAGGAGCAAACCCGTTGTCAAAGCTGCCTGACACTTCCCTTCTCGGGGGCAATCTGTAACAAGTGGAGCACCAGCCCACTTCTGCATCTCAGATTAGAAGCCGTACACGCTTGTGGAAACTTGGAGCAGACACCACTGACCACTGCCACCACTTGCCATTTATCAGTGCTGAACTAGGAAAAAGCCAGGATCTGGGAACACGTACATCTCACACATGCTTCCCTCAAAAGGCTGCACCTCAGACCTACATCACATTATGCAAAAAATGCATATTATTCAAATTGCCTTGTATGCTGCTTTTGGCACTGGGGACTATGGATCTTTGCTGTAAGAGATTGCTGCTTTCTGTTCTTACAGTCTTGTGAAATTTCAGAGCTTCTGAATGCAATTTTCCAAGCCAACTATATGCCTCAGATCATTTTTTCCCCCCTCTAATTTCTCTCTGCTAACAGCCAAAATGGCTTAGCTCATGGGTAACAAAATTCTGGAAAGCTTGTTTTGCAGAAATTTTTTACAGCTCCATGCTTTGGGAGCAAAAATATCAAATTTGAAATGCCGTTGTGCCAGGCATATACATTTTGCCACCCATGAAAATCCATCCACAATATTTCAGCATCCACAAAAATGACAGCTAGAATATGCACGTCTGGAGTTACTTTGGGGGAAAAAGAACTTCAGAATTTCTTTAAATTAAACAGAAACTTCAGGATTCCACAGACTACCATGTAGGATAGTTGATTCTTGGGAAAAAAATTCACAGCTGGGTGAGAGAGCACAAAGTAAGGCTTTATTAAATAAAGCTCCCACTTCACACTGTATTTTTAATGCCTGGATGTAAGGATTTGCCATAATTCAGGCAACATAGTGAGCCGGGCCTAAGAGAAGGACCAAAGGTCTCCTAGGAACTAGAAGGGACTGTTCAGAGCTGCCTGCACTGCAAAGTTGCTACTTCCTTTTCTTAACTTGCAGTCTCTCAATCTAACATAAGGCTGACACTTGGCTGCCAACACTGAGTTCTCCCGAGTCAAAGCCCTTGGCCATGGCCATTAGTCTTCTCCCAGGAGATGGGAGAATTTTTTCTGTCCTTCCAAGGAGGTCCCAGTCCCATTCATTACAGCATCGAAGAGATTTCACACATACTCAACTAAATCAGCAAAAGCTCTTGCCACCTATTTCCCTACATAAAGTGAATATTCACACAAGAATTAGATCTATATACCAGAGAGAAAGAAGCCCGTGTCCTGTTCAACATAGCAGAAGAAACTGCCTGCATGTGATGCAGAGGGATCATGAATCAGACTTGAGGTCACTCATTACACCAAAATGAGCATTGGGAAGCATGGAGACAGATTCAGGAGAATTCAGGACTTACTGGGCATATAAATTCAAACTGTGATGCAACTACTGAGCAAAATGGTAGGATTGCAGTAGGTTGGAAGAGATACATCACATAACAAGCTGCAAAGGGAATTGGGGAAATGTGAAAATAAAAAAAAATACTGGGCAGAAAGAGAAAACATAGAAATAATTTGTGATAAGCCTGAATTCAGGGAATAGGGACTTACATGGCAAATCTAGTCAGAATCTGGTTTAAAATAATAAAATTAAAAAATGTTTTTCTATGCAACAATTAGCAGATGCATGGACCAGTGCATGCAAGAATATTACATGAACTCTAGAAGAGAGGAACAAAAATTCAAGATTCACTGCAGAATAGCAAACACAATCTGCAATAGGTTCAGGAGGTCCCTGGACAGGAGAAATGATTGTGAAGCTTATCGCTAAATAATCAAACACTTCATTAGTTTTGTTTTCCTACCCACATTTGACTATCTGCATACTCGAAAACAGGACAAGCACGTCAAGCATCCTAACAGCATGCCAGGCTAAGTGCCACTGCTGTAAATGTAAGAGAAAGCAGAGAGAATCTCTGCAGTTCTGCCCTGGGAACGGGGAGGCAGTGTAAGGCGCAAGCCCTTGACAGAGCTGTTAAACGGTTTTAAGACTCATCTACAAGCGAGTTACACTGAGTCACACACACAAAACCAAGATCCCCAAAATTCAACTGCAGTTTACTTTTCTAGAAAGTGAAAGCTATTACATGCATAGAAGAAGCCTCAAAGTTAAAAGAGCATCAAGGTTAAAAATAATCTAGCATTAAATTTTGCAAGTGACAGAGAAGGTTGCCTATGATCTTCAGCTTGGCCTCTCTGTGAATACACCTTGGAGTATGATAATACTATGTGTCATGTTTTCTCTAAAAAAAAAAAAATAAACCTATGCCTCATTCAAATCAAGGATGAATGGATCAATCTGGATTACACAAGGACGGACAGCACAGTCTGACCTGTTCCTGCCTTATTTATTGTATCATCTATAACGTGCACGGTGTATGAGGTATGAGACAGTTAAAAACACAGTAGAAGGAAGAATTGGCTCACAAATTCAGGTAAACAAACAGGTTTCAGGCATTATACTGGATCACACTCCCATCTGTATTGCAAAAATTCTATGAGGTGCTAGATAAATACTTTTTAAAATTGGAGGACAGGAAGTCTGTGGTTTTTTCCAAATATCATCAGATTTTTTGTTTTTACTTTTAGAATAGAATGAACCCTCATTATTCATAGTGGAGGCTTCTCTCACCCCTTATTGTTATCCCTACTTATAGTTATCTACAGTTATAACTGTAGTTATAGTTATCCCTAGCCCTGCAACAGTTCCACAGTAAGTAAAAGACTAAAACAGGCACTAACAGCTGTGGAGCAATACAGCTTCAATTATCTTTAAGAGCATCACACAGATCCATCTGATCTCTACTGCTCCACTTGCATTTACAGTGAATTTGAAGTCAATCCTTTGTTTTCAAGACAGAAAATGCTACATATTCTGAAAAATCAGAACCCAAATGTTTCATGCTGAATTCCTAAAGTCATCAAGTACGTTTATGTACTCCTGTCTATACCTTTCCTTTGCCTCAGTTCCTCATCTTTAAACTGGGAAAAATATCACCTCCCTATCTCCTGGAGAAAATTACTTCTGCACAATAAGAAAATTCCATGGCTGGGGGCAGGGGAGGAATCACTTTGTTTTCCTAGTGGGACCTAATACAATAGAGAAAACATGGAATCTTCTACTGGAGGAGAGACGTAGTGTAGTATTAAGTAAACACTCCTTCAGTGCTCATGGTGTATTCCATACAGAACGCAGAATTGAAAAATAACATGACACTATGTGATTAAAGACTACATGAGAATCTCACAGATACAATAAATTAAGACCAAGACCTACGTCTTTCTAATAACACAAACACAAAACAGCATTACAGCACTGAAGAAGTTTGTTTAAATAAAAGTCTAACCAGTTGTCATCGCCTCAATTGCCTTAAAACCCAAGTGTCTGTAATGCAGTTAAAGCGCCTCAATTTTGAGGTTCGAGTAAAGGAAATCAAAAATAAGATAAGGAACACAGAACAAGAGAGATTTAATTCTAGAACAGATGTTGATGTACTACAACTACATTACAAATTATTTTTAAAAATCTTAGTTCAAAACGTTAAGATTACCACAAATAATTAGAAACTTCGTGCACTTTTAAAATGCATTTTCAAGATCCTTGTAAATTACACGTTAGACATTTGACTAAAAAAATTATCTGCTTTATATGTGGATGAGAGCTAATAAGCATATTATAACTTCCCTTTTTTGAATAAATTATTACTGACAATGGGAACCTGTTATCAAATTGTATACAAGTGAGACCTCGCCAGTCAACTAGTCCAAACCCACATTAACTATGATGAATTACATGTTGTAATTTCCATAAGGTCATCTGCTCTCCTTGAGAACCTCTCTACTGAGATTTAGAATTGCATCTTTAGGTAACCTGCTCTGTACACCAAATGGTATTAAAAAAAAAAAAGCTGAATCTGATTAACTTAAAAATAACTGCCTCTCTAGCCATTAGCATAGCCAATATTTCTCAGTCACAGCAAGTGTGCAGTGCATTCCTTTTATAGCTTACTATGAACTTTTCTTTAAACTCCAGATGGGCCTCCCTACTTTTGTTCACACAGTTATTTTCAAGTTGGCTATATCACAGCTACAAAATAAAAACAACTGCAGTTTATGCAAAAGTGGTTATTTCTCAACTACGGACTATTATATCTGTGCTTCCTGCCCTAAACTAGCTACCAATTGACTTATGGTTCAGGTTTAAGGTTTTTGGCTTGTGTAGTAACAAGGAGTCTTTGGGTAATTCAGAGGTCTCTAGTAGAAGAACTCTGATGAACCTTGCTGCAGTCATTTTACAAATTATCCCTCCACTTGTCCTCCTGTAAAACACCCCTGCTCAAACCCCAGCTCAGACAGCAATGCACCCGTCAAGCACTTGCTATGCAAGTTCTGCTTAGAATTTGGATTTGGGTTGGATTTTTTTTTTTTTAGCAAAAAAATTGGGTTTGTGTGATTAATCTCAAACCCCTGAGTTCAGTCTTCAAGTATTTTTAAAGTAAAACATGAAAAAACAAATGCAAGATTCATAGTTCTTCTAAAGCATTGATACTATCATCCTTTTGTTTGAAAATGTGAGGGTTATAGAATTCAAGAAGTACAAGGTCAAGGGTCCAGGTTTTCTGTTCAAGGAAATTAAAATCCAATTCTTTCACCTTCCAGGAAAGTGTTCCCAACACTATAATTGCGAATATGTAGTGCAGGGTGTTGCTGAATCTTTACAGAATTATTTAAACATCGGCAAGACAACAGCCTGAGAAACCTAACCTATACTGTGATAAGTGATCCCATTTTAAATTTAGCTTATCAACCACTGATTACAGATTTAACCAAGCCCTCCCACAATTGTTTCTTTAATTCTAGATTATAAAATCATTCTAAAAGGAGTTTCCCCTCTATTTCTGCCACTGCCACTTCTGTTCCATACAGAACATTTAAACAGTCATAAACACAGCTGATTCACTCATTTCCCAAAAAAACCTAACTGCATTCTAGGCCTCAACTCTGTGAAAATTTAATTAAATTATTACATACACCTACTCAAAATAGTTCAATGACTAAGTCACTGCGTTAGGAAATAGGAAATCAATCTCCCCTTAAGATGAAGATAGTGAATACAGATTTTCTGCAACCTCAGCAAGTGCTTTAATCACCGAGACACTACTACTAATTTATTATTACATTGTCTTTCAAACACATCAGGAGCAGAAAATTTCTGCTTCTGTACATGCAGCAGACAATCACTGCCCAAGAGTCACTTGGTCTGCTCAGCCTGGAGGAGACTGAGGGGAGATCTCTTTGCTGTCTGCAACTTCCTCACGAGGGGAAGAGAGGGACCACACACCGATCTGATCTCTGCGGCAACCAGTGACAGGACCCAAAGGAAATGGCCTAAAGTTGTGTCAGGGGAAGTTCAGGTTGGATATTAGAAAAATACCACCCAGAGGGTGTTTGGGCACTAGAAACCAGGGAAGTGGCCGCAGCACCAAGCCTCTCTTGAGCTCAAGAAGCGTCTGGACAATGCTCTCAGGCACGTGGTGTGACTCACGGTCACTGTGCACGGTGAGGAGCTGGACTCGATCCTTGTGGGTCCCTTCCAATTCAGCATATTCTGTGATAATCCCACTGCAACCAAGGATCAGAAAGTTGTTCCCATTGCATGAAACAGGACTGACTTTTCCTTTACAACCCAGGACCACAGATGTGGAGGACACCACCACTTTATCACTTTCGAATCTTCCACTGTCATCAACCAGACACTGTACTGACAAAGAGTCTTCATTAATCCACAGAGAGGTGTAGAGGAAAGGCTTCCTTCTTTCTTTAGGCTTCCTTCTTTCTTTAGGCTTCCTTCTTTCTTTAGGCTTCCTATTTTTATGACCTGTGCCACTTATGACCTCTCAACACAGCAACTCTAGTATTAGGCCAGACAGTTTATCTATCAGCACAAACCTGTTCGGCTGCTGAACAGCACTCATCAGAAGGAGACTTCCAGAGATACTGCACCATATCCTTCTCTAGAGCTCGTTCAAATTCTTCAGCACGCTGCTCAGGGGTCACTGTGTGAGCCCAGAAGTACTGTACAGGTGTGTCTCCTAGCCAGCCTTCTCACAGGACTGTGATGAATGCTTCATGTTTTACAGATGCCCATCTGTGTAATTAGTAGCAGCACTGTCTGGCAGCCATTTAAAATAGTGCTTACATGTAAAAATACGTGTTAAATATGAGGCAGTGGATCACGTATGGAATTAACTATGAGCATGAAAAGTATCTTACAATACATCCCAAACACTCCCGTGTTCTCATTCTTAGGAGCTGTGTGTGTATAAAAAAACAATATACACTGAAAGGAGTAAACCCACTTGCAAGTACCACACTAGGACTGTTGTACCTTTGTGGAAGAAAAACATACCACATTTTCCCCTCAGTAGGCATGTACTCACACTACTGTGAAACACGTTCTTTTAAAACATTAAAAAGCCCTGTGCCAATATTTATCTCAGCTCTGGCATAGTTTATTCCTGTTCAGCTTTAATGAAAAATAATTTCTGTCAAATTGAAATGCAACTGCAATAAAGTATAAACTCAGGTCCCTGCATCAACTCAATCAAATCAGTTTTGTTTTACACTGCTAATGAGGATGATCATTCTCAGTTTTCATATCAGTTCTTGAAAAGACAGAAACTATGACTGTCACAAACTGATGCTGAAATTGCTAAAAAAAAAAAGGAGAAAAAAAAAAGGAAATAAACTTGGATACTTCTCCAACTGTGTACCATCTGATCATTTGGACCAACTTAGCTCCAGGTAGCATAGGTCTTGAACAAACTCTGAGAGAAAGTGAAGAGTTTTTTGTCTTCCTTTTCCTCTAACAGGTTACCATATGTAGGCATTAGTTTGTTAGCATGAATTTTTTGTTGTAACTTTCATTATCTCTTTTGAAGGATCAAATGTTTCCATATGAAAATGTAGCAAAATACAACAAACATCTGCAAGGAATTACCAGGGATTTGAGGAAAAATATGAAGCCTATTTTAAGAAAACAACAATTTGAGCTATGCATTGTTAAAAGTAAGCCTGTCAGCTACTCATTTGCTCCACGGTTGCAGAGGTTGTCTGAATTGCTTGCACATTATGAATGAGAGCACAAATAGGAAGAAACACTCACTAATGAGCAAACGGCATTTACTGACTGGTGCAATTGTAGTGCAGCAATAATTCTTTTCCCTCTGATGACAAATATCACACTACAACTGCCTAAAATGTAGAGGGGGCTGTGTCCTTGACCAGAACCGTAGACTTCTCCTCTCTCAAGTTCTAGACCTTTACATAACAGTGAACAAGGAAAAGGAAATTTGCTGACCAGATGTGGATGAAGGAATACAGTAACCCATAACCCACCCCAGGGTATGATTCTTGAGAAGTATAGATCCTTTCTCATCTTGCAGCAAGGAAAACAGATAATTTTTTTACAATTCATCCTCAGTGGTATACCCAGACAGGGAAATTCCAGCATTTTGGAAGCACACTCTTATTTTTAGCTTATATTCAATAGTGCCTTAAGCATTTTTGTTACCTTTTTAATATTCCAGTTTTGTTTCTAAATTGAGAGGTGTGAAAATATAGCCAGAAAAGGCAATTCAGTGAGGAGAGACCTCACTATTCTTACATTTTTCCTAGCAACCCCATTCATAATTACTATACTTTTCTATAAATGTATGATTTTCAACTTACTGTAAAAGATGTACTGAGCTGACTTTACATCATGTACTTGTAATGGTTTAAAAGTTTTTTTACTTTTTTCTTTGGTTTTGGTATTTATTTTTTTAATAAGTATTTCGTTTATTTTGGTACAATTAATTTTATGTATGTATTTTTAAAATAAAGACACTGTTCTGAAATATTTTCTACACTTCATTTGCGTAAGTGTTACTGTATTCAGTTGCTCTATCAGTGTTGCTAACCACAATAATGGGTTACAACAGCCTCTCCAAGTTGCAAATACTTTTGGGGAATATGCTGTTTTTATTGCCTACACTAATGAATTCAATAACTCTTTAATCAAGTAGCATATAGGGTCTTCGTTAGCTACATTCTGCATTCTCACTGTCCCTTCTCATACTATACTGGCAAAGGTTGCAGATAAAATTATTAGGATGGCCAAACAAAGTAAAAGTAGTATTTACTTACAAAGAAAATATCTATAGAAAACTTTAAACTCTATTATGACCCTAAAACATCTCTGGGTAATATATTTGAAGACACAGAATTTTACACCTTATACCAAACAAATGTTAAAAGTCCATCCCAGTTCTTTCTAAGCACCAGATTCCCGAGGATAGCAGGAGCCAGCCAAGAGGCATGCCTGGCTGCTTGATGAGACACCAGCTGAGCTCCCTCATTATTGTCTGGAAAGCAAGAGAATGTTTAAAGGCACTACTTCTGCAGTAAAGAGCCCATTTACAGTTACGTCAAGCAGAATGCAAGTTACCCCCCGAGTTATCTCAAACCCACAAAGACTAGAAACTCCCACACAATTTATGCGAGCAAGCACTCAGCTTTTATTTATATGGTCCTCACCCGTCTCCTTTTCTACAGCAACAGAAACAACTCTTGGCGAGACCCCAGCAGAGAAAGAGTCTCACAAGAATAAGAAATGGCTGTTTGAAGCCATTGGAGATCTCATTTATGGACACTGCTTCAAGAGAGAAATGCCATAAATTAACTCCCATTGTTTTTTATCTAGACAGTGAAATATTATCTGTCCAATTTTTTATTACAGTGAAATAATTTCCAGACACAGTGTTCCAATGGATAAAAAGAAAAAGTTGTAAAGCCACCATAACTATTATGCATAAATAAGGCACATAAACATATTGCATTGCAGTAATTATACTGAATAGGTTTTCCTTATTTGTACTTCAAGACAAGTTAAGAGAAGACAGTGAACTCTTCCTCATAAAGTCAGTAATCTAACTCCTTAGTTCATTTTTCTGATCACAATCTCAAAATCTGCATTTTTTAATCTGTATTTAATAGAATACATAACATACATAAGGACTCAGATTACGTATTAATCAGCTTAAATATACTACCTTACACATATGGGAAGGAAAAAAGAGAAATGCGTTTGCAAGAGTATCTGATCCTCAATCACCACAAACTCATTAAGCAGCAACCAAAAACACTGAGCCCAACAAAATGGTTTCTCTGCAACTGTTACACTACAGATTTTGGCACATAAACAGCAGACCTCCAGTTTCTCAGGCAAACAAGGTAATCTACCATATGCAAGAAGATGCATTTACAACATTTAATACATTTCCATATTTGACAGAAATATCTGCCTTCTGAAAAGCGCTCAAAAAATAAGCATATGCCTCAATAGCCCTTTTAAACCATTCAGAAGCAGCTCATCTGCTCTATTGATGTAGAAAGTAGGTGCAGAGAGATTGTTCGCTCGTGTCGCTCCACACCTTTCCTCACCTGTTTTGTATGACTTATACCCCAAAGCCCTGGCATGCTTCCATCTCTCAGAATTCTACCTGCCTGGATTTATTGAAGTTATATACATCCCAGGTCCCACACAGTAGGCACAATGCAGATATTGGAGGAGAACAGCACAGAAATTAAGCCATGATAACACCTTCTGTCCCCTGGTTTCACCTGAAACTCAGCAGCTGCAGCCATCACAGTGACCCCAAAAAGCAACGATGTCTGTTCATTGGCACAGGGATCAAGATCAATTAGTGTAAATCTGGCCATGTTCATACCAGCATCCAAATATACACCTGGCTGTGTATCACCTTTCTTTTCAGAACAGTCTCTAATCTGTGCCAGCTGGTAAAACTTCAGCAAACATAGACCAAAAGCATGACAAAAATCATTCTAATAATTTAACAGTATAGGTAACCAACCTCCCAGGCTCAGAAACCTTCCCGTTCTATATGAAAATACTGCCAACATTATCTTAATTCTCAGCACATGGAGCCAACCATGGCTCACCTAATGAGCTCCTACAGACTGGCTATGCATTTCACTGTTGCAAAAATAAGAAGCAGAGACTACTGAATATCTTCAACATTCATTTCTGATCAACAAAAAACTCTAAAAGTTAACATGCAATAATTATAACCTAATGTTACCACCTGATATCATCACAGGGCTGTGGTTGAGTCATCTGGATACATTTACTATTAGTTTCACAGTTCACACACACACAAAAAAAAAAAGCTATGAGTTCCTTGAGTTTATAAGGATTGTTCCTGGAATAACTGCAAGTCTTATTATCATCTCTGCGTACTCTCAGTGAATTCACCCTAATGTAGCTTCTCCCTGACAAATATACATGGGTACATACACACACTCCTGGATGCGTGTGAAAACATACATACTCTGCCAGTCAAAATGACACGGAAATAAAGGCTGTTAAAAGAATTAAGGACACGTACCAAACCCTCTGACACTCCCAAATACAATCTATTTAGAGCCTGACGGATAAGCAGGTGCCATGGGAGAAGAGAAATTTACAGAGAGCCGCCCCCCACCCCCAGCAAAGAGAACGGGGGATGTTCCGGAAGGGTAACAGCGCCATCTACTGACAGCGCCGGGGTACTCATAAATGACATCTCCCGAAGGACTGGTTCGGGACAGTTTCTCTCTGCCACACTGTCCTAATCTAAAAGTACAGAAAGTGTTCCACGAACGTTTCTGTGTTCTGTGGCACAGAAACGTGGAGTTAAATACATTTTTGTTATAGTACCATTCGTTTCCCAATTTGAAGCTTTAGGTCTGTGCGTCTCAAAGAGCTGTAAAAGATGACCAGTAGTTACCTAGTCCCTCTACTTCCTTCAAGGCATTACTATCTGACGTCCACGCCTGACGTGATTACTTATTTTAAATATATCCAGTGAAGTATACTTATAACCCCTTCCTACACAGCCTATTTCACTATGTATTTCTGCTTTTATAAAATTTTGCTAGCACTCAAATCAAACATTCTCCTGGCATTTAACATCTGTTTTCTAATCCTTCTGAAACTGCTTTCTCCCATTCCTTTTCAACAGCCTATTACACACATGGCTCCCACTCCCTCCTAGTCTTATTTGCCTAACAATAACAATTTTTTAGTCATTTTCCACTGTCACAATTTACAGACTGTCATTCTTTGCTCTTCTTTAAATTCAATCCAGTTTGTTCATGTCATTATCTAAAGCCCCAAAACTGGATACAACAGTTCAGCTTGGCCTTTCCAATACGAGACAGAACATTAGTTCATTTACGCTGTGAGCTATAACAGGTTACGAAGCTCATAAAGCCCAGCTAAGGTTCATATCCAGAAAACCTACTACCGTTTCCTTAACTGTACAACTTATTTTCCAACAAAAAAGAACTACCAGACTCTTCTGTTCTTGAGAAGTTAATATTTACTGTTACTTATCTCCCCATCAGTACATTTTTCTTTCACCTGGTTATTTCAGCTGGACTTCTTGAGTTCGTTATCTACGATCTTTGAATCCAACTTAAGTTTAAAACATGTTCCAAATACCATAAAGTAAACTCAAAATACTTTCTTTGCATCTCTGAAAAATAAGAATTTGCTTCTTCTCCTCTATTGTCAGCATGTAACCTACTTTTGGTAAGAACACCAAGCTCTGCCTGCCACTTGCATCTTCTCCCAAAAGAGTCAAATGCCCATAGCCCACCCGCAGCTTTCTGATAATCCTCAGAAAACAGTTACATTATTACCACAAAAATCTCCCACACTGAAGATCTGCTAAGATCTAAGAGCAAGATTAGCACCTGAGTACTTTTTACTGACTTTTTTTTCTTACAATTACTGACCCTGAATTAGTTACAGTTTGCCACTGAGTTTCTAGTATATGGCAGAGAAATTTTCTTTTTTAAAAATTAAATTTGATGTCCACCTCGAGGCAAAACGAGACAGAATCTCACTTCTATAGTGGTAATGCATTAAATATAGGATACAGATTTCATCACCATCGCTTCACTTTAGTCACCTTATTCACCTGTTACACAGCTAAATAAGCAGGTCTGCACTTGACAGTACATTGTCTTGTGTCATAATTTAATTAAAAATCACTCTGAGCATAATCCATCTAAGCTTAATTCCTGCCTATTTATCCAAGGTTCAACAATATTGACCAGTAGAGAAAAACAAGTATGTTTTTCCCAGAAGCAGCAAAGCAAAACACCCTTGTGAAATCTCAGCAAGCCCTCCACTCACTTCAGTGGAACAGCAGCCTCTCTCCCTGACTTCGCAGGCAAGCTTACTCTCTTTCAACCCAAAACAAAACAAAAAAAATATCAAGAGCGTGCATAATCTCAGGACATTTGCCAAGCAACTGTGATTTGGCTATTTACGTGTGGTAATTGGAGAAAAAGCAAGTTTTAAGAATTTGAAAGGAAGCAGAACATGAGAAAACACAGCGACTGGGTGTTTTTCACTATCAACTGTGTCAGGTTAAAGTATTTGAAAAGAAAAGCTGCCATCAGTGGCAGAATAAAGAGCTCTGGTGATGAAGTTCCGGGCAGAAGGTGCTCAATACTGCATAGTTTTACAGGTCTTACCAGAGATAAGCTGCTGCTGTTCTGCATCCGTACTGAAAGAACTCAATATTATAAACACTAATGCTTGTATTTAGAGACAAAAATTCTTGGTAGACTTCATTAATATACAAAGACAATAAAATAATACGGATAGATGAATATGGCACTTAATTACAGTTTGGAGATGGACTTGTCAGTGCTGGGTTAATGGGTAGACTCGGTGTTAAAGGTCCTTCCCAACCTAAATGATTCCATGATTCCCTTATCAAGTATTGGAGACTGAGAAGATCGGTCAGTGTAAAGACAGAGTCGAAGTAAAAGGCCAAGAGCAAAGCCTGACTGAAGCATTAACTTTCCTCACGACGACAATTCTTGCATGTGACATTCATTTTTTGTGCGTTCGAACCCCTAACGAAGCTCACGCTTTATGAACAGATATTCACACTCGGGGTTCCTTTAGGTTAGAGCCACGCGCGGGAGGGAAGTCGTACCTCATGTGCAGGATGCCGATGAGGGTGGCGGCGAGGTCGGAGGACATCCTGCCCATGATGCAGCAGCGGCTGAGGCAGGCGAGCAGGCTGGCGGGCAGGCAGGGCAGGAAGTACACCAGCTGCACCAGCCGCCGCTGCGCCTCGGCCGGCAGCAGCACCAGCGTGCCCTCGAGCGGATCTGCCAGCACACAACACACACACACACACAGAGAGTCAGCACCGCGCCAGGACACATCAACGCTGCCCTGCCCAACTATGCTGAGTTACTTGCCAAAGGGAACACAATATGACCAACACCAAAGAGAAAAAAAAAAAAGGAAAAATAATAAAGCAATACTAGCCTAGAAAATAAGAGGCTCGGGCGGGGAGGGGCCTATTGCTACCTGCAACTACCTGAAAGAAGACTGTGGCTAGGTGAGGGTCAAGTCACCGTCTTCTCCCAGGTAACAAGTGACAGGATGAGAAGAAATGGACTGAAGTTGTGCCAGGGCTGGTTTGGATTGGATACTACGAAAAATTTCTTCACTGAAAGGGTGATCAGGCATTGGAACAAGCTGTCTAGGAAAGTGGAGTCACCAGTCCTGGAAGTGTTCAAAAAATGTGTGGCACTCAGCGACATGGTTTAGTGCAGACTTGGCAGTGCTGGGTTACTGCTTGACCTCTATGAACTTAAAGGTCTTTTTCAACCTAAATGATTCCGTGATTTTATGATAGACCGGAAACTTTAGTTTCTGTGTATCAAAGTCCCGCTAACTTGAACTAAAGATCTGAATCTTTTTAATATCCTTTAGTAAATGACATGCATAGTTCATTTTAACCTTTATTTCAGGGGACTAAATCCATCTCCAACCCCCATCCACAGCCTTGACATTCACCTAGGAAACGGCAGGATTTTCCACATGTTGCAACCTCCCCGCTAAGTGAGGGACAAAATTCATTATGCTGTAGCATAAAAGTCTTACCATATATTCGAGCAGCCGTGGCTTGTAAACTTTGCAGTAACTCCTTGTTTGAACGAGAAGCAGCGGAATGAATGATATCAATAAGTTGCTTGGAAAGCTCAGGGTTTCTCAAGCCAAGCAGAGCCAGTTGCTGAGGTAAGCCAGCCAACCATCGAGATAAAACTTTACTTCGACTTCTAAAGAAAGAGGGGGAAAATAATAAGACAAAACAACAAAAGCCCCACAAATTTTGCTTTCAGTCTTGAGTAAGCTGCTTTTATTTATCCTTTCTGGCTCGAACTGAAACAATTATATAGACCTATCTTTCACGTGCTACAAATTTCTCTGCCATCCTGGCCTATCAAATCAAGCATCATTTATAAACGAAAAGCATTTCATCAGCTTATTACTAAAGGGATGATTACAGGAAAAAAAGCTGCCAAGCGTAAATAAGGAACTTCAAAGTAAGTCGCTGAAGATGTCAACAAAGGACCGGACAAAATCCTCACCAGAACTTTTCAAGGAAATTAAGTAGCCATGATATAAAAGGGAAGGGCCTTGCATAAAGATATGAATTGTTCAACAGTAGGAAAAGCCTGGATAACAAACAACTGAAGTGGGTGAGTTGGAGGTGGGTTCAGATGTCTCAAATCACTTGACATGCAAATAGTGTATGGGAATAAAACCTTTGCTTCTCTTCCCACAGAAGAAAGCGGGTGCTGGTATCAAATGAAGCTAGAAGGAGCCAGGATCAAAAACAAACAAAAGGAAGCTGGTCTTCAGACAGCTGAGCTTTGTCACACCTTGACTGAGGATGCTGCAGTTGATCTGGATTTAGACCAGTCTAAGGAATGATGAGTAAAGCTCATGAAATAGACACCCAGTGAGTGATACTAAACACAAAGAAGTTCTGAAGTGTGGAAGTACAGGCTTCAAATGGTTGGAAGCTTAGAGTACTACGGACAAGTAATTTTTGTCTTCTTCCTAGAGCAAGATACTACCAGTATATATATGCATATGTGCGCACACCCACACAATATATGCATATATACACATAGTGATTACACATATGTGTGCAGTAATTAGGGGTGAAGATAACTAAAACAACAAGACAAAACTTAATTCTGAAACTTAATTTATTACAAGTTTTTTTTCACAAGGCAACAACAGGCCAAAAGCTCCTATCTTGCCTTTGAATCAGATACACCTAAAAAATAAACAGATTGACACAAAAGTTCTTCGAAAATGCTCCAACATGAATTCTGTTTCTCTTAGACTGCTCTCGACAAGCTTCTGAGGAAAAAAAAAAGAATGAGAACAGTCACAGAAGGGCTGAAGGAGCTGTGACGTCAAACTGAATGGAACAACATGAACATCATCCAGGATCTACAGAACGGACCACATTTTGAAGAAACTAAAAAAACCCCACTTGTTTCTAAGGGAAAGAAATGGATCAGTGCTGTACACAAATATTGTCTTCAAATGTTTTGTCAGACATAAATGTAACTACACTTTTTTTCAAAATAAATTTTTGAGATTTCACTCTTCTGTTACTAAAAATGTCACAGTTCACGTGTAGAGGCTAAGAGGAACAGCAGAAAAACTACTGCTATTTGTGATGTCTAAAGATAGAAAGTCAGAGCTGTCTAGATGATCACATGAAACTGAATGAGATGCTCAAGACTTCCAGGTAAGTATAGAAAACAGTGGTTATGTAACCTCAGGGAAATTAGTCATCTTTTCACTATGGATGAAAAGAGGAGGAAAACAGGATATTGTCTTTCAAATTCCCCATGCTTTTTATAATGTTCAGAGCATAGCATTAGATATTTCTGGCTGTAGATCCAATTACATGTAGGCAGGCATTACCACAACATAAGATATAACAAAGCAAAGAAGCTGCAGAAGTGAATGATTTTCCCGAAGATTCACTGTGCTACTGGATGCCAGGGCTTTTGGGAGCCCTGAGGTTTGATTTTTTTTACCTAGTAGCAGAAACAGGTATCATGAGTATGATCTTACCACAACCCTCAGAAAGTCAACTGTGTCCTGGGCTGCACCAAAAGCAGCATGGCCAGCAGGTTGAGGGAGGTGATTCTGCTCCTCTACTCCACTCTGGTGAGACCCCATCTGGAATACTGCATCGAGCTCTGGGGTTCCCAGCAAAAGAAGGACATGGACCTGTTGGAGCAAGTCCAAGGAGGCTATGCAGACCATCAGAGGGCTGGAACACCTCTCCTATGAAAACAGGCTGAGAGAGCTGGGGTTACTCAGCCTAGAGAAGAGAAGGCTCTGGGAAGACCTTAGAGCTGCCTTCCAGCGCTTAAAGGGGACCTGCAAGAAGGCTGGAGGGAAATTTTTTCAAAAGCCTGTAATGATGGCTTCAAACTGAAAGCAGGAAGGTTTAGGTTATGTATTAGAAAGAAATTCTTCACTGTGAGGGTGGTGAGGCACTGGATCAGGTTGCCCAGAGAGGTTGCGGATGCACCATCCCTGGAAGTGTTCAAAGCCAGGTTGGATTGGCTTTGAACACCCTAGTCTAATGGAAGGTGTCCCTGCCCATGGCAGGGGGGCAGATCTATATGAACTTTAAGGTCCCTTTCAACCCAAACCATCCTCTGATTCTAGGATCTTACATCCTTTTGCAATTCCCAAACAAGCTAGGATTGATGCAGCCTGATTTGTGTTTAAGGTTCTTATGCAGCTGGAACTAGATGACCTGGCTGAAAAATACCTTCTGGAAAAGTTAAGATTTGCAGACAAACTGGACACATCTGATGATGAAAAACTGTTATAATGGCAATATAGAGAATGATCTTCTCTTACTTGAAGCAAGACAGATATCTAATAGATGCATGGAACTGGGAGCCCAGAACGACAAGAGCACTTGCTTAAATCTAATCTCTTTGGAACCACACACCCAAACCAACAGAATACTTTTCTTAGAGAAAATAAGTACAAAAGGCTAGACAGGCACTACCAGAACCACCAAAAGCACTAGGTCATAAGTCCATGACCACGGGCTGCAGTAATGGAAATGCTCCATGGCTACAGCTGCATACTCCTGACACAGCTACTGACTGTCACACAGCCAGTAACAAAGAGCTTTCAGCTGTGTACTTCAAGTTAAATTTTTATCATGAATATCTATCTAGTACTTTAGCTAAGACAGACAACTAAGATAATACACATATCCATCTCACAGAGTACGCAAACTTTCAAATTTTAGTGACACAGTGTCAAAACAGATTCAGAATGAAGTTTTGTAACACCTACATACAAATTCAGTATTCTCGCTTCCGAAATAAATATGCTATTTTGAAATGAAAAAGCGCATGCAATTTCTTTTTTACCTGATTCTTTGACTCCTCAAATCTTCTTTTTGGTAAACTCTGCTAAAAAATTTCAAAAGCAATGTACGAACTGGAAAGAGGAGATTCCTTTGCTGGTATAGTGTATATACTGCTTTTATCAAGGGTTCTGTTGCAACTAGGAAAAAAAAAAGTATAAAAATCTGAAGTGGTAGTTCTTGATCTTCTGACTTTATACATACACAGAACAGCTATTTTTTTTATCTACAGCTGTCTACATTGAACTCCAGAGGGAAGTACCAAAATGTTTTAAAGTAACCACTTGACTGAATTCTAAACCATTGCAACAACACTTTCTTGTGTAGCCTGTGAAAGAACCAGACAAAGTAACAGAGACAACGTGTGAGTGAAAGCTGCAAAACTTCTTGAAGACGTGCAGGTGCAGCGTGCAGGTTGCGAGGTAGCTGAGAACCAACAAATTCCTGCTTTCCACAGACATCTCCACATTCTTCTTCCCTAGTGCAGTAACCTCCCACCAATCTTCGCTTTACTCCTCACCTATGCTTCCCCAAACCTCACTGTCACAGGGCCTTCCTTCAGTTCTCTCTGTACTGCCCCTTTCTCCCTGCCATACACACTGACCTTACTAGTTCTCCCTGTCTCTGAACCAGCTGGCTCCAAGTTACACTGGCTAATTAACCAGAAAATACATACCTTGAGAGGCCACTGGCAAGACACTGAAGATTTTTTTTATTGTAATGGCTCATTTTTAATTTTGCATTGTCTTCTAAAAAACATACACCCTTCCAGGCACTTAATCTCCCCAGTGTCAGATAGGTTCTGAACAAATTAGAGTTAATTGTTTTGCAGTACCATCTGACAATACAAAGTACAAAATTTCTAGAGCACCATCAGAAAAAAAAAAAGGAAGTGTCTCTTCCACAGAATCACATAATGGTTGAAGCGGCAATGAGCCTTGAGGTCATCTGGTCCAACACCCCTTCGGAAGCAGGATCAGCTAGATCTGGCTGCCCACAGCCATGTCCTTCTTGGCTTCTGAGTATCTCCAAGGATGGCATTTGGTCACCCTAACAGTGAAAAGGGTGTTCCCAATGTTCAGACAGCATCTCCCGTGTTTCAGTTTGTGCCCACTGCCATTTGTCCTGTCACTGGCACCACTGGAAAGACCCTGGCTCCCTCTTCTTTGCACTTTTACTTCAGATATCTATGTATTTTGATGAGAACTCGAACCTTGTCATCTCCAGTATCTTCATCGTCTTCACAGCCCTTTGCTGGAATCTTTCCGTATGTCTCCATGCCTCTCTTGTACTGGGGAGCCCAAAACTGGACATTTCAGGAGTGGCCTCACCAATGCAGAACAGAGGGGCAGGATCACCTCCCTCAGCCTGTTGGCAACACTCCTAATGCAGCCGAGGACACCACTGGCCTTCTTTGCTGCAAGGGCCCATTGCTGGTTCCACCTGGTCTTTTGTTGCCAAGCTATTTCCAGGTGGTCAGCCCCCAGCATGTACAGGTACATGCTTGTTCCCCCTCAGGTCTGACTCTACACTTCTCCTTGTTGAACCATGAGGCCATTTTTCCAGCACGTCAAGGCTGTATTTTCTCTACAGCTAGTAGATTAACTGTAATATGACATCTAGTCAGGTTTTTACTACTGCACAAGGGTTATCTTGAAGGGATCAGATAAAATCACTCACACAAACAGACAGAGATTTGGGTTATAACCAATTTCTCACTGAACCTTTACAGGACTAGCAGATAAGATCCATACATATTAATCTTTCACAATTTAATTTAAACTCTTCTTATTTATTTTCTGGATTCCTGAGGAAAATTATTGCACTAAAATGGACAGTTGGGGTAGAAAAACACAAGCCATTATCAACTACCTGGTAAAAGTTTGGCAGACAAAGTTAAAAAAAATAAATCAACGTTTCATTACAAGGAAAAGCCTGAAGTATCTGATTTAACAGTCTAACAACAGTTTGGAAACTGCTTTCCTGAGTAGCAACTCCTCTGTTTTAGCTCAGCTACTGAGGAAGGCTCTGACTCTCTATTATTTGCCTTCCACACAAAGCAAAATTTGAAGTGCAGATAGGAATGATTAGTTATTATCTTTGTCACCAGGGACACAGGAATAGACAGATTCCCAATTAAAATGGACTTGGAAGTACTAACTGCCAAAATATATTTGAGAGACATTTGACATTTTTCATCTTGCAACTCTAACAATGAAATCTGTTGCTAAGGGCAAGGCATTTTCTATAAACTATTTGGTTGTGTGGCTGTGGAATTCACTCCTATCAGACTGGCAAGACAAAAGACTACTGCCACTTTAAGATTTATTGCAAAATTCCTTTCTTACAGAATTTCTATTTCAACCACTTAGTGGACATATCACCCAAGGTCTCATTTGGAATACAGCCAAGTAGTACCTAAAAAGAAAGGACGAGGCAAGCCAAAATACTGTACTGATCCTGCGAGTCACAGCTGGAAATATTTTCTCTCGGAAAAGGATTCAAATCAAACACCTTGGAAAAGATTCAACAGCAACTTCCATCAGCACTACCCTGGCATTTTGTACCATCAAAGAACTAGAATTGTCATCTGACAGCACTCAGTCTACCACAATGTTAGTGATTTTAAAAAAGGTTTGGACTTAAAGTATCATGCCTCTCTACATCCCAATGGTTACTTCTTCAATATAAAGCTCACCTTCCCAATAATAAGAGTATCTTGAGAAGTAAAAACATGAAACAGGTACAGAAATATATTCATACTTTGCATATCAACAGTATGAAACTAAGAACACCCTAAAAATAAAGTTTTCAATGCTACACACAGGGATACTACCATGAATTTCAACTTACCTCTATACAAAATACGTTATGATGGAACAACTGAGGATAAGCTGCAGTGAGCTGGAACAATTCAAGCTCTTTGTCAGTGCGTAATTTTGTTTTTCAGAAACTATTCATCTTACCTTTGTTTTGCTGTATTTGCATTAGTCTCCAGGTCACACCAAGCAATCTGTTCACCTGTTTGCTATTCAGCTTGCTGCCATCCTGAAGAGTATCTGTCACAAATTTCCTTATCATGTCCAGCCAACCAGCGTCTGTCTGCAGTGTTGAAGTGCTTGCTAGCGAAACCATTATGTCACACAAGGTTAAGTTGAGCAAAAGATGGTCTACATTGTTTGAGGATGTCATACAGTTCTTGTGGCTAAAGGGAGGAGAGCGGGAAACAGAAAGATTTCAAAAAATTGTTTTTGAAATGCAAATGGACAGCAACTGATACCCCTTGTGCACACACCAGTGTTCTACATAGACTGCAAAGGTGCAGAATTATTTCAGAACACACTATGCATGAATATAGTCTAACATCTGAGAGCTGAGAAGGGAGACAACCTGCTACTGGCCTGTACAAAAACAGAATTGGTCCATCTACTCTGATAGCTCTACAGTGAAAAATGTGTAAGAGTTTGGCTTTTCCTGTTCCAGTACTGCTTTGCCTTACAGGAATGCAACAGTGTGTCCCATCTCCCCTTCAAGCTGTGCTTACCCAGCCCTGCAATACAACTCCAGAAGACTGCAGGTGAAAAAAAAAGTTTGAACTATGTTTTGATGTAATTCAGCAGTCAACTGAAGAAAACATGCAGAAATATGAAATGAGTTGGACTAACACGACCACCATTCAGCAATATGCAAATTCCAGATCAACTAAAAAAGTATACTCAAGAAAAAAAATACTCAGAAAAAAGGACTTCAATAATTTCCCCAAGGCAGCATTTCTACTGGAGGCTATTCAGATGACCTCCTATGCAATACTTTTATAAAGAACTACCAAAACTTCCCAACTGAAAGCAATGCGACCTTCCTATAAAAACTTTTCTACGGATCTTTAACCAATACGCAATAAAAAATTTTGTTTTCCAACATCAAAACCTTAATACTCGATAAAGCATATGACTCACATTGCCTCAGTTCTCTTATGGAATTAAAAGCTGTTACATGATGTTGATTTTATTCTTACCCTTTGAATGAATCTTTCTTTTTGTGTTTTACTGTTTCTTGTACAGAATATGGAAAATGACGCATGAAGTGGTGCTTGAAATCAACAAGGTAATTCATTCGAAGCCATAGCTCCTGTTAAGGAAAGCACATGATAGACATGGCAGTAAGTGAAAGACATCAACACAATCATTTTCCAAACTCCATTACTGGAAAGAATGAAAAACAGGAACTTCAGCTTCTGTTTCCAAGTTATATATATATATATATACACACACACATATATATATATATACACACACATATATATATATTTACTTTCAGATGTAAATGTGAAGTCCTGTGCATGAACCTACAGGTCCACAAAACACGGGAATAAAATGATTATGTAAGTTAAGGCCGAGCAACGTTTAATCCCAACTGGACCAGTATATTTTCTTAGCACATATTAATGTAGGTCTATGCAATATTAAACTTAGTTACTGATATGACTTGAAAGTGCTTTTGTATCAATATATCAGCACTTAAAATCAGAGTGAAATCTGATTACCTTGCAGTGACTGACCTGAGTTTTCCATTAAGATATACACCAATACTGCTTTCAGCTTTCCCTATCATTTACGTACTTGTATTTGAAAGCCCATTGACAAAACATTTTTCAGTAGAAAGGCCATCCTTAGAGAAAAAGGATTCAATATTTTAAAACAATTTTACTTTGTGGGTTAGCAGACACTCATAGTCACCATTCTACAAAGTGACCAGCAAAACTCATCACTTAAAAAGGTTGCTATCAAATTGATCAGGGACAATAATCTTTTTGATATTCAACTATTAAGAATAGAGGATGGCCATTAAACGATTTCAAAGATCAATAGCTTTCCACTAAGCATATTCAGAGTAGCTTTCCACAGTGTCTGTAATAACCACTTTGGCCTGTAAGCCCAAGGGCTATTAAATAAGCAAAGCTTTCATTTCCAAACTGAACCAGTTGAATGCATTTTCTATATAGAGTACGCTATAAACAAAAAGACAAAATAAACCATTTATCTTATGTGAAATGAATTATGCTCCACACAAACCAAGTTGTATGAACCTCAGAATTTTTTCCCTCCCTCAAACATCCTAAGGTTATAACTCAACTCTGTGTGTGTACCCAAAACAGTTTGTATCTTGACACAAGAGCATGCCTTTCATGGGATTGAAATGCAGGCACCCTAAAAGGCTAGGGGCAGTAGGCTGCCACAGACCATTACCTGGCCAAGTGCCTGCCTTTTGCCTGCTTCCAAGAGGCCCTCTAAAAAAGAGGAAAAGGTACAAGGAGAACAGCACATTTTGTTCAGACTGAGCATGCATTTTCAGACACACTCAGGCCATGTATGTTGGGTAACTTTGGTCTAATGTAATGATTTCACAAATATTTTCCAATAAGCCACCTATGTGTAGCTTTCTGTTTAGCAAAGGAACCTACAGTCATATACACAGGTAAAGCAAAGAGTTGTCAAGATGTTCCTTCAAACTACTACTGTCAGTGGCCAAAAATAAAATCATGTTCTCTTTTCAATATGCAAAATCTTTGAAAGAACAGCAAAAGTTACCCCCAAAAAAAAGAAAAAAAAAAAAAAAGTAATTCATTTATCAGGCTAAAAGACGGAAAATAACCAGGTCAAAAAAACTTTAAGAATATTTTCCAAAATGCTTATTTAGGTTTTGATTCGATGTCTTATGATCCTACCAATCACGATGGAGCAACACAGATTGCACCAAGCAATTACAGGAACTCACACCATCTTTACCTCCTTAGCTTTCCAACCATTTAGGGTTTGTTTATTTCTACCCACACATAGAGACAAGGAACAAAGAACTCCGTTCTACACTTTGTTCAAAATTATATTCTAGAGATTATCTGGGAGACAAAATGCTCCGCTTCTCCAATACCACTTTCAGTTCCAAAAGCTTTTGTGCTGCAGTCTGTCAAGGAGGATGCCTGGAGACTGTAAAGTGAACTCATTGCTCAGTTCAACTGATTCTTTCCTAGAGTAAGAGACTTAACAAAATCCAAATTCAAATTCTACTCAACACCTAGGCTTTTTCTCTCCTGACAAAGTATTTCCACTACTTCCAATCACCAAATCATTAGTCCCCAATCAAAACAAAAAGAACTGTCATCATTATGCCACGGATCATTTCTCCCTTACCATTTTGTACGTTTCATCATGTCGCTTTGTGAGCTTCCACAACAAATGTATTATACTAAGCACTTGCTGCATAAGCTGCTGAGATTCTGATTCCAAAATGTTTCCAAGAATGGGAGCTGATTGTGCAGGAGATGCTTCAATCCAGCACTCAATCAGTAACGGAATTATTATCTCAATAAAACCTTTTAAGTTTTCAGCCGAGGACAGGCCTTTTTCTGCACTGTCCATTACACTTGTCAGAGACCTAAACAACAGAAGCAAAAAAAGATAAAAGATAAAGATCACGCCTCTAAAAACAAGATTACAGTAATAACACTTCCCTGATTTCTCAATAACAGGAAAAAATCACTTTTTTAACACATTAAATTTTTTGCTGGCTTTCTTGCTAGATATTTCAGTGCAGAAGAAAGGGAGTTCAAACCATTTACAACAAACCTCTCCCAAGTCTCTCTGCAAGTTTGTGAACTTCTGTAATAACTTCTTAGATTTCAGTATTTCTTTCCCCATAAAGTCTGTTAAGTGGAGAAATATGATTTGCATTATCATATCACCTTTAACCAACAGGTAGGAGGAATTCACTGTACTCAGCACATCAATATACAAAAAAGTCTTTAAGCTCCTTAAAGCAAAATAATGAAACTGACTACAAGGTATTGTCAAATGCATAAGGTTTATTACAGGTAATAACTATCTCCAGCTATAATAAACACAGTGGTTTTCATATTAATAGGGAAAAAATACTTTTGCACAAATATAACTTTGGTTCCCACGTGACGTTTAGCCATAATGCTCTGGAAAGCAACTAGATGGAAAATTATTAAAATTATCTGATAAGATCATTTTAAGACATTAAAAAATTAAGATATAGTCTATAATAGTTTTAATTGGGTTTTTTTCCTAATTCATAGCAGGGAATTCCTATCACAACATATATAAAACTGGTACACTGAGCATCCTGTTACATTCCTTTCCTTATTTCAGTGTTCTACAAGTGATTTAACATATACACTCAAAATAGGATCTGAAAACTATCTGCTTTCTTTACACAGACACGCTGAGAAGTTTTGTTTACAAGTATTTTAATTTCACACTGGATTGAAGAGGTAAAGCAGTTTTCCAAAGTCATCCTGTCATTTCTAAATTATCCAATTAGTTACATCCTTCTATGAAGCTACATTTCACATGTTGTTGCAATCATCTAAAAAATGCATATAAGAGAGAAAATTTTACTCTCTGGTTGAAATCGGTATCTCAAGAAAATGACTAAAACAAAAAAACCCCCAGGTTATTAAAAAACTGCTAAAGGTGAAGGAAGAAGAAATAAAGTGTGAGACAAATGCAAGCTCTTTTTCAATGCAGGCAAGATGAGAGGGAGAATTTAAATCTCCACAAAATAAATGGACAAGTGGAAACATAATTGGTCATAAGAAAAAGAAAATATTATTAGCACTTACTATAACTATCAGCTATCTTAACATTTTATAAAGTTTAGCATTAACTGCAGCAACCAATATATCTAGTAAATTTAATTTGGTTTATTTGTCCCTTTTTGGTTGCTTTATGTCCTTTCTATGCTGCAGACACCGCAACAGACACCAGTTTCTTACAGTAAAGAGTTTAGGACGAATGCTTCTAACCTTACTTTTTAACTCTTGGTCATCTCAAGACACAGCAGACCAATCCCATCTTCCAGTTATAACCATAATGAATTCTAAAGCATCACTGGACAAGCCAGTTGATGCCAAGACTGTGATCTCATTGAAAAAGTGCGGCTGTCCTGTAAATGCTATGCCAACAGGATTACACACCCAGCTGAGAGTCTCAAGTGTCAGTAATTGGCTGAAATAGCTCTGAAGCAGTAGTCTTAAAAAATTTTTCCAAAAAGAATACCTAATATTACAGCAGAACTCTGGAACTTAAGCAATCTATTTCTGGAACGCAAAAATCTCCCCATTAAACAGTGAACAGTGTCTGAAATCTAAGAAGTTGGCAACACACCTGAAGATTCCTACAGAAGCGTAACACACACACACCAGCTGTTTCAGTACTTTTCTGAAACAAGAACGGAAAATGGAAGAACTCATGCCAAAAGAGATACTCCCTCCCAGCTGTTGAAAGCATCTGGGTGAGACTACTTAGCTCAGTTTTCATGTACCCTTGAAAAAGAAGCCCCTATCTCTCAAGATAAGACTATGCCACACGTTCAAGGTTAACAACAAAAGAGGTAAATAAAATCTAAGTGCCAGTAACAGATGACAAAGTATATAGTAATGTGTCCAGTATTTATTTGATCAGTACAATGTCCTTAGCAACACAGGTTCACTGGAACTGGGAAGGTTTGATGTCAATTAACCTTTTTGTCACATATCTGCTATTACTATTGTATAACAGTAAGGTGGCTCTTGGAAACACTACAGAGCATATTAGCTTCATATCGGTATGAAATACTATTGAGAGGAGCTGAAAAGTATTTGCATACCCCTTAAGATGTAGTTTTTCTTTAAAATGCCACCATTTTTATAAAGTAGGACCAAAACAATTGGAAAGTGTGTAAAATATCTGCCATTTGACTAAGAAGACAACAGAAATTCAGCAAACGGAAGTCAAGAAAGCGTAAAAAAACCAGAAAATAAAGAAACAACTTGCTGTTCCTTAAAATAAGAAAAGTAATTGGAAGTCCATAAGTTTTTATGGCTTGCAATTCAAGCCAGGTTACTGTTCTTCTTTTCTATGTGTACTGCCAATTGCAGCAAACACTCAGTACACCAAGTGAACTGCATTTTCCACTTCTATCTGATGCACGTGTCACACCATATACGTATTGATTATGCTTCATCTTCCATTTCAGTCTCTCAAGTCTTCTTTGCTTTTCTCTCCAGCCTCATTTTGCCTTTTCTCAGCAGAATCTGAAGGTCTACTGTTTCTCTTCAAAACCACTTCCAATCCAAAAGGTTGTGAAGGCTTTCCATTTTTCCACACCTGAAATGAGTTTGATGCAAAAAACAGCGCAGTCAACACATAATGCAGAGGATACATTCTAACAGTCTCCTAATTCACTGCAATTTTAATTTACACACGGCAAGTTAAAAAGATCTAGCACACAACAGAAGATAAGTCTTAAAACTTGCATCATTGTATCATTCAGCAAAGCTCAGAATCTATCCTTTTTGATTAAACATTAATACCCCAAACTGATTCTGAAAATCTCTTTTCATAACCACTAGATTATCATTGAGGTGTCATCCCTACCCAATGAACTTGCAAGCTTAGAAAAATACAGGAATTTAAAAAAAATTAGCATACTATTATGGTATTTGGAAGCCTATTTTTAAAAAAACAAAGTTGAAACTTACTTGCAGTATTAGTGATGAGGCCATCAATACACACAAAACACTGCAAATAGTTACTTACGGCATGGTCAGCTCATTATCTATAGTTAGGACTCGATTATTTGTGACTTATTTAAACACACACACACACACATACACACTGTCTGAGTACTGCACCTCTCATTAGAACTAATTTCTGTCCTTGCAGTAGTGGCCACAGCAGAGGCCTAGGAATGCCCATAAAAGGCCACAGTTGGGATCAGAAGTGACAGACTTAAACATCTCCAGATTACTAGAAAAGATTTCAGTGGCAAATACCAAAACCACCGCAGCAACTTTTTCACACATGACCACTAAAACAAGCCGTACTGGCCTTTTGTGAAAAACAAATATACAAAAACCACGCACAATTGCAATAAAATGAGAACATTTTAGTACCTGCTGCAGATGATCCTTCCCTTTTCTATTCTTCTCTTCTGCTGCCATCCACTTGCTTTGCCAATCTCGCCTTGGATTCTAGCCATGTTTCCTTATATTCTTCTGGCTTCTTCTCATGCTTGCAAACATCTTTTTGAAAGTATTTATAACCAGAAGTGCATCACGATGTTTCACCAAAATCTAGTTCCTCAGAAAAGCGGAATCCAGTTCAGGTGACACCAGATGTAAAGTTTATTTTCCTAGACCTTGGATACAATGCATCTTCAGCTATTACAGGGCAAGGTATATCACACACTGCATATCACTCAGGGCACAACACAAGAATCCTCTGATATACAGTGGTCCACAGTTGTGTGCTTCTGACTGCAAAGATGAAGTCAGTAAGACTGTTTTGTGCTCAGCACTGAACCCTTCCCCTGCCTCAAGTGGGCCTAGTTTCCAGATAAAATTTCACCTGCAGCAGATACTGTTGGTCATGTCTGAACACCTATGCTAACAACCACTTTTATGAGAATAAACTGCACACTTTACTAAGCTTAATATGTTGCCTATACCTCCCACAACTAATGCTACCTTCAGAAAGGAAACATAGGAGAACAGTAATGGGCGATCACATCTGTCTCTCTATGACACTTGCTAATTCAGGCTAACACCTGTGGTATCCAAAGAGAACATCTTCTCTCCTGCACTTCATTCATGCAAAAATGTAAGATGGACATAGCAATGGATTAGGCAGTGGTGTTTATACCCTTTTTTGCCACTGATCTCATAGATGAATTTGGTATAACCTTCTATTCAGTTTTCTCCAGCAGTCAAATAAGGATTGTGGTTTCTCTTCAAACCACCTTGGTATCTACAGGTAACAGCTAAACTGCTTCCATTTTTCAAGTCAGCGTTCCAGGTCGCCTACGAGCAGGCATGTTAACATCTATAGTAGTGCATATACGTGAGGATGTCAATGTTTAGAAAGTACCATAAAGTGGGGTGGGAGGTTCCTCTCTAATAGGTGAATCAGAAAGGAGCAAAAGAAATAAAAACAATTGTTTATTTCTCCCTTTACTTCAGCTCACATCTGTTTAGAGTACTACTAAAAACCACACAAACCCTTCTGTCACTAAGCACACTACATTTCCTTCCATATTCATCAGCATGTCTCAGATGAGACATCTTTTATCCATAGTGAAGTTATAAACCCCCATGATTAAAAATATCTAGAATTGGAAATTCAGCAGAACTTCATATCACCAGACTCTTCTTACCATGTTGTCCTTTTTAAAAGGAGCTATACTCAAAGAAAATAGACTTCTAAGCTTATGATAAACTCTTGAAGGTAAAAGCACAAAAATTCAGTAAAATTCATTATCACAAACAAACTTACATTTAATGAAATTTGCCTGCTTGTCCCTAGGCCTGTTGGATATCCTGCAACAACCTGCAAGTAGTCAGTTTGCATTCCAAAAACACCCTAATAGAGTTGGTCATCCAAAATTGTTACAAATAGCATAAAATAAAGCTTTTATAATGGGAAAGTTCATGATACACATATAGCAGTTACCTGCCAAGTATTTTCAAGCCTATGCACTAAGACTTCACATTACATTAGGTGTTCTAAAATACAGCTAACAGACAATCCCACAACAAAAAAATGAAATTGTGATCATGCAGTTGACATTAATTCCCCAATCAGTTAACGTTTTCTCACCTCAGTCTAAATGATGAGTTGATCTTTGGTCGTAAGCCACCGTTTTCAAACAGCTGTACATGCTGCTGATTATTTGCATGGAGCTTCCAACTTATACATATTGGGTTCCTCACAGAACGAGGGCTGTCCTTTTGCTCTTGCAGCCCTGTATCCTCTGTTTCACTGGATCCATCTACCACTGCCTGGAGAAACTTTTTGAGCCTGGTAAGTACATTCAACCTCCACTGCTGAGAAGTTACTCTGCGATTTGGGTTAACAGAGAGCATCCAGGAAAGTTTGTCCCTGCTTTTCAGTTTTTTTGAGAGTTGCTGGTGAGAAATAAGCTCTACAAAATTCTTCAACAATATAACGCTGCGGTCTGTAAGAAGAGCTGGGTATGCTTCCAATAAAACGTCCAAGACTTTCAATGAATCTTCCTGAATTCCCTCACTGATGTGAGTCATGGCACTAGAGAGGTGGGCACTTACCAAAGGAAAAAATGGAGCAATCTGTTCCGCTCTTATTTTTGAAGCCAAGAACTGCAGCAGGTGAACAGCTGCTCTTCTGACACCAGAATCTTTGTCTGTAAACACAGCTGCCACCTCACTTATTATACTGGAAAGGTGTGCATCGATGACAAATGGATACTGAGACAGGAGGTCTTTGAGTCCAAGAAGTGCATTATGCTTAACCCCAGGACTATAGTGATGCATCTGTGAAAGTAGATCCTAAAACGAAACAAACACACATACTTGCTATCATTATTATTTGAAGCTCTTTAAACTTCCCCCACCTATTTCTAGCTCATTTTTCTTAAACAGTCAATAATACAGAATCTATTCTTATGATGTACTGCTGTTCATAACAGCAAATATGTTCACAACAAACACACTATTAGTTTAAAGCACAGCAATGAACAAATCATCAGAATTCAATGACAGGAAAAAGAAGATACTACGACTTGTCCTTCAGGTCATTAGATACTCCTCATTCTTCACTTTATGCACAACCCTACTGACTCAAAAGAGGGATGACCAAAAGTTAGTCTTCTCACTCTTGTTCTTGGAAGAACTATGACACTTCAGCCTCAATAAGTTTCTTCAGTTTAAAGAGAGAGCTGTAAGAGACAGAAGACAACACAAAGGAAGGAAAACAAAACCATCCCCCCAAAGAAACACAAATTTCTTTAGAAACGTAATTTCAGGAAGTCTGCTTCTTAAAACCCTGCCTTTAAGTCATGATACAAGGCTTTCAAAAATCGAGTGTTAATCCTAGATATCAGCGTGCCATTGGTTTTTCATACTGCTGAAAACCTTTCCCTTAAGTTACATGCTGGTCCAGCAAACTGAGTTGTTAAATTCATGGGTCAGATTATTGTCAAGGACAACAAGGCTGTCCAGATACCCTGTTGGAGTTTTTTTAATATTTTAAAAATAAATATTTTCCTAAACTCCGGTAAAAACAGTAAACCCAGATAAATGAAAAGTAATTTTCTGTAATTTCAGAATGCAATGTCACACTGTACCTTGATGTTAAGTTTTCTATTTTGGGTAGGAAGCACTCCATCTTCTTTAAGCTGCTCCGGAATTTGTATGGCCTTTGTTTTGAAGGTAGTATCAGTTGCATTCTCTAGTTTAGGCTTTTTTTTCCCAACTTTAAATTTCACTTTCTGGAAATCTTCCTGATGTTTCCTTTTTTTAGTCATTCTGATTCTCTGCAAAAAGATATTCAGAATTTTAATTTGAGAAAATACACAACAAAAACAATTTTTCCACCAAAGAGCAGTAACTTCCTAACAAAGGCTACTGTTTTTATTCTTTTTTCTATGCATAAACTAGTGTCCACTTCTGAGACAAGATGCCAGACTAAACAGTCACGCAGACTGATTCTGTGCAGCTGTCCTGAAAACATTCTGCTGCTGCTTTGGCTCTCTTTGCTTTGAGAACTACTTTATTGAAAAACATCACCAAAATATCTGCCGCATCACCTGCCACTGCTTTATCAGATTTAACCTGTTGATTTTGGGGTTTTTTTTAAGTTTTAAAATTGCCACCAAAGCAATTTTTTACATCATTGATTCTTGCCAAGCCAAGGATCCCAGCGAACTGTTTCATTTCATTTGTACATTGCTTACCAAGTCCATCACTAACAGCACAGACTGCACAAATACAACCATGGATTTAATCAAGCCTTCACCAGGACACAAACCTAAGAAAACTTCTACTACACACTGAAAAATTCAGTCCGTGCATTTAAAAAATGGTAACTAGAAGCAGGGGGAGTGAGGGAAGAGGTTAAATGGGCACATACAGAGTAAAAAAGAGACTGGGAAACAGTCTTATTTAATAAGGCGTCAGAAATAAGGTAGTCTGAGTCACTACACTTTTAAGTTGTACAGATGTACTAGAATAGAGGTACATTAACCAAAACAAAACCCACATAAGTTTCTAAATGGCTTTTTGGCTTTGATTCTGCTTTGATATTAAGTACTCTTATTTCTACCAGATTAAAAAAACCCAAACCAAACCAAAACATCAACACACCAAAAAAACCCAGCAAACACTGCACCACAGGTTCCTTCATTTAATCTTAAAAAACAACAAAAATAAGAAACAAACAAAAACAAACAAAAAAAACCAAACCAAAACAAAAAACCTAGGAAAAAAATCCCACTCCAAACCAAAACCCGCAACAATACAGCTAACCAAACCTAGAAATTTCTGAATTACATATCCAAGCAATGATTCTTTTCCAGTGGATATAATCATTATTCGTTCTAGAATTCTAGAAAATAGAATTCTACAGCTGGTTTTCCCAATGGACTTCAAGCTGAAATTTGTGCTGTACTAGAGTATTTCATGTATAGATCATCAGGATAATAATTCAAGAATGTTTTAAATTAAACTGTCATTTTCTATTCTTTTAAAACAATTTAAACAACAGATTACATAAACATTTGACTACAACTTAATCTCTGCTTTTTGGACGCTATCTTAAAAAGTTATATGTAAGACCACTTTAACTAAAGTACAAATTTAACATAAGTAACCTATCAACTCAAAAGGCTTTTAGAAAACTTAGGGTTTGATGCCAAAAGTCCCTTAGTGTCCCAACTACAACAATCATAGTTTTTTAAGTTTTTGATTTTTACCCCATGCAACTTTTAGGAAAGAATTACAGGATTTTTCACTACTTGATATATAGAAATAGGTAGAAGCTTTTGATATAAATGTTATTTTCACTTACAAGGCCTGCTTTAATGGGAATATCTAGGAAGCCGCACTCTACAAGATGAAATGTTTGGCTCCCAAGTAGCATTAATAACTTCACAATACAGGTGTGCACACACATGAACAAAGTCATTTAAGCTCTTTTAAAGGATGAGACTTATAAAATATACTTTCTTCTACTAAAACAAAGCAGCACGGTTTACCCTGCTATACATATTCTGGAAATAAATTGGTAATCTAAGCCTATTCATTTACAATTCATATGTAACACACTAAATAAAGAGATAAAACAATTATAAAGCCACGCAACCACTGTGTGCAAAGACATCAGGAAAAACTGTACACAGCTGATGAAACTATCTAAATATTTTACTGAAACAACCTGCTTTTACTTCAACCCTATCTCATGAGAAGTGATTGTGGGAGCTGGGCCTGTTTAGTCTGGAGAAGACTCAGAGGAGATCTCAGTAGTGTATATAAATACCTCAAAGGCAGATGCCTAGAGGACAGTGCCAGGCTCTTTTCAGTGATGCTCAGTGCCATAAACTAAACCACAAGAAGTTTCACCTCAACATGAGGGAGAACTTCTTTCCATTGAGGGTGGCAGAGCTCTGGAACAGGCTTCCCAGGGAGGTGGTAGAGTCTCCCTCTCTGGAGTTATTCCAAACCCGCTTGAGCATGTTCATGTGCAACATTCTCTAGGTGACCCTACCTTGGCAGAGGGTTTAGATTAGATGATCTCCAGAGGTCCCTTCCAATTCTAACTAATCTGTGATTCTGTGTATTTTCATTTGGCCCACCTCCAACATGACTGAGCTGAGTGCTCCTAATAGTTTATGCACTAACATGGTTTTTACAACCCAGAACATTAAAACAGCCTCAAATCGATGCACGCTTCCTTCAACATAAAGCTGCGCACTGTGCTTTTTAGAAGCCACTTGAGGTGTCACTTAGTCACGCAAAGAAACAGAGGGGAACAAAAAGGAGCAACTGTTTCACCTGTTATTTCACTGTAGTGAAGGGTCTGGAGAAGAGAAGGCTCAGGGGTAACCTTATCACTCTCTACAACTACCTGAAAGGAGCTCGTAGCCAGGTGGGGATCAACCTCCTCTCACCTATCACCTAAAGGAAACCAGTGATAGGACAACACGACACAGTCAAAAGCTGTCCCTGGGGGAGTTTAGGGTGGACATGCGGAAGAATTTCTTCACAGAAAGAATCATGAGACGTTGGAATGGGCTGCCCAGGGAGATGGTGGAGACACTGTCCCTGGAGGGGTTTTAAGGAAAGACTGGATATGACATGACGTGACGTGCCATGCCGTGGTGGTGTTCAGTCACAGGTTGGACTCGATGGTCTCAGAGGTCTTTTCCAACCTAATTGATTCTGTAATTACCTTCTCGCAGCTCTGAGGCCGTATCCTTAGGGAACCTCACTACCTCGCTTCAAGCGATCAGGAAAATCCTGAGAAACCCGAAGGCACGGCACACGCCCTAACTAAAACTCCCCTGACCCGATACGGATTTCCCTCCGGGCGAGCTGCCTCCCGGCACAGGGCAGCGGTACTTACCGGCCGTCACCTCCCCGCGGCTCCCGCGCCGGCAGCGCATCCCCCGCCGCCACCTGGACCGCACCGCACCGCACCGCACCGCGCCGCCCGGCCCGGCCCGCACCGCGCACGCCGCACCCGAGCGCCGGCTCCTCCCGCGGGTCTAGGCCGGCACGCAGCCCTCCTCGCCGTCCCGGGACATCATCCTCCGGCTTCTTCCCCCAGCGCCGCTTCCCTTCGCCCCACTCCAGCCGCTCTGCGAGGCGTTCAAATAAAGGCGCGTCAGTGCCCGCCCGGCGCCGGGGAGGCCGCGGGTTGGGCTCCCGGGAGGAGCCGCCGCCGCCGCCGCCGCCGCCGCGCCGGGGAAGGGCCGGGGCTCCGCAGCGGCAGGAGAGGCGGGAGCGGCGGCGACGGAGGAGGGAGAGGAGGGGGAGGAGGAGGGAAGCCGCCGTGGGAGGTGGGGCGGGGGCGGCGGTGATGCCGCTGGAGCGGGTCCCAGCCCGCGGCGGCCAGGCTCGCGCTTTTCCCGCCGCACCGCCGCAAGAGCGTGCGGGGAGGGGAGCGGAGAGCCGGTGGCACAAAAGGCGGGCGGCCCTTGGCGCAGGGGCAGGACGAGCGCGGCGGAGGCCCCCGCGGGCAGGGACGGACCGGGACGGACCTCGCCGGGACCGGGACCGGGATCAGGACCAGGACCGGTACTGGGCGCCGCCTCCTTCGCCCCCCCCGCCCCCTCCCCCCGCTCCTCCTTCCCGCCCTCCCGGCCCGGCGGGCCCCGCGCGCCGCCCGCCCGCTCACCCACCGACCACGCGCGCGGCGCCGCCAGCCCCGTTTCCGCCCCCGCCGAGCGCCCCGGCCGGAAGCGGCCGCCCACGTGAGCGGCGCTGCCTCCAGCGTGCGCCCCCCGCGCCCCCGCCCCCCCCGCCTCGCCCGGCGCGGGAAGGAGCCGCGCGCTTCCGCCGCGGCCGCGCGCGACGGCGCCACCTGGAGGCGGGGCGGCCCCGCGGGGATCCCGGGCGGGAATCCCCGCGCCGAGGGAACGCGCCGCGAAGGTGCACGGGTTGGTCTCTTTAGCGTACAGCTCTTTTTGTACACAAAAAAGAGGAGGGGCAGGCACCGGTCTCTGTGGTGACCAGTGACAGGACCCCAGGGAATGGCCTGAAGCTGCGTGTGAGGCGAGTTTTACGTCGGATATCAGGAATGGGTTCTTCACCCGGAGGGTGGTTGGGCGCTGGAACAGACTCGCCAGGGAAGCACCAACCCTGACAGAGTTCAAGAAGCATTTGGGTGATACTCTCAGGCACACGGTGTGATTCTTGGGAATTGTCCTGTGCAGGGCCAGGAGTTGGACTGGATGATCCTTGTGGGTCCCTTCCAACTTGGCATATTTCTGTGATTCTGTGAAGATGTGCTTCCTCCCCATGAAGCAGGGTAGGCTACAGGAGGCAACAAGGTAACAACCAGTACTGAGATAAGCACAGGTCCTGTGAGGAGCAGCTGAGGGAGCTGGAGTTATTTAGCCTGGAGAAAAGGAGGCTTAGGGAGGACCTTATCGCTCTTTACAACCACCAAAAGGAGGTTGCAGCCAGGTTGGGTTGGTCTCTTCTCCCAGGCAGCAAGCAACAGGACATAGTCTTAAGCTGTGCCAGGGGAGCATTAGGTTTTAGATATCAGGAGGAATTTATTAACAGAAAAGGGTGATTAGACAATGGAATAAAATGCCACTGTGCAGGGAGGTGATGGAGTCACCATCCCTGGAGGTGTTTAAGGAAAGACTGGACGAGGCTCTTAGTGCCGTGGTCTAGTTGACATGGCCGTGTTTGGTCACAGGTTGGACTTGATGGTCTCAGAGGTCATTTCCAACCTAAATGATTCTGTGTTTCTTTCGGTGAAGGCATTCCAGAGACGACATTAGGAGTTGAGGCTTCACACTTAAACCACCAGGCACATTACCCAATTTGTACACTCATACCTAGAGGAAATTTGCTCCTTGATGGGGTATTGAATTCCCAAGTTAGAAGGAGATCCAGGAAGCAACACAAGAGGAGGACGTTTCCATACCTGCCTAGAACAGATATCATCACAACTCACACCGGACACTAGCTCTGCAGTTGCATGCTTTAAACTTTTCATTTCCATCAGTTGGCCTGTGAACACTCTTCTTCTTTCCCCTTTATAACTCATGTGAGGAGTAAGAGTTCCGCACTTTTTTTGTTAAAAATCACTTCCTCAAAGCTCTCTGAGTCAAATGTGTAGAACCATGGTAAAGCTTACAGACAAATTAATTTCTCTTGGTTTAATTTTTCTTTCTATTGCCTAACTTTTAACTCTATTAATTCTCCCATTACTCCAGATCTCTGCCTTGCTGTTACTGTGAGAAACCAAAATATTAAATACAGTCAACAGCAATGTTTAAGCATCATCAGTAAAGATAATGCCTTTTTTCCTTTGCAATACTGGCACAAGGAGAACATTAAAATCTGTTTTAGAATGAACATACAGTTTTCTATTAGTATAAAAATATACTAAGCCATCACAAAATGAGGTAGACACAAGAACAAAATAATACTATGCTTTTTCAGCCTCTATTTGCACCAGGAAAAAAGAGCCAAGGAAAATAATTATATAAGTGAATAGACTGTGCTCCCTGAAAAACATTTCCAGAACCATAACACACAGTTCAGGTTTCCCAGCTGTCTTTGAGAAGTACAGCAGCACCCTGCAACACACCATTCAAAACATTTTATATCACTGTGCTACAGATTCAGGGGTCTTTTCTTTTTCAGCCTGCACCCAAGAAAAAAAAATCACCTCAAATCAACTTAATTTTATTTCCACTAGGAATGGTTCCACAGTAAGAGGAAAAAGCAGCTGTCCCAGAGATGGCCATTTATGACAGCTGAACATTCTGATTTTATTATTTTAATTCACATAATGTTCTGCACTTTGAAAACAAACAGAAAAAAGATGTTTCTATTTCTACTTTCAGAATTCAGAATTGGAAGATCAAGGTGATCAAGGTCACCTTCATTGAGAAGGCATTAATACTGTCCCTAGACATAGAGAGCAAATGAGCTGTAAGAACTCTGATTCCATCTCTGCTTCTGACAAGAACAGATTTAGTTCCATTCCAGAAATTCTTCACAGTTTCTTTAAAACAGTGGTTAGTGTTTTAATTTCTTTGGCAGTGAACTGTTTTCCTTCCTATGTCTGTTCATAGAACAAAAGTAATAATTTTGTTGCTGCTTTCTTTGTTACCTTAGTTTTATTGAATCTTGCATCCCATGACATGAAGATGTGAAACCATCAGGATGAGGATTCTCAATTCCATCCAGATCTCCAAAAAACTGTAAGTTAACATTAAAGGGTTCATTTACCATCTGGCCCCAGCATGTCTATCTTACACCAGCATTCAGTTGAAGAGCTTTAATTAGAACCACTGAATGCTACCCAACATCACAAGCAGGAAGCAAATTTTAATTACACAATTTAACTTTAATTTTTTTTTCTCAAGCACACTAATTTATAACCACCCAAACCTTTTTTTCACCATCCTACAAAAGTAGACCTTTATGTTCAGTCAAAACCACTAGTAATTTAGTTGAAAAAAAGCTCACGTTAAGAGCCTAAAGGACAGAATAACCCAGCTTTCATTTCCTTCTCCTTCTGGTAGGATAAAAGAAGACAAAAGACACTTTTGCTACCACATCAGTACCTCTTAACCAGAGTCTAGTTAGATCTCTTGGGACATATTAATGAATTTTCAAGCATAGCCAACATCTTTTGACTTTGTTAAAGCTTCCAGGCTTTACCTAGGCTCCCCAAATTTGCTATAATCCAGGCACTTCTCAACTCAGAACTAGACTGACAGCACTGATTTTTGATTATTATTTTTAATCTTTTTTTAAAAAAAAGTGGAGACCTATTCATAACCCTTATAGGGAAGAGGGGTTTGGATTACAAAAGATTTTGAGGCCCTGCAGCCACAAGGAATAACTTCTGAGTATTTGTTGTAGGATTAATTCATACTGCTGACTGCAGTAGTTCATTCTGCTGATAACTCCTTGTAAAAGAACAAACAATAAGAAAAGATCAGACTCTTAATGTACTTGATGTATTTAATGATAGTGAAAAACACAAGTTACCTGTTTTAAAAATATGTTTTACATGGAAAGAAAGAACATGAGCTTTACAACACTCCATAATACAGAAATTTCAGCTACATGGAGAAATAAATAACAAGAATATCAAAACCAAGTAATCAACTTAATCAAAATAACACTGTACAACACCTGCACATAATAAAATCAACTCTGCTAAGCTCGCATGAGGTAAAACAACAAACTAACAGAAAGTAAACAGTGCTATATTAACTCTGTTAATCACCATGTCACTGTGTGCTGCCGTTGCTTGGCCTCCTCAAAGTTCCACTTTCAGCCAGGATCCTTATAACATTTGGAATATCAATTCCTTAGTTAAAGGCAAAAAAAAAAACCAGAAAATAAACCATTTTATTATAAAGTTCATTTAAAACCACAATTTATATGGAAACATTTAGATGCTGAGGCGAGTTTGGATCTTTCCTTATTAAATGAAAAATACCATAACTGTTAACAACCAGAATGTGCCTGGAAACTGTTAACTGTCTATTGCTATGAACAGCTGTACTGGTTCAGTTAAAGAGTCTGTCTTGCCCCTCTACCCCAGCTTTGAAAGATCTGCAGCTGATAATCAGGCAACCACCACCAGAAGTGCTTGATTTTATCACTGTAACAACGAGTTTAAGTGTCCTCCTCTGAACACAAGCAAAAAGGCCATGTTGCTTTGATGACACTAATGCCCATGACTTCAGGAGGGTGAGAGGAGTAGTAGAAGAAACATGGGGACTGTTTAAGTGGCAATAATAAACATTCAGCACCCATAACGAAATGCTAAGGGAAGACTAAAAGCAGGACAATTGTGCCTGAGGCTTGGTGGGCTGTGGGAATACCATGTTCTCCTCATCTCATATCATCTTCAGCTCAGGAAACTTTCCGAGGAAAGTCTGATATGGCAAACTTTTCAGTACTGCTCTCTTCCAAACATTTGCCCGGCCTGGGCCAGACGGGAAAACAAGGAAACATGTAACATTTTTGTATCCACTGTGTCCTTTTGCTAGGAGTTCCATAGATCATTCACATACTACTGCATTAGGAACATCTCTTGTCCATGCTGGACTCCCACACTACTCCAAGCTTATATAGGAAAGAAGAGAATCCTGTCTGTCATCTCTATCCGCTCATGATTTTACAAATCTTAGTCATTTCTTTACCAGGCCAAAAAGAGTCATAGCTTTCTACTGCATCTACTCATATGGGAGACATTCCCATATTTTTTTGCTGTCTCTAAACCTTTTGCAGCAGTGAAGTCCTTTATTTGAAATAAGGGAAACCCTTTGCCCTATGCCAGATACAGGCAAAGCATGAGTTTATGCAATAGAAAAATGACTTCTCCCATATTTATTTCCATTTTTTCCTTAATTCTCTGTATTCAACATATTCTTCTGACTGACAAGTTGGTACTTCCACTGATCCAGTGAGGAGCTTTTGAAATTTTTCAGGTCAACCAACACTTTTAACTCGTTCAAATCTGACAAAGTTTTGTCATCCAGACACTCATCCCTTTTTCCAGCTCATTTGTGAAAATATAAAACAGCACAGGTCCACTATTCTCTTCTGAAGCCTCTTTTCATTGTAAAAGATAATTGCCCATTTGCTATTTCTTTATTATTTAAACAGTACAAGGATTTTTCTCTTTTCCCACAGCCAGTTAGTTCCCTTAAAAACCTCTGATTAGAGTCAAAAGCTTCTTGGAATTCTAAAGAGGCTACCTGAACTGGATCACTTTTATCTGACTCCTTTGCTGACCCCTTTCAAACAACTCCAGAAAGTCTGTAAGCAGGCTTTTCTTATCACAAAACCCACATTTATTCCCCAGCAGCCACTCTAAGCAGGTCACATTTGTCCAGGTGATCTGGACTAATCCCTACCTTGTTTTTCTAAACAGTTTCTATTCACCTGTCCAATAGAAGCTGACACTTCCAAAGATCACCTGGAACCCTATACTGGCTTTGTCTGGGATGGAGTTAACTTTCTTCATAGCAGCCTGGATGGTGCTGTGCTTTGGATTTGTAGCCAAAACAGTGTTGATAACATAGCCCTACTTTGCCTATTGCAAAGGGTGCTTGTACAACGTCAAGGCTTTCTCTCTTTCTCACTCTGCACTCCTCCAGTGATTTGCCTGGGAATTGGAAAAAGACTGGTAAGGGCACAGCTGGGAAAACTGACCCAAACTGGCCAAAGGGATTCCATGCATCGTGCTCAGCAGTGAAACCTGGGCAGGCAAGGAGGTTGGGTTGGCTCCTAAGGTGGCTGTTGGTCAGAGACTGGCTCGGCATCAATGTGCTTGTGGAAAGTGCCAAGTGATTGTCTTTGCATCACTTGTTCCCTCCTACACTTTCCCTTCATTAAACTGTTGTTATATCATGACCCATGAGTTTTCTCACTTTCGTTCCCTCTGTTCTCTTCCCTCTTCAGCTGCAGGGGGCTGGTGGGGGAGAGTGAGTGAGCAGCTGTGTTCAACACACAAAAAAACACCCTATAAAAAACCCAAAAACACAGAAGAGAACCATATTTGCCACCCACAAATTCTCAGGTTCCAAAGGAAGATTTATGGGAGAAATCACTACCACCAGTAACTTAACATTTTGTTCTAGAGGAGAAGAGTCCTAACAGTTTGCTACTTCCATGGTTTTATGTTGTCAGTTTGCTCCAGAACTTCCATTCCAAACAGGTACTCTGCTGAGTTGTGTGCACACACATGCCCATGAGTGGTTACAGCATGGACTGCAGTCTCTCCAGTTCCTTCCACACAGTGAGCACTCAGGTAAAGAATGTCTTAAGCTCCCCCACAATGTACTCATCTTCAGTGTTCTTTTTTTAAACCTTTATGACTCCAAACGCACTCTGAGAAACTCAAAAATGCACAAGGGAAACTTCTGAAGAAAGGGTAGTAGTTGACTGAAGATATGGGAAGGTTTAATAACAGAAATTTTTTAGAATCTTGTAAGCAAAAGAAAGACTACTTGTCTCTATTCACTGTTACTTCTGTGTTACTGTGCAAATACAGTTCCTTCAAGAACTGTGAAGTTTTTACTGTGAGTAAAAATTTCTTCACTGTTGATATTCACAAAACCAGCATTTCCCCACTTATAGCACAGGCAAATGATTCTGCTTTTTTCTAATAAGAATATGCTTGGGTTTAGTTTACTGTCTCTCACCATGCAAACATTACTATGTAAAAATGAGAAAAGAATTTTCAAAAAATTCAGCAATTATTGATGCCTTTACAGGAAGGCAGTAATTTTGAATTACCATTCCTGAACTAGAACCTGCAAAAATTAAAGGGGGGGGAAGAAGTCTCTTCAGCCCTCCTTAATACTTCAAAGTTCTTTGACCCATATTAAGTCCTTACTATTTCACAGAGCTAACAAAATACGTTATGTATGTTTTTATATAAATTTTTGTGTGTGTACGCACGCATATGTGAATTACCTCTGAAAGCTGGATTTGCTGCTGCTATTTTGTGTAGAGTAGCAGTAACTTCCTCAACATTCATATTTCTCACACTGTTCAAAAATTCAGTCATGACGTTGTTTTCATATGCTGTGTCTGAGGAGCCAGTTGAAAAGTTTTGGGGTTCATCTTCTCCGTTTACTGATAAGGACTGCTTAGCTGATCGGCTGCTTGAATAGTCTTAAAGAAGAGAAATACTGTTTTTCAGTAAGAGAAGATTCTGAACCGACTTCATTATGTGTTTCTCTATATAGGGCTTTTCTGAACAAGCGTTCCCCGTCTGGCACAGCAGCATTGCTGGTAAGGTTCACATCTGACTGCTACATTTTCAAACAACCAAGAGTCAGGAATGCTTTCCATTTATGGAAAATCCTGGAGAAGCAAGGGTGGGGAGGTAGGTGAAAGCTATTTGCATTATGCTTACAAAAAGGGAGTAAAAATTTCAAATCTCATCTGTTGTAAGTCACTGTGATTTTTGTTATTAGCATTGTATTACTTGAGGTTTTCAAAAGCCAAACTTCCTAGGAAAAACAGAAAACTGACATCAAACAGAAAAAAAATCATACAAAAAACTTCACTAGTATTATGGGTATTTTGCCTTTAAAAGCATGTGATTGTAATTCCTATGTTTGAGAAAAATAGCCATTTGTTTATATTAGAGGGAATTACCTCAGAGAAATCCAGGATTCTTTGAAACAATTAATCAGAGTACAGAGGCCAAGTAGCTGCAGTATTCAGGTATTAAAGAGAATTATCCATCCTATACAACATAACTTTCTTTCCACTAACCTATCAATTTGACTAGACCTGCAGTAAGCATCTTCTCCAACAAGGAAGGAAAGATATATTGGGAGGGAAGGAAAAAAAAAGCCAGAGAAACTTTGAAAGTCTCCTTAGAAACAGTTGCCTCTGAACAGAAGGAAGTCAGTGTTGACACTAACTCAATTTCTCCCCAAATCCTACAGTTAAGTAGGATCAATGTTTTTTAATAGTCTTCCCTTTGTAATATTTGTAGAGGATGGGAAAAAACTCACCCTAAAACTATTAATTTAAGCTACTTGACTCTGGCTTTATTCTGCCTTTAAGCACTGCTTCTAGAGAAGAAGGAAGAAAAGGTTCATGTTATGCAAGGTTCAGTGTAAGATCAAAGCACATTAAAGATTGCAAAGCTGACATTACCAGTATCAGAGTCACTAACATCTGCTGAAGTTGGGTCAGACTGTTCTGTGGAACATTCCAATACTGCTTCTTCATTATATTCAGCATCTAAGTGGTCCTATGAGTTGGAAAAAAAAATAAATTGTTTTCAGAATGTCATCTGGACAACCTCTTGAAATTATGAATTACTATATTTTTTAATGATCACAAACCAAGGGAAAGACCAGTATTTCTGCTACCAAATCGGAAAAATAAAATATTTCTTTGAAAATCGTAGGGCTGATAATGGACTTCTGTGTATACACTGCCCATGGTATCTCTCTACATCAGAAAAAGCTCTGTATTAGGCAATGAAGTGATACTTATTGAGCCTAGTTCTCAATCTGTCAAGTCTAAAAATATAGCATTTTATACTCAAAAGATTTAGTTAAAAAATTAGCAGTTGAAAGATCACAGTTTAGAATACTAACAAAGCCTAATGGGGAAAAACATTTTGGTTTTCTACAACTAGTGAGTTGAAAGTTACTTCAGACAGAACTTGATTGTTTTGCAACACGTCAGCAGCCTCAAAGAAGTACCCGAAACACCTCCATATGTACCACCTATGCAAAGACAACTCAGTGAAAAATAATAGCAGAGAGGGGGAAAACTAGGTTTCTAATAGTTGAAGAAGAACTCAGAGAATGGTCCAAAGAGTAGGACCAGAAGTTACGTAAGAAAAAAAATTTATGTCAACGATGCTTGAGTATGAATAAAGCAAAGGCTGGGAACAGAAACGGGATACAGAACAAAACTGTCTTTCTCAGAGATGAGAAAAGCTTAAGTTAAAAGGGGCAAAAATAGCAGAAAAACTTAGATGTAAGGAAAAGCAAGGGGAAACAAGAGACAAGATGGTTTTTAGTTTCTCTTAAAAACAAGAAAAGTGCAAGCACCTTTGAACAGAAATTATCAAAACTCCTCAACTGAAAAGCTAAAATTTTATACTATCATCAGTACAAAAATTTGCTGTCTTCACAGCAATTTTGTTTCATAATAAAAATGCATAATCACAAGAATCTACACATTTGTAGGAAAAAAAATCAAAACAAAATCCACATTACTTTGTTTGATGCACTCTGCTGACGATATTCCACCAGTGCATCTGTAAGAGTCTGTGTAACTTTCAGGATAAATGAAGCATCATCTTCATTCAGTATCTCAAAACTTTGCTAGGGAAAAAAGAAAAGAAATAAACCAATATACAATACAACATTTTCCCTCTGAAAGACTGAAGGATCACAATTTATAAACAAACCTGCAGGAACCTAATTTTCTTTATGTCTCTATCCTTCTGTCAGACATGGCTGAAATTATAAAGCAAATACAATAAAATTTTTAATCCTACAAATTGGGGGTAGGGAAGCGGAATGAAAGAGAATCCTAACAGAAGGAAGCTGCAGCTACCCAGTACAATCCTTTGAAGAGGAACAACCCAGAATACGCCTGGAAATATACAGAAGATAATGCCTTTCTATAAGTATTTTGATCTCTTCCCAAGATACCTGCACACAAATGAATGTGTACACACTGCCTGAGGCAATATAGTCATAACCCATTTCTCTAGAAAGTAGCAAAAAGCCAGAATGCTATTGAATTTAAAAATACACGCTGCCTTGCCTTACACCAACCTTCTTCTTCCCCAAAAGCCTAAGGAAAAAGCAGTCTTGAAGCCATGAAACTCTAGCAGGGGAGCAAGTTCTAGCACCAACAGCCCTCACAGAGGGGGACACGTGTCATCCTCTTTTCAGTTCCGATGAAAACACTTGCATTGGGCACAATGTAACAGACCTCCAGGTCTGTCCTAACAATCCAGTCTTCTGCACACTCCAAACAATGGAAAAAAGTAATAAAAAACTAGCATTAAGTGTGTTATGTGACAGCATAACAGGTATTATGTGTTTAACACTAAAAGTATTTATCTCTCCTGGTTTGCAAAAGTCATATTTAATTAAAATCTTGTCAAAAGCTAGGTGGAAAAAGAAGATAAAATTTGGGCAATGAAACCTTTGCTGAGGTAATACAAGAAATATGATTATTTTAATGACAACTCTCAGCATACTATTTTCATAGTATGCTCAGCGTACTGATTTTCACAATTAAAAAAGTATACAATATGGATAATTATTTAATAAGCTTCCACAATATGAACAGCAAGTCCAAAAAGAGTCTAAAAAGACCGCTTGCATCTTTTTTGTATCCACCGCATAAGGAACCTTTTGAATCCAACAACAATAGAAACATACAATGCAGTGTATGACTGCAGGTGCTAATATTAAACAATTTCCAAACAAACTTTCCAAAACAGATCATCGTTCCAGTCATATTCCCAACAGTCCTCTTATTCTTGGAGGACAATCATACTAAGCAAGAATATACCTCAAAACAAATTCAAGTTTTATTAACAAGGTGCAATCTTTACACCTAATAATACCCTGTAAAAAAGAGGTAGAAAGATTTTATGATAGTCACTAGTGCTTAAATTACCATGCAGTAACTCAGTCACAACAACTACCAGTAAAGATTTTCATGGTTTGTCACTGGTGTTTTTCTTAAAATCACCATTTCTGTACACGAGACCTGAATGTTGTTGATACATCTAACAACTGGCAACTGCTAGTTTTCCACTCTTATTGATTGTATCACTGCTGTGAATGTGTACATAATACATATTTTCAACAGCTGAACAGAATTCTGGTGTTCTGCCACTCATTTTACAGAAAGAAGGAATAGGCAGGTTTTTGTAGTTTATGAGGTTTTATGGGTAAAACTTGCATTTTATTTCTTAAAAATGTCCTTTTTCCTTTCTGCATATTTCAGATATTTATCTTCATTCTGCTTCCTTCCATTATTGAATTACATCTTTCCAAATTCCTCATTTGAAAATCATAGACCAGTTATGAAAAAACTGGAGAAAAAAATTTAAAAAGCCATTTTATTTAAGCATGTAGTTAAGGAGTGAAGTTAAGCTATAGTTGAGAAAAAATGTATTAATTTTCATTAAGGCAAGTCATTCCTCTGACAGCAAACCAGTACTTTGGCAAAAACTATGTCTAGAAAATTGATAGTTAATAGATATATTAAAAATTCAGTGACAATAATTTTATTCTGAATCCTGCCTTCTAATAAGATATGTTGCTGGATTACCAGACAGCCTAAATTTTAGATTTAGCAGATCAGTGATATTTTTAATTTTTTTCCCAAAAATTACATTGCAAGGTAAGATTTAACACTCACCAAATAACTCAAAAGTTCTTCTTGACTAGTGAATTCTTCAGAATTTGCTCTAAGTTCTTGCTGTTTAACATAAAAAAAGAAGTCCAGAAATCTATTATGTGCAGTAAATATAATTAAGCAGCAACAATTACAGTTACTCAAAAATTCTTGCTCTAATTGTTTGTGCTTATATAAAATGTATACATCAGTTTTCAAAACAAAGTAGGAAAAAGCCTTGTTGTTGATAGTTTTGCCTCAACAACTTGTTAGATACTATTTACTGTCAATAATATTATTAATTTGAATAAGCAAGCACCACTGCCACTCATATATTAAAGTAATTATTTCCCCAACTATTTGAAAATTGGAGTAATCCATTAACAGAAAAAATATTCACCTCTACTCCCTTGACTTCTTCCTGCAATTGTTTATCGGTCTCACACCTTAAAATAGAATAAATAAAACATTCAGTTGACTAATCTGGTAAAAATGTGTAGCCAGCCAATAACTGATAATCAGTTTAAATTCCTGATACGCTACTACTACAGTAGTTCTAACACACTCTTAAAAGAAAGGTCACATATTATTTCCTTAGAGAAATCCCAGTGGTCCCAAATATCATCATAAAAATTACTTACGCGTTTTTGGCTTGGTTTTTTTAAGTGTGATTTTCTATCACATAAAAGTTTGAAACCCCTGAGTTAATAAAAAAGTTTGACATTGGTAGTAATAGCTGTAAGATTTTTGCACACTTTGCAGAAAGACAAGGCTCCTAATTACAGTATGGTTTTTATCAGCACTTCACAAACTTGCCTTTACAAAAATTCATCCATAAAAAGATGTGTTTTACAATGTAGCCCCAGAAATACTGGATAAATGTTACTAACCCATATTTGCGCTGTTCTGCAATTACAACTACTATAGATACATTCCATCTATTTGTGAGCCCAGGAACCAGGTCTGGTTGTTTCTTAATGAGGTGTCTGGGCGTTTCTTAAATGAACCAAAAACACATGACTGCCAAGCTTAAACGTTCTTCTTTCTTGAAATCTTTCTTAGGAATAAAAGTGTAGTAAAAAAAGGTGATAATAAAATAATTTCCACCTTCAGATGATTGATTGTTCAGAACTTAACTGCAAAGAAATAAGGAGTTACCGAAATTCTCAGACAGATATTGCAGAATCTCTAAGAATCATTTGACAGCTTGCTGTCGATGAGAATCTGATCTTATTCCCTTTAAGAAACTATAGGCTGAGTTCACATCTCTCAGTAGTTTCACAAAAATAAGCAGTAAAGGAACAAGCTGAAATCCTAATTTAGTTACTAACTTCCAAATCAATCTTTCGCTGAAACAGCTGGCTGCTCCTAGTTACCCAGGATCTATCTGAAACAGATTAAAAGAATAACAGTGATTTTCCAAAGGATGCTGTTCTTAAAATTTAAAATACAGGACTGCACAATGAGGACCAGTAGTGGGTAGAAATAGACAGCAGAATTTCCAGATGTGGATAGCTGAGCTTTTATGAGTTCCCAATTTTTAAAATTTTCACAAACCAGTGTACTTTCCAGATTCAGAACTGTTAAACTTACTTAAAAGCCAGATAAATAAACACAAAGACTCATAAACCTGGACTTGAATCTCATTTCAATTGTTCCTTTTCCCTAATGGTTACACCAGAAAGAGGCAAAAGTTCTTCAAAAATATATTTCGGGAACAACATCTTACTGGGTAACAGTCAACAAGACAAAGGTGTTAGCCCTCCATGTATGGGAAGGATATTACTAGTTTAAAGTTTAAAAAAAAATAAAAATCCAGGAGAACATCTTTAAGAGCAAAACCAAAGAACTAATTGTCAGAACAGAAATCTTATGTTTGAGTGGATGCATGTATATCCCTCACTGCATGCTTTCCTGTGGTTCCTGCTGTTACACAAAGATGACTGATGTTGGAGATATCCCCTCACACAAAGGCTGATAGTTCAAACTGAACTCACAATACTGTTATTAATAAGGTGCTTACAAGCAGCAAGCTGAGTTTCACCACTTTAGGACACAATACTTCTTATTGTCCCTACTTGAAATCTTTTGTAAAGACGAACCCCAGTTGTTACAGCTATCTACTGATTATCTTTCCTTTTCAAAATCAGTTCATATACCACCCTAATTTTCTGACATAAACCCATAACAGAGGTGGTTTTAAAGCAAATGAGGAAACATTCTTTTTGAATGTTTTGAGCAGCACGTGATGATTCTACTTAAGGATAACACAGTTAAATACATGTGAGGTTACCTCACGTACACCAGGTTTGCTGTTGATGAGAGAAGTTTACAGCTGAGCACAGTTTCAGAAGACAAGGGGTTTATTGTTATGCAAATCCAACGTAGACAGTTATCATCTACATTTTCCTTTAAGCAAATTTAAAGGATTTTGGAGGTGGTGGATTCTTTAGTTTCTTTTACCTTTCTGAGTTGTCTTTGCTGCTTTCAATAGCCTTATTAGATTCAACCTTCTCATCTGGTTTTGCTTGTTCTTTCTGACTTTTTTCCTTCTCCTCTTGAACATTATTTCCATCTAAAACAGTAAAAGCAGTATATTAAGTAATGTTTTCCTAATATTTTAATTTAAAAGTACTATTTGTTTAGAATATTTTTTAAGATAGCATCAATAAAACCTGAAGGTGGAAGTAAGGTATCTTGTGAAGAAATAAAATAAAAATTGAACCTAAAATCAAAGACTTCATTCAGTCATGAAGCACAAGTTTGTATTTCTGATCAGAAATGTTCTGAATGAGAGCAATTATAATATAGTTAGACAAAATCCTAATCTCACTTTTGATATTAAGTCTACAACCAAGTAGCAACTTCTGATGTTTCTTCAGTTACATGGTGTTCACTGATTTTTATATTTAATTCTGGCTTTGATTTCAAGGCAATAAGCATTAGTCAAATATTTTAGATGTCATTCAAAAAGAAAAAAAGAGAAAATCTATCCAATGTATTTCTTTTTTATTCTTCTTGTGCTCTAAACAGTCTGGCATGCAGCTGTTCCTATTTTTTTTCTTGACATCGAAAAACAGCTTATATGCCCAAAAAGAGACTGTGCCCACCCTCTGAAAACATGCACAGTAAAAATTTCTAATTGTGAATCTTGTCTTGTTTCTGTTCCAAAGTATCCAGCAACATTAAGTAAAACAGGACTGCCTTCTTTGGGATTACTCTTTCCTCTGCCACAGACCCCAAGCTCATCCACACACTGTGCAAAATCACCTTCCATAACTGAATAGTGGAAGTTATAAATAAACACATACAGAGTAAATAATTAATGCACTGGTGAAAGTTAGAAAAAACATAATAAAAAAATAATTTTTCCACTTACCTTGAATAGGGTCTGGCAGTTTCCCATCTGTATTTTTACTATCTGCTTTATCTGCCTTACTAAGCGACGCGTCCATGTGCTGAACTTTAGCTTTTGAATGGCTGTCACCTGCATTAGAATCTAAACAAACATGCTTGATATGTAGCATAATGGACATTATCTTGACAGAGGAGGGTTCTAAAATTGCACCTCAATTTCAGCTAGCTCTGTTTCTGTGCAATAGTAGTTACAAACACAAAGAATAATTTTATAAGCATTATTATGTGACAGCATATAAAATATGAACTACAAATTAGTAACAAAGTTTTAAATATTTTATGCCTTGGTTATAGTTACATGCACATGTTTCTTAAAATGTGTAAATATGTAAATGCACAGTCACATGCAAAATCAGACACATTAACCAACAGGTTGCAGTCAAGAAATGTAGTTTGAATAGGACTCAACCTATTTCAAACGCTTTCCTAGATTCAAAATTGCTATTTTTTCTCTTCAAAGTATGACACCGCTAATCTAAATCATCTAATTACTTCTATTCAGCTGTTTTAAGATACCATTTACATACTAATATACCTTAAAATTACGTACATGAGTTTAATTCAAATCTTTATTTTTCATCCAGGTCTAAGAATGAGGGTCTTGTTGCAATTTTTAGCCATTTCCTAAAGTGGCATGCAACCATACTGTCCATCCATCATTGTACTACAATGAGTTTTAAAAGGTTAAACTAAGTGGGGAACTCTCACAGATACCACATTCCTACAATTTTGTGAGTATCACTGGCTGGTAAACCAGAAAGTTTTCTTCCACAGCTTTAGATGACGTCTATAGCTACGCCTTAAGAATTCTGTGTGGCTTTTTGTATTGCAAATTAAATACACACATAAAGCTCCAACCTGCTCCTTTTACCCAATTCACCAAAATGCAGCTGAGTAGCTGGCAGTGCAGAGACTACATTAGTTACCAGACAAAAAGAAATCATAGGTAAAGGACCCTGGGAAGTGAGGGGGACTGGAATGGAAAACCAGAGAGAGAACAAAGCCATGTAAAACAGGCCTCTCCAGGTTATGGGGACAATGAAAGAACTTCTTCGCCCATCAGATTTTCAATATAAACTGTCCAAAATGCAGCTTAGAACATAAGTGTACACAATTGCTGACCAAATATTTCAAGTTGTCCTTAAATCTAGCTGATTTAGATCAAAGGAGCGTACCCAAATTAGAAATGGACAATTTATATCCCACTGAGCACACTTACATTCTTGCCATCTCCTCCTCATTGTTGGAGCATCTGTAACAACCTAAAAATAAAACCCATTTATGTTAGTTATTCTGTGGATAAGGTTATTCCATAGGCATTCCATCGGACTTAATTTTTTTAAAAGAATATATAAACAGTAGTGTAAAACACATATGTGTAAATTCCTTAATGGACATTCTAAAAAGCAGAAAATTAGTTACCTGAACACTTGCTTACCACTATTAAATTTGTTGGATCTTAAAAAAAAAAAATTAAAAAATCGAACAGCTGGTTTCAGAAGATATAGCAGTAAAATTAAATCAAGTTATACTTGCTCTGTTTAAAAATTCCTTAAGTCAAGAATGGATTTGGCATGGATGTAATGAAACTACTAAGAAAAACAGAAAGGTGTACAAAATATGGATGGAACTAATTATTTCTATATCCATGGACATAAATCTCAAGTAAAAGAAACAGTCTTGAGTCAAGAAGAAATTTAAGTAGGTCAAATGAAAATGTTGCTGCCACAGTCAGTTTTCTTTGTAAGCAGAAGTTAAAAATGAAAGATATGCAGACAGAACAGATTTGATAATCTGAAATCTCTCCCTTCTACAGCGTTCATTCTTGGCTTGATCTTCCAACACTCTTGTACTTGTTTTTCTTCAAAAAAGAGTAGGATAAGTGCAGGCTCTCATCTTTGGGCCTAGGCCTGATAGTATCACCCAGAAAGAAACACGGGTCTCTTTTCGGATGGGCAGGACACAGCCAGCTTTAACACAGGAACCTTGTGAACTCCACTTTGAAAAGAGGCATCTATGCACATTAAGCAGCATTAGCAAAGGATCTTGTCAAGAAATGCTGCTTATCAAGCAGGATGCTGACAGACATTGAAGGTGATAGAGAAACCAAATTTAATGTACACCATAAAGAACGCTGAGCGCCTCAATAAGCTCATCGTGAATCAGTGTGGTAAGGTACACCTCAAAAGCAACCCTGCCTGTTACAAATACTACCGTGCTGTAAATATCAACAGAAAGCAATATGAAGATATCTTCACATAAACACGCTTCTAAGGGTGCAGCTCCTCAAGAATTGAAGCTTACGGTGCTTCTGAGATCCCACGGCACTGCTTATCATCTCATATCAACCTGCAAATTCCCATAGTTGCCTCTGTACTATCAGAAACTTTACCTGGCTCCCCAGAGAATTGCCACGAGGTGCTAACAAAGCAGAAACTGATTGAGAAAAATCATAAAGGTAGTTTCCAAGCAACAGTAAGGCAAGTTATTCTGCACACATACACACACACACAGAGCTGAGAATTGATTAAATATTAGTATATATATTTTTTGTTATTTGCACGCTCTAGAATACTACTTCTATAAACTCCAGTAGCATATGTATTATTTCTAACAAGAGAAATACTTATGATGGCAGTGACCAATGGGAAACTGTGTCCAGAATAATCCTGGAGGAATTACTAAAATGACCAAAAGCACATGTAATAAAGGTTAAAATGGCAAGATTTTCCTACCATCCAAAGCAAATCTGCCCATTGTAACAGAAATTACCTTCTTTGTTTATTAAATATGAAGCTTTAGAGAAATGTACCTTTATTTGTTTTCTTCCTTCTTTCTTCTCAATTGTTAATGCAACTTGCCTAACTTTTCTGTTGAGTTCAGAGCCTTTACCTTTAACTTCATCAGATTCTGCTATCTCAGGATAATGTTGTTTCTAGAAAATAAGGAAACACAAATCCTTAAGTCACACAACTCCTTCCAGACCTAGCACACTTAATAATCATGGGAGATAAATCAACTTTTACATATACAGAGCAGTACTTATTAAAGTGATTATGCATAGAATCACAGAATAACTTAGGGGCCTGAAGCCAAATCTTCAGCTCAGAACAGGGTGGGCACTAATTGCTGAACTGCTTGCACAGGGCTTTCTCCACTTGAGTGTTAAAAACCTCTGTAAACAGAGATTCCCCCATCCCTCTGGACAATCTGCTCCAGGGCTTGACTGCCCTCACAGTGAAGAACCCCCATATGTCCAGTAGGAAAATCCCATTTGAATTTATTTTCCTGCCAAGCAGCTCCATAAAAAGTCTGGTTCTTCCTTCTTAATGACCTCCCCTGAGGTACTGGAGGGCCCTGACACTTTTTCTTCTCCAGCCTGAATGAAGCCAACTACCTTAACTTCTCCTCATAGCACAAGTGTGCTTCAGCTCCCCTGACTGTCTTGGCGGCTCTCCAGTGGACTTGTTCAATTTCATCAACAGCTTTCTGTCTGCAGTAGCACAAAACTGGACACAATATTCTGGATATAGCCTAGCAAGTATCAAGGGCGGGGAAATAGTCCTTCTTTTGATGTACTGGCTGTACCCTTGCTTAGCTTAGCTTGCTGTTAGCCTTCATTTATGCAAAGGTACACTACTTATTTTCAGCTTGTTATCCACTAGAACCCCCAGCTCCTTTTCAGCAGAGCAAATTCCAGTCATTTAGTCTCCTGCCTTTTCCACTGCCTAGGGTTAATCGATCTCAGGTGCATGACTTAAAAGTTATTCTTGTTGAATTATTATACTTTTATAGTATTTAAGAATATAGCAGAGATGCAGTTAACAAGCGTAAGATGCAGAACTGCAGGAAACAGTTTAAAGTAAACAAGAAATACAATAGCTGAGAACATCAAAATTCAGCATGTACATCTGAATTAATGACCAGAAACAGCATGATATTTATGAAAGACATCACTGTAGATTCATCACAGCACACCCAATATCTTTAGCTCTAAAACTGCCTCAAAATGCTATACAAACTCAGCTTTCGATGACTTTAAGATATGTGGGATATAATGAGCAACTTTTATTGGAAAGTATCAAGATACCTTTCAGAATATTGCTTTCTTAGTTTTCGTTAAAGCTCATCCTAAACAAATACACTCAGATAAACATTCAAAGACTGGACAACCTCATTTCTCTAAACATGCTGAAAAGAATAGTGTGTTTAAATGTTTATGGGCTGACATGAACCTTGAGAGCTTTGCAAATTGCCATAAAACAGAACTCACATGGCTTTTCCAGCCTCAAAACTGAGAATACAAGTTGGCTTTTTTTCCACTGATTCCAAGTCACAGCTTCTGTCTAATATACATCCTGTTTATTTATAATTATGTTCCTTTTAAAGCATCTGAAAGATGGAACAGTTTCTTCACCAATCCCTTTCTTTTGGATAATACAAAAATGGGTCAAAAACCTACTTCTAGTCAATTTTAACTATAGATTTCATTATTGGCATTACTAGTTAACCAAAACAGAATAAACTAAAAACTCACTGTCAAGCAATGGACAGGCATGCACATTATTGGTGAGAAGAATTTTAAGTCTATTTATCATAATTGGACAGTTGCAGTACAAACACAAACATTTTCACAAAAACTTAACATAACAACTTGTGGTTTGTTTGGGTTTTTTTAAATCAAAACATGACGAGCAAATTCTCCCCTTAAATCATTTCATTAAAGCAAACAAAAAGAACTTACCAGGTATGCCAGTCTATGCTTGGAACCACAAACATGCATGAACATGTTATTCAGTCCCGTCTTACAGTAGCACAGTTGACATTCATAGAGGAAAGGAAAATTGTCTTTTGATCTGTACTCTATTATATAATTAAGCCCTGGATTAATTAAAAGAAAAACAAAAAAACAACTTAGGAAACAAATCATCGGTGCTAGTTCCAAAAGAGACACTACAGGAAAAGATTACTCAGTGTAACCATAATGAGATTTTATTACACATTACCTAATTTTACATTTTAAAAAACTAATCCACACTCTTTAAAGGTAAACATCACACCAGCAAACAACTACAGTATTAAAAGCACTCACCAAGTGCAGGTTCTGAATCTTTACATGTATTAAGCTGTTCTTCCAATGTCTGTCCATGAAACCTCTCTGGTTCAGTTTGCACTGTAAGAAATTCGCATTGAAGAGAATCCCTGCTCAGACATGGTCCCACATCACAAGTCAAGTCAGTTATTATAAAACATTATCCCCCCAATCCTATTTTCATTCTTTTTATACCATTAAGTTCGCAAATATTGTTTTAAGTATTATTACAAAATATTACTGAAAATGGAAAGTACAATGAACAGAAACTAATTCCCAGTGACCTGCTAAGGTCTAGACACCACTTGCAATATTGTACCTCAAAATTTTTTATTCCTTCCTTTCTTTTTTTTTTTTTTTTGAGGGAAGGGGGTGGGCATTAAATGTTCTTACCATAATCAGGAAGTTTTACAGGTATTTTGACTTGCTCCCCGGAGCCACTGGCTGTTTTAACTAAAAAAAAAAAAAATCCAACAAAAAAACCAAACCAAACAAACAATAACAAAAAAAAAACCACCCCAGAAATGGAAATAAAATTGTTAGTACAAAAACCAATTTGGTATGATAACAGACTTTTTTCAGAGAAAATTATTTGAACTTTTGTTGACATGAGAAAACTAAGCTAGGTTTAGTTTTGAATGTGCTATGAGATTTTCTTCTGGCAAAAAACTTTCACACTAAACAATAATAAAGTTATTTTAGTGTTAGGCAATTCAACAAAGCAGGCAAAGAGGAAGAGCAATCAAATTCAGTGTCTCTAAACATTTCAGGGCATCTAGTAATTTCAGGGCATTAATTTCAGCAGCATCCAGCTGCCAAATATTTAATCACTTAAATTTCCTTTGCAGTCCTAACAAAAATTCCCAGATTGGGTAGGTGCAATGACTACGTATAACTTGGCAATGACTTTCAAGCCAAATTCTAGGAGCAGTGCACTGTAGAAACCTGTAAATACATTTTGGTCCATCATGAAACCGAAGCAGGAAAACAATTGTGAACATAGTTAGACCTTCATTCCTTCTGGAACTAGACCAGTTCATAACAACCCAGGGAAGGTTTAATGATATATTAAACCTATTAAAAGGACTATGCTTCAACTAATTAAGATATTTTAAGTAATCTAAGATATTTTTAATAATATTTTAAAAATAAAGATAAAGTATATACATTTCTACATGAGTTAAAAAGCATAATTTTAAAACATATATTTTAAATATTGAAGGTCTTGGATTCTTTAAGGTTTCTCAAAACTTTAATATGGGTGTTTTTTAGTATTGTAGCTAGTGCTTACTAATTAACTTTGCATACCTCCTGCTCATATTATTGACTGATTTATGTAGCATTAGACAGTTATGTCATTAAAGAACACAAGACAGGTGTTAAAGCACAATCTTGAGAAAGTCTTTTTCTCATTTGTTTAATAAACAATTACATTGGGGCAGGGAGAAAGATGCCAATATAGAACACAGCAGGAAGTAAAAAATCTTGCACTTACCAATGCCATGAGCTTTCAATGCTTCTTCAACCTAAGTTACCAAATTATCAACCAACAAGGAAAAAAGATACTTAAGATTCAAAAAACAACAATGCAAAACTTTTATTGTTTACAAAATAAGTTAGATTAACACTAGCACCATAGATTATCTCAGGTGAACAGATATTTGAAAAAGACAAATGCCCTTTTTTCCTTAGATTGTCTATTTCAGTAATTCCATTCTGTATTATTAACAGCCAGGTATTCTCATGTATTGTCTTGACTAGACACAAAGTTGTAACAAGATTTTCTGACAGAATTAACGTACGAGAAAACCCCTAACCCAAGTTCTAATTTATTGCAGTAAACAAGATAGTAAAGTAGCAGAACTAGTTAAATATCTGAAACTGTATGTTTTATGACTGCATTAAAAACAAGATTTCAAACCCATATTCTCTTGCTAAATAAATCTGACAAAAGGTTCATTCAAAAAACTGATCTTACCGTCTTGTGTTTGAATCCAAGGAAGTGAGTCTGCAAGTTCAGTGCAGAAGCACACCAGATTTTGCAAATCTAGATCAAAGAGAAGTATTTCTAGCATTGCACACAAACAAAAAGAAATAGAATACCACTGATATCAAAACAGATCTACTGTCAGTACAGTTCAGTTCTACAAAAGTACTATTTCTCCAAAGACAAACTAAAGCAGCCTCTCAGAACTTTTCTTTATGAGCCTCCAAGAGAGCAGAATGAACAGGAATCCCCACATCACATAAAAAATTTCAGATGTCTTCAGAACTCTGCAGCTTCATTTTCTCTCTGTGTGTGGGTAAGTAAAGACAGACCCAAGATCTTCCTCATGCACACTCTTAAACAAGTCTGAGCCAGAGGCACAGCATAATTGTAACAAGCCAGTACACCTGTCTAAGATGAGCCAGTTCTCAGTATTGCATCCAGATTAACACGGTTAGTCTGATCAGTTTGGGGCCTGCCTCACTCGGGAAGCTTTCCACACAGCTGGTTTATGCCTGGGCCAGTTCAAAACAGGAGCAGACTAGGTTTAAACTCATGTGAATGAACAACAGCAGTCCAAATTACTTTCTTCTCTGAAAAACCCTAGATGCTTAAAAACAATAGCAATAAATCTGACAACCAGAGAAATTAGGATTCTTTTTTTTTTTCTAAACAGAAGCTGCAGTTTAATCTTCTATTTTAAAAAGAATGCCCTTATTTAGAAATATATCATTAAAATTATTCATTTTAATAAGTTGGTTATTAACACATCCAAGTCAAAGACAGTAAAATAACTTCAACTGCAGAGCTATTTATTAATTTTGCTCAAGAGAAAAAAACCCAAACAATCAAGAACAAAAACGTTCACACTTGGTTTAGTACAACTTTGTACAAATTAGTTTGTATTACTTACAATTTTCAGTAAGAAATACTTACATTGCAGTAGAAAGGGTTTACTTGCTTCTTTATCTCAGTTTCAGGGTCCATATTCAGTCATTAGATGATAAAAAAACTCTGGGAAAATTGCAGAAAGATTGCAAACTATTGTTTTAGCTTCACAAAATCATTTAAATTTTGTTCCGCCTATTTAAGGAATTTGTGCCTCGCCTTCAGTTACACTCAACCCTTAAATCTCCAGGCTAATGATCCTATTTTTAACTAGGGAGCAAAAGTACAGCGTGGAAAGAAACAATTGTTCTCCAAGAGTTTCCCTCGGGAAACGTAAAAGCCGCCAGAAGATTACGCACATAGCCCTGAAACAGCACTAATCCGGACCAGTTAGAGCTTCCCCCTTCTTTCCTGGGACAGAACTGCGCGTATGGGCTGGGACAGATGACACACACAGAGGGAACAGCCAGCCCGGAGCGCCCGGAGCGTGCCCCTGGCACAGAGGGGACAGGGCGGGTTTTGGGAAGAGACGCACTGTCCCACCCGGGGCCGCGGGGACGAGGGAGGAAAGGGAGGAAAGGAGAAAGGGAAAGAGAAACAGAGCAGAGAGGGACGGCCGAAGCTCCAAACCCCACGCGAAGAGCGGCGCCAGGCAGGAGCGTGTCCCTGCCGGCACTTCCAGCCCCGCCGGGGAGGACACGGACACCTGCTCCCGCAGGGAGCCGGGGAAACCCAGCTGGCGGCGGCGGCGGTCCGGGAGCGGGCGGTACCCGGCGGAGCCGAGGCGGCCGGCCGGGGGGTGACTCCTCGCCGCTCCCGCGGCTCTCCGCGGGCAGGACTCCGCGGTAGCGGGGCAGGGCCCGGCGCGGTGCCGGGCACCGGGATCTCCGGGCCCCGGGATCTCCGCGCCG
>JAWMRA010000078.1:89484466-89524189 GCA_035584735.1 Pseudotriccus pelzelni | reverse complement strand
CGCCGCGCCCCGGGGCGGGGGGGCGGGCGGGGACGGGGCGCGGCAGGAGGAGCGGCCGCGGCTCCCCCGGCGCGCTGCCCGCGGCCGCCGCTGGGGGCGCTGCGGCGCAGGCCCAGCGTCGCCGCGCCGGGCGCTGTCGGAGGTAAAGCCCGAGCTGGGTCCGCGGCCGCCGCACCGGGGCGGGGAACCCGCCCTGCGCCCCCGGAGCGGAGCGGGATGGGGCTGAGCGACGTGAGACGGGGATGCGGGATGGGGACGCCGCGCTAGGGACGTGCGTCCCGGCAGCTCCGCCCGCTCCCGGTGCCCTCCCGCTTCCCGGCGGCCGCTGGGTGCTCGCACGCCGGTCCCCACGACACACGCGCGGACCCGCGGACTTGCACACCCCGCGCCCGCCTCCCCGCAGCGCCGCCGCACCTGCAGGATCGGGGTCCCCCGGGATGTGTCTCCCCGTGCGGGAGAGGCGGCGTGTCCCGCGGGAGAGGCCGGTGCCGCGCCGCCCGCGCTGCGGCCGGGCGGGAATCCAGCGCGGGGTTTGCGGGGAGCTGGAGGGAGCGGTGGCGGCGACCTGCGGGCGGGGAGGTGAGGGAGGCGGGGAAGGAGGGACGGATGGGAGGGAGGGAGCCGGGAGAGGCGCTTTGTTAGGCGGAGGGAGCGAGCGGGGCCGCAGGGTGGGGTGTTCCCCGCCGCCGGCGCCGGTCCCCGAGGGCGCGGGGTGACAGCAGCGCCCGCCGCCCCCTCCGCGGATGCGCCCGGATCCCGCCGCAGCCTCCGCGCCCGCCCTGGGTGGAGCGGCCGCCTTTGTGGAGCCGGGACCTGCTCTCCTTTCTCCTTCCAGCAGAAGAGGAGCTAGCGTGGAGATTAAAAAAAAAAAAAAGAAAACCAAAACAAAACCAGAAACAAAACCCCACAAGGCTCGAGTTAATGTCTGAGAAGTTCGGGTGCGGGAGAGTCTGGTAGGATTCCTATATTATGCGTATTTTTGATGGATTTCAGGCATTCGTTCGGAATAACAACCTGCGTCCATTACCTTGCGTGCACTAAGTGCTTTGGATGTCCTCCATAGGTAGCGGGATGACCCGCTTGAAATCTATCTCTGTGTATATATAGTCTAATATTCTATTTTTTAAAAAATACATTTCTGTGTATTGGTGTATAAAATTCGACAGGATAAATTTAGGGAAAGTACTGTGAATTTTTACTGATAGATTGCTTTGCTCATTTGCTGGATGATCCATGATAACTCTTCGTTTGTATTAAAACGTGGGGGGGGGGGGAGGAGGGAAGCATCCAAAGAGGTGGGATTTTTTTTAGATGATTAAAACACGATTTCTGTATAGATCTGATTCATATTTGGAATATACACCTAATTAACTAGTGATTTCAACTCTCAAGGTAGGCAGGGTCAGGCCTGGAACATTAATGGAAGCTCAGTGGGGAAAACCTAACATTTGAAGAAGAAGAGCACTGTTTACTGCTGGTTCTGTTATTCAAATGAAATATAAACCTGTTGTTGTGACTAGTTTGGGTCGTTCCCATGCCTTTCTTTCACCCTCAAACACTGGATGAAAGACAGAATTATGATTGATTTCCAATGCTGTTAATTACTGACTATGCTTGAAGCTTCACCAATATAAGTTGGATGCATACATTTTCTTTTTTTCAGTCCTTGACTAGTTCTGGTGGTAATTCTGTTGACATTGGTACATGTAATTAATTCTCACACTGTGACCACAGTTAGCTATCTTTTTGGGGTTTCATTAGTGTAACCTTAACATTTGGGTTAAGTTTTCCACCATAACATTCTCTCTGCATTTTCTTATGCCTGAAAAGAAATATTTAATGGACCGAAGATGCTGTTCATACGTGCCAATTTGAAGGGCTTCTTTGCAACTGATTGGAGTTTGGGTGTATGTTTAGGTGTGTGCAAGCAAGATAATACATATCTATAACATACTTACGAACGTGTGTGCACTTCTTAACTTGTGTAATTTTTTTTCAAGATATTCTTCCAGCAGATCACAGCACACACCCTATAATCTTTAAAAGAAAGCAGCAAAAGTGCTTTCAAAGTAAAGATGAGGAGCTGAGAGATATTTCTGTTATCTTAAAACTGTAAAGGTTTGTGTGAGAGGACAAGTACTTAGAACACTGATTTCTTTTGAGGCAAGTTGTGAACTGAGTCATCCCAGGGGAAGATATACAGGATAAAGTGCTTCCTTACTGCAAGCGTCTTGGAGGCTAGGCACCTATAAGAGTGGGAGAAGCTTTCCATTCTTTGTTTTTTAGAATTTACTCTGCAGCTGTCCTCATGCACCCACACAAATCAATCCTGTTTACTGTATGAGTTATACACAGTAAACTACTTTCAACACAGATTCCTACCTACTAAATTATATCCTGGGCATATGTCCTGGAAGGATCTCTTAGCCTTGAAATAGAAATTCTGTGGGCTTGTGAGAGTCCTTTCTTATTCTGCAGAGGAGTCAGTGGGCTGCCAGAAGGTGATTAATATGCATAAAGAAATATAAATATATGGTGGTGTTTTGCTGCAACTTCTCAGCATACTAAATTCTTTGACATCTCAGAGTGCTTTCTGTTCACCTAGTTGCAAATGGGCTGTAATACTGAAGCAAGCAAGCTAAGCACTTAAGACCTTGAGAAGAATCTTCAGGAACTCTTTTCTTCTGTGTAGTAAGTGCATAAACCTGCTCACAACAGTTCTTGGGTTCTTTTATGCATCCTAGATTATAATCCTGGCTTCTTCACAGAAAGGACCCTGGTACAATGTGTGTGGGGGAAAAAATATTAGGAATGTGATTAGGGGAATAGAAGACAAATATATTCTTCTCAGTGTAGGACTTATGTTTCTGTACTTACAAGTACAGTAGTTTTCAACTTACGACTGGGGATCTCAGGTGCTACCACAGTAAAAATAATAGAAATAAATGATAATGTGGTATGAAAGTGATACTTAAGTTTGCTGTGACTCCATCCATGAAAAATGAGCTTTTATTCTAGTACATGATTTGTTAATATATATGAAGTCATATTTGGAAATGCTTTAGGTATTTACTGCCAGCAGTTTTGTCTGCCAGCCTATGTAGCTAGATGCTTAGCACCTGGACTCCAAAAGTCCTAGTAACATTGTTTAACTTTTAGAAGTTACTTTCCAAAGTATCCAGTGTGTCTAATTAAAGGGATTTTCTACATATATACACATAATGGTTTTTTGTCCGAGATTCTCACACCTTTTCAAAGCTAGAAATAAGATTTACATGCATCAGCAGAAGGTAGAATCAGCCATTTCTGCTCACTTGGAGTCTCTGATCTTGGTTTTTCAAGGGTCATAAGCTACTGGATCTTATGAGTTGGTGATGGGACTGTATTTCATCCCATTCTTTGATGGAATTGAGGCTAAGAGAGAGCACCAATATTTAGTCCCAAGAATTTCATTTCAGCAGCTGTCCAAAGCAGCTTAATGGTTTGGAATGGTACAATAACTATGTAACTGAAATAGATTGTAGATAGAGTCTATCCCTTTATAGTCTCTTTTATTTTATATGATTTCAGAGTTGTTTCATGGAGCAAAGTTGCCGCTTTTCAGTATCTTTGTTAGGATGTCAATTTCCTGACTTGTTTCTTTTTCTCTTTTCTTAATTTATGTTTTATTTAAGGAACTTCTGAAGCAGCTATTCTCTTCTAGTAAACTTAGACATTATGATGTCTATGTGATGTATGTAAGCCATGAAGGAAGTTTCTTTGCTTATGCTTTGTTTGTTCTATGGAATTATACCTGTTTAAGAATTCCTGTCACCAAATGTGGGGTGACTTAAGTTTTCACAGACCGTAAAAAAATAACTTGATATAGTATGATGGAGGAAATACTGAATCAGGAAACTGTCTTCCTTAAGTTCAGCCCCCCAACTCTTTTCCTTCTTCCACCTTTTTCTTTCATGTAAAATAAACAAGCTGTTCTGTGAGCAGTAGCACTATTAAAGTCTGGTTTCCTATGGAGCTTTCCCTTAGTCCCCTAAATCCCATCTGCTGCAAAAGCTCCAGTTCTCCCATGTCCTCATGATACCAGCATTTGGTAAGAGAGAGCAGAACTGTGACTAGCAAGGAACCACATAGGTGATACCTGCCCACTCAGTACGTGCCCAGCAATTGCCCAGTCGAGCAGTGACAGAAAGTACAAACCGAGTGTTTGTTGCCTTTTTCAGTAGGGCTATGACTTAGAGATACTGACCTAACTTAGACTTAGGCTGTTACTTATTTCTATTAACTTTGTTTCAGTTTTGCTATTCCAGGCTTTGTTCTACTGCCTCCTCTATTCTTTGACTCCTCTTTGTTTTGCTGGTGTCATGGTTTAACCCCAACCAGCAACTAACTCAAGTGCGGCTGCTTGCTCACTCTTTGCTCCCGAGTGGGGTGAGGAGGAGAGTTAGAATAAAACATAAAACTTGTGGGTAGAGATAAGAACAGTTTAATAATTGAAACAACATAAAATATAATAATGCTTGTAATGAAAAGGAGAGAGAGAGAGGAACAAAACTCAGGAGAAACAAGTGAGGAGCAATACAACTGCCCACCACCTGGTGACTGATGTCCAGAGTGTCCCTGAGCAGCGATGAGTGGATCCCAGCCAACTGCCTCCTAATTTATATGCTGAACATGACATTTTATGGTGTGGAGTATCCCTTTAGCCAGTTCAGGTCAGCTATCCTAGCTGTGCTTCTTCACAGCCTCTTGTGCTCCTGCTCGCTGTCAGAGTATGGGGTCTCTGAAAAGTCCTGGAGTTAGAGTAAGCACCACTGAGTGTCAGCTGAAGCATCATTGTGTTATCAAGATTATTCACATACTAAATCCAAAACACAGCACTGTATCAGTGACTAAGAAGGAAATGAACACTATCTCAGCTGAAACCAGGACAGCTGGGTTTTGTCATATTTTATGGGCTACTTGAGAAAGCTGCTGTTTCTATGTCAGACTCATGTTCTCATTTTGACATTAGCTTGCCTGTTAGTTTTCTTTATAAATATAAGTAGTTACCTTTACTGAAAGAGGTGAGAATAACTGTAAGTATTAAGACGTTTGGAGAAAAGAGTGTACAAGAATGGCACAAAGAAAGTCCTGGTGCAGTGGAGTTAAGGAAAAATACATTGAAAAGAGGAAACGTGATGGTGATATCTAATGCATTGCCAAGTAATGTTATGAGAGAAGTATCACAGAATCACAGAACATTCTGAGTTGGAAGGGACCCACAAGGATCATTGAGTCCAACTCTTGAGTGAATGGCCTGTACAGGGATCAACCCCATGACCTTGATGTTATTAACACCATTCTTTAATCAACTGAGCTCATCTCAGGGTCAAGTAGTGGAAACAGTGGGCAAAATACCAGAAAATTCATTTCAGGAGAGTTCTAGATTGTTCGGTATATGAACCAATTATCTTATATATGTTCTATCTCTGAGTTTTGTGATTAAAACCAGAAGAAGTGTGAGTTAAGGCAGCATTGCTGTCCTTTTCCTACTTAATTATCCAGAAGTTTCTGCCCAAAAGATAAAAGTAATTTGGGCTACACAGTTATAGTGAAAATGAATAGGGAAAGAGTGTGAAAAGATAGAAGAAAAAAACCACAATTTGCAGCATAGTCATGTGTTAATTCAAGGCAACACTTTTCTTCCTTTTGTTTTAATGGCAGAATTCCCTGGTATCAGCTACCCTTTTCCTATTGACTACGTAGGTCTTAGGCTTGAGAAGAGAGGCAGTTGTTGATGTGGGTTAAGTGTACAGCAGTACCTGTAGTATCTGTACTGAGCGAGGCCAAAATTCTTTTTAGCCTGGCTGTTCGCTCCCCAGAGGGATGAGCAGGGCAAGCAAAAAGAAGTGCCACACAAGACAGGCTCATCAGTAAAGGGTGAAGGACCTGTACCTTCCAAGACACTTTATGTCTTCTTGCAACCCCTCCCTCTCCTCATTATTGTAATACAGGTCAGGATCCTGCTGCCTTGTTGGGTGTCAGGCAAGGAGGGCAGAGCTCAGGGGACAACCAAGCTGACAGGTCTTTAAAAAGAAAACTTATTATCATTTCTCAGACAATTTTTAAATGTAGAGAGAGGGGGAGAATTAGTTATGCACAGTCAGCAATGGCAGAAGAGGCTTTTTTGTGTACCAAAGCAAAACCAAACCTTATGAAGGTGTCTTTAGACTTAAAACCAAAGTTATCAAGAGCTGTATTTCAGAACTTGTTGCACAGTTCAGGGCTTTGAAAACTCTTTGGGTGTAAAAAAGTGCAAGAACAGGAAAACAAGACATTGAAAACAAGTCACTATGTAAATTGAATAGCAAGTATTTTGTATCAAGACAAATTGTAACAAAGACCTCCTATGGTCTACTTCTGAAACAGGGTACCCACTAAAGTAGCAACACAAAACAGCATGGAATTATGCTATATATTACCTGATTGTTCCATTATGTACTCTAGAACTACTCACAAACTGTTCTAGAAAATACAGTTAACCAGAGGCTATGCTGAGGAGTTATTTGCTGAAACATGTTTTCTTGATACTGTAACTGGTTCTAATGTGTTTGTTTTTTGGTTTTGTTTTCTTTTTCTTTCAACATTGTTTTCATAGGAATTTTGGCTTCTTGGAGAAACAGTAGAAAATGCAAAACGAAATAATAAAGCCTGCTAAATACTTCTCAGAAGTGGAGAAGAGTGTGCTGCTTGCATTAGTTGAAAAATACAAATATGTGCTTGAATGTAAAAAAAGTGATGCAAGAACTATTGCTCTGAAACAACGTACCTGGCAAGCACTAGCTCATGAATATAATTCACAGCCCAGTGTATCACTGCGAGACTTCAAACAGTTAAAGAAATGCTGGGAAAATATCAAGGCACGGACAAAAAAGATAATGGCACATGAAAGGCGGGAGAAGGTAAAAAGAAGTATTAGTCCACTTATAAATACTCACATCGTAGGGAAAGAGAAGATTGCCAGCATAATGCCTGAGCAAATGTACTTTTTGCAGAGCCCACCAGAAGAAGATTCTGAATATCAGCCTGATGCTTCCAGTCAAGGTATAAATGTTACTGTAATGATGCAAGTAGTATTGTTTTTTATGTGACTTTGCCAGTGATTCTCTTTCCGCAGTCTAAATCTCTCTACCTAGCTGGGATTGCTGGTTATAGAAAAGTAATTTCACAGCTATGATATTACAAGACTTTGTATATTTCCCTAGGCCTCCGGGAGTTAAACTGAGGTTTTTCACAAATTTTTTTCATTAGTTTCTGACGTATCTGCTGCTTTGTGGCAAGCATCACAGTAGCTATTATGCTTGCTTTCCAGAGAACAGTCCCAAGGATATTCTTATCCCTTATAAAGTATCATTTTGCTGGTTAAAACAAACAAACAAATCCACCAGCAGAAAATTGATACAGAATTGTCTGCTGCAAGAGTTCCCTTTAGGTCTTTCCTCCTTTGTTTTCAAGGACTAAAGAGAATATGTAGAGCCATATTTCACATTAGTCCACACTGGAGAATGGCCTTTCCGAGAAAATTCAGCGCTACATTCTTTGTTTGGCAGGCATACACATAAGGAATAATTCAAAACCATAAGGGAGGGTGGCTGCAACAGTTTCTTGCAAATTTTATTATGTCAGGATCACACATACAAGACTGTCCTTGCTCAAAAGACAACAGTAGCTACGCTGTTAGATAACATTCTTAGAATGTCTCTTTCATAATTGTACTTACCATAATTAGTCATCAGGATTTGTAAAGGAATATATTTTGAGACCCTCATTTGTGGTGGTAACTATTCTGTTCCGTAAGTAGCCTCTTTTATTTCAGAAGAATTGGTAGAGCCTTCTCAAAATTAGAATAATGTTTTTTTTTCTAAAAATATACACTACCGTGTTTACAACATCTACAGTAGTTATAAGGAAGGAATAAGAAGTATTCTTCCTAGTATTCCCTCACTGTCTTGGTATTCATGTTGATACAGCTTTTCACCTGACACCGAGGTCTTTCGTAGAAGTATTGCAAGTCACTTATGGATTTAGCTTAAACAGCTGCATTAAGGTTTAACTCCAGGCTCAGCTACCTAAATTTAGGTATCAACCTATAAATGTCTGCATTCACTTTAGTGTTCTGAGCTCCCATTATAGCCACAGAGGTGTATCAACAGAGCCCAGAGTGGTTCGGTTCAGACCATTATACGCTTAGTATTCTGTAACAGAACTGCTTTAGGTAGTGGCTCCTGCACTTTGGTACAGATGTGCAAGGTTTAAATGCATGTATCAATAACTGATCACATTTGTGTTTCTTGAGGGAGGGGAAGGGAATACTATAATGCTTTTTCTTCTTTTGTTTCGCAGAGTCATTTGTTGTCTCAAACAGAGAACTTTGTGATGAAGACAAAGAGCTGGTACATTTTCCAGTATGTGAAGGTACCTCCCAACCTGAGCCTTCGTGTTCTGACGTCAGAATAGCAGCAGATAAGAACTACAGAAGTAAAGCATCTCAGGAAAGTGCTCTGAAAAAGATGCATGAGGAAGAACATCATCAGCAAATGTCAATTTTGCAACTGCAGTTAATCCAAATGAATGAAGTTCATGTGGCAAAAATACAGCAAATAGAAAGAGAGTGTGAGATGGCTGAAGAAGAACACAGGATAAAAATGGAAGTGCTAAATAAAAAGAAAATGTATTGGGAGAGAAAACTGCAGACCATCACAAAAGAATGGCCTGTATCATCCTACAACAGACCCTTTCCTAATTCACCTTAGAACATAAAGGGACAGAGAGTCAGTCTGATTCACACGTTTATGAGTAACGTGCACTGGAAAGAAGGTTTTTTAATTTGAATGTACAGTGACAGGGTAGGTGCCTGGCTGATAGTGAACACACTATGACTCTTAATGTTTAGGGAAACAGTGGTATAGTCCACCAAGGGGAAAACTGTATTGTTCATTATAGGTAGTTCTGATTTGTTTAACTCAGACATGCACAGTGTTCTAAAATGTGAACATATTTTCCCCTCTCAGAACACCCTTGCATCCTTGTGAAATATAATGTACTCCAGGTATTCTTACATTGGGTGTTCGTAAGAAAACTTAACAGCTTTAAACATCAGGCTGTAGTGTTTATTTTGATTTCTATCTCTTCCTATCTACCATTTTCCAAATTAAGGCAAGGATTGGAGTTGCTCTCTGCTATTGAGGCAGAACTTGAATGATAGGTATCAGTTGCATCATTATGCTGGGGCTTAGGAAAAAATAAACTTGTTTCTAGTTAATATAGTCCATAATTTATTCTTCATAGAAGATGTGAAAATTAAGTAGCAAAAGACCACTGTAGTAACTGAGCCCTTTCCTTCTGAAGAACAGTAGTATTTCCCAGCTGGCTGGCTGATTGAGAGAATGGTTGTGGACTGGCCCTCTTTTTTTGAGCCTTGACCCTAAAGAAGTTAAAAAGAAGGCGACTTCTTCCTCAAAAGCCATTGTGCTTGTTCGTTCTTTCCCAGGTCCATCTTGTATTGAAGTAGAATACCAAAATAGGAGAGTCAAATGCTGCTGGCAGCACTGTTTGCTGTTCACCTGGAGTCATTCTGAGTGGAAGAGCTTTTTGAAGCTTTTAAAATGCAGTGAGCTAGCCAGCCCATTGTCAGTCTCCCTCTATCTTCCTATGAAATACTTGATGGTGTAGCAGCTAGCTTGAGTATGTCAATCTCTCCTTAGCTAGAAGAAAAGACTTAAAATTCACCCTCTTTTCCTTCACATATGGTGGGAAGCAGTTCAAGGGAATCATTCCTGTCCTGAAGCACCATTCTGTTTTGTTCTGTCCTGTGCATTATGGTGGTGTGTTTCTTGCATTTGCTGTCAGTGCAGGGTGATGGACATGATTTGTATGAAGCATTCACATGAAGGTACCCACTGAGTTTGGGTGTCCAGAACAGTAGATAGTGGGAAAGCACAAATAAAGATAATCCTTACCCAGGCAATCATTTATTCTAGTGGGGCAAGGGTTAAGAGAATGTGAAATGCAGAACTCCGCAAAGCTTCGTAAGAGCTTCTGATGTGTGAAAACCTGTTTTACAGGAAGGTGTACAACCATCATTTGAAGCAGTGAGAAAAATTAACAAAACCATAAATTTTCATTGAAAAATCCAAGTATCACATTATTCAATAAAGTATTTTCAGATCATGATTCGTATGGGCAAATCCATACTGTGAGCAATGTATTCAAATTAAAGTATGTTACAAAGCATACATTCCCAGTTACACTCCTTTCTCTTTGCCTGGATGTTCTTTCTGGTGGAGTGAGTTCCTTTTTGGGGTTGTTTTGTGTTGGGTTGGGATTTTTGTGTGTGTGTGTGTGTGTGTGTGTGTGTGTGTGTGTATGTATTTCTTTTTCTTGAACTGCTTTCACTGCTGGTGATTCATCTTTCCAAGCAGAGCCATTATCAACCACAGTACTCACTGTGGTTAACACTGTGGTGTATGCTCCACTCCCTTCAACATGCTAACACTAGCAATCACAGTGGGAGCTACTTATTACAACTAATTTTATATGACAGACTAAAAAAAATATGCAGACCTGCTGCATGATAAAAATAATAGGCCGTGTATGAAATCTGAAGACAGATATTTTTGACTGCAAACTCAATTTTCTTATAAATTTGCCATAGGAAGGAAGCACAGGAATTCCAAAGAAGGATATTGTTATGGACACTTTTTTCTTCCTGCTGAATAGAAACACAATGGGAAAGTATAATAACAGTAGAGGCAAAAGAAAGAAGTAAACAGAAGTGAAGATCTTCTTGTTCTGAGATTGCATTCTGTGGTCTGAAAGATGAGTCAGTTATTTCAGTGGTTATGACAATTGTTCAAGCACCATCCAGAAAAAAGAATAGGGAAGACATTTGTCTTAACCAGTGATGGGATTCTTTCCACACTGGTTCTAAGTGAAAGTAATTTGAAACAATGAAATGGAAACCTGGTGTTAAAAGGTGACAAATGGAGACAATTTCAACACGGCAAATAGGGAAAGAATAGACAATCCAGGTCTAGAAAAGGTATGAAATAGTCCAGGGAGAATGTCACGAAATGTGAGATAAGGGTAACTTGGACTTCTGGAAGTTATACTGTGGCTCATGAAAGATTGCTTTATTTCTGTATTTAAATATACTTTAAAATATGCATGTTTACAAACTACTAAGTGGGCAATGCCTTGCTTTTTTGCATATTTTCTCATCCTAGGACCAAAAGTTGCAGTTCTTAAGCTGAACAATAGACCCATTTAATTCAGTTTCTATTTGAAAGAAAGAAGATCAGAAGAAAAAGATTAAAAAGGCAAGATAAAGTTATGAAAGAAAGAATGATCAGTACATGCATAGCAGAAAAATAAGAATGTTACACCTAACACTAATTATACAAGGTGGTTTTGTGGTACACATAACAGATGGTTCACAGGTGACCCTGGCTCTTGTTTTCCCATTTCTAGTCGACTGTTGGTTGCTGTAAGATTGGGTGCTAGACATAGAAAAACGTAAAAAATCAAGAAGGTGAAGTAATGTATCTCCTTGCCAAGCTTTGCCTTCTCCAAGGCTTTTTAAAGTGATTTATGTGGTGGAGTTGAAATTACTTGAGAAATGTGACTTCTGCCTTTTTTGGTTTTGTTGTTGTCATTGCAATTACTTCCTCTGGTATTAGGGTTTACATTCTCTTTTGTTTGACTCTTCTTATATGTAATATAGCCATCCTGGACAATATGTCCATTTGTTCCTCTCCCATTTTTTTCTAGATTACATCATTCAAACTTTCACATAATTGTGTTTTCCTGTTAACCACTTTGCCAAACTATGTACTAATTTTCTCAAGATTTTTCCACAGATAAAATATATCAATATTTTAAGAAGAACATGCCTGTTCTTCTTTGGGTTAGCTATATATAAGTTTTTGTCAAAAATGAACTTAAAAGATACACTGAGCAAAATTATCTCTGCTTAACTCCATATGCAAAAATCTGTGCCACACAGGTAGGTATTAAAATAACATTTAATTGATTTTTTTTTCCAGACAAATCCCTCACAAGTAGTCTCGTGATTTCATATTTTGGGCTAGCTTGCTCAAAGATATTTTTATAGGACTGATGCATCTTAGTTTCTTTCATAAGAAAAAAACCTGTCTTTTCACACTATTTTCTGTTTCCTCTCAAAGCAGCTGACTGTAAATTCACACATCATCACTCTTCCTGAACTTTGTCTCTAGTTAGATATTCAGAAACATTTCTGTGCAAATTAAGTACTAATGCATACTAAAATTAATACATTCAGGCTAATAAAATAAACGAAGTACCAAGATGATATGACAATATGCAGCAACTGTTAATATAATTAAAAAATGTTAGAATGTTAGAGAGGAGAGCTCTAAATGTGATGAAAAGAAAGAAGTTAAGTTGTTGCTATCTATAAGAATAGGATAATATATCTTTACAGTGAAAGCAAGCAGTGGTGTCTGTTTCTGGTATCACAGATTGACTTCTGTGTTGCTGATTAGCTTGATTCTCTTATATCTAAGGAAGGTGCACATGGAAATGTGGACAGATTCCTGGGCCTAAAATAAGAGCTATTAAGTAGAAATGTACTAGCTGTGGCTCTGAACATTTTACTGGTCTGGTAGTGAAGGGATTAGGCACCCCACAACATCATCAGTCATGTTAATAAGAGATTAAAAACTTACAAAGGAAAAAAAAAATAAAAATAAAAGGACCGGCATGGTTTTCAGAACAAGTCAGAAGTGAAGACAGCTCTATCTGCTCCAAGATTTGTCACATATGTCGAACAGTTTCCCTGCGTGGTCTCCACTTCTATTTCCTTTGAGACTCTGGACACCTTAATCATAGAATTCACAGCTCCAAGTGTCTGACAATAAGAAAAGTAGTCACTTTCAAATAGGAATCCTGCCGGAGCTGTTAGACCTCACTCTTTACTAAACTGAAGTCGAACAATTTTCCGAGACTACATTATCCAGACACGCATGCTATGCACTGTGGAAAGGCACATGAAATCTGTCCAGCACGTAGTCTGCCAAATGGCATAGGTAATACAGCAAGAAAAAGGAAAAGGTTGTCCACCACATAGCAGCGGGTCATAAAACTGTTATACTCAGGGGGTTGTGTGGATGGATCTCACCAGACAGTTAACCTCTCTAAGAATAAGAAGTATTTTTGCCAAGTCTTCTAATCTGTCAAAACAGCCACAGGACAAAAACAAAAGGGGAAAAAAAAATGAATTAAGCAGTCAAAAGAGCTAGAAACAATCTGTTGCCTTCTTGATGAAGAGCTGGCTAGATACAAAGCCTGCACTACACACATGTATTTAGGGAAATAACTCTCTAATTTAACAGAAATAAAGCAAAATAGATTTGTAGATTGTCCTTATTTAATTTAGGTGGATTTTTAAAAATGTTGATTGAGGTTGTTTGTTTTCCTTTTGTTGTTCAGTCCAGCTTCAGAATAGTTGTGTGCTTCAGTTTCTAACCAATTGTTAGAGCACCTAATTAATCAAATTGGTTTGGCAAGAGAGTAGAATTAGATTTGTATTCAGCACAACTTGAGATTGATTGTATTCTACAAATCTTCAGATATTTCATCTCAGCTATAAGAGGCTGTTTTTGGACAGCCCTGAATCTGAAACTGGAATGATACACCAATTTAGTAGTAATTTATTATTTGTTGGCACTAACAAGTTGACATATAAGCTGCTCAAACTCTGCTCATTATTTGGTCATGTACAAATCCCTCTTCTTTTCTCAGAATTATGTTCTGAAATTATGTACTGCGCCACAAATGGACCAGCTGAATCACTCATGTAAGTTCCTGCCACACATTCTGTGTCACACTATACTGTGGGTGGGAAAAAATCCAGCTTTTGTTTAATTGTGGACTTTTGAACTTTTGACCTGTTACTCTCACCAAAATTTTTGCTAGAAATTATTTTGTTCTACTAGACACCTCTGTGTTCCTACTGACTGGTCCTTCAACCCAATGAACTCCATGGCTTTATAACTTTTGAATTCCAATCCCATGGACTGTACGAAAGCTCAGCTGACACACACAAGATAATTTCCATTTATCTGAAAAAGATCTTGTAAATACTGAGACTCTGAAAAGTACAAATTAGGGAGGTGATTTGATGAATTTAGTATTTAAACAAGGGCAGAAATTTTGGCAGGCTAGGAATTATCAGTGCTGATCTATTAGAAAGGTTCAACCTCTGCTTAGGGAGCAATAATGTCCAATCCAAATATTGCCTTACCTCCAGCTTTCCATTTAAATGAGGCATAATGAGAAGTCCCTGCCAAATAAAGCAACATTGGTTTCCAAAATGCACTTAATTCTCTTCCAATTGCTGGCCTGCATGAGGGCTCTGAGGCTAGACTGGACTTTTTGTTGCACTTCAGTGGTGGCTGATAATATATGAAGGCTTCTCATACTGATTTTATTCTGTTAGCCTGGAATGCAATACTCCTACTGAGATATACTCAGCCATGCAGTGGTGCCAGTTGAACTATGGCAAGGTGCTTACAATCTCAAATTGTCTGGCATCTTTTCCAATTACCAAATCAGTGATGGTGGATGTATTTGTATTAAAAATAAGAGGCTTCAGCCAGCAGGAACAGACATCATTGCTAAATGTGTCACTGATGTATAATCAATAGATTATCAATTATAATCAATAGTGGTATAATCAACAAATGATCATATCAGTGCTTTATCTCAGCCAATTCAAGCACTGTCTTCTGGGGTCTTGCTCTTACTCCTCTTGTAGACTGACAAATAAATTACATGCTTCTAGTTTACACTTCCACAATCCCACTGAAGCCAACACATTCCTCTACATGGTGTCACGGGCTTGGTAGGTAAGTGTTGATGTCTGCTCTCGTTCTGCTCCAAATGCCATAGGTAATTTTTGATGTCTGCTCTCATTCTGGTCCAAATGCCGTAGCTAGCAACTCTACTTCTGTAAATCCAGCGCAAATGCACTGTCATGGAGCTGGGAAAATCAGACATGGGAAAAGACTGGCTTAAACCTAAGCCCTTCTCTTACACACAGCATGGACACGAGTGGCTCAAGCCCCACAGCACAGCAAACTTGAGCCCACATCCTCTCACAACTTAAAACACAAGTAAGGACATAGTAACAGCAGTGGGTTACTTTAGTGATCTGTAAAAATGGCTTTGGGTGGTAAACAATTGATTTTTTAAATTGTTGTACATTAAAATCTTCCAAATCATGTGACAGCTTAAAATAAGCCCTGCCAGTGTTCAACTACCAAGAGCAATAAATTAACACAGCTTCAGTGTGTTAAACTGACAGAAGCAGTTTTCTGTAAGGATTTTGTTAACTGGTATGGTTGGTGTATCACACAGGTATGCTCTCACCATTCTTCCTTGGAAAATCTTTGCTACTTCCATCAGTTTAGTCCTCATTCTTAAATTTAAAAAAAAAAAAAAGTAAAGCCAACTGTGCTAATCCATCCCCACTTAGATATACACATAAAATCAACCAAATGAAAAATATATTTTTGTAATATTTTGTATTTTCAGCTATATGTAGACTTTTGTGTTTGTTTATATGCTGCACCTTTTTTTTCTTTTTTTTTAAGAGTCAAGGATTAAATAATGAGAGACCTGATCTTCATCTTCTCAAGATACAGTTGTTATGACATTTTAGAGCAGTATCTAAAAAAAAAAAAGTTCAGGTAATCCATCAATGCAAATACAGAGAAATTCCAGTCTACCCTGCTTCCCACAGAACTAGAAGGCATAGCCCTAATCATGCCTTTCTTTTTGTGATTGCATTTTTGAACTTCCAGCCAGAAGATGTACAAGCTGCTTTACTGCCAACTACCATCCAGCAGCACTCATATATTTACAAGGTTTGTTGTAAACCTGCTGAATATTTGAGTGACTTGTATCACTGGTTAAGAACCTCTGTTTTCAAAAAAATCGAGCAGTTTAACAGAATTATTTTTACAATACCTAAGAAGTGGAAATGCTTTAGGAGATAATATGTTTCCAAATGTGCTATTGCCATCTCTGCTAGTACTACTATCTTGTGGTGTTACATCAGGTTAGCCATGTTTTGAGAAGTCTGATTTTTCCAAGGGAAAAAAGAAACTTTAATTTGGTACCGACCCAGGATATTAATTGAGGTTGTTCTGTGAGGTTCTTGCTCCACCATCACTTTTTGTTATCCTGCAGAATCTTTTCCTATTTTGCCTGTATATTCCATCAGTGCTGAAATTGCACCTGAATTCCTTTGGTCAAGGAGACTGTGAAGATCCTCTGAAAGTCTCTGGAAGGGGCAATCTTTCCTTGTGTGTTCAGGAAGTTCAGGATCACTGCAGAGGCAATGAAAACCGGACCTCTAAAATGATGCCAATGCAGGAGCTTGAGAACCACAAGGAGGAACTTGAATCTAGGCACTCCTCATTGTCATTTTTGTGTAAGTGGTCAAATAGTTAGGAAACCACTGTTTCTTTACACAGTGCTGTATTAATTACATGACATTAGATTCTGTTGTATTTTAACAATATGTAAAATTGCATTGTGCTGTGTTTGTGCTTATAGTCGGTGAGGATCTAAAACAGAATGAGCATTTAAGTACTGGGCTATTTGTTATAAGATACTTGAAAATGTGTGCACTGCTTCTGATACTAAATATGTTAATGGAGTATTAGATAGTATTTCTTGTGATCTCTGCCTTTTATTAGTAACTGTTTCTCGGGTTTGCTTTTTAAATTGCACTGAAAACTACATATTATTTAAGATCCCCTTTTTAGCCAAGTGGAAGCCACTAGGCTAATCTGATTTTCCTAGCATCAGCCCAGTCATCTCAGCTGTTGTGAAGTGTTGGTTTAGTCTTTTAGTGCCTCAAACTCCACCAAATCTGGTTCTGCCCTCCACAGAAGTAGCTTCTGAAATTGCACCTTTAAGCAGATATTTTTTGTACTGCTGTTTTTATTTAATAAAGAATACCCATATTATAGTTTGAATCTCTAAAAACCTCATAGTAGGTCTGAGTCCTTAGAAATGTGACGAATGGAGTTTTCATTATCTTTATTGTGTAGCTAATTTTCATAGAAAATTCTTTGTTTTTCCTACAGAAACACTGAGTAAAAAGAGACAAAAGTAGGGCCCTAAAATGTATACTTTCTAGCGGCTGGAGATGTAGGAAATGCAACAAAAAAATACCACTGGGAGAAGAGAGTCAATAATTGTCTAAATGAGCGGAATTACTATATGTCTGAAACTCACAGTGTATATAATAAGGATGACTAACTGTACATTTTAGTGCCTTGTTTCTTGTAAAATGTTTAATCATAAATTATTAAACATAAATAATTACGGATTTCTGAGAAAACATATCTAAATATTGCTAATAGAAACTGTATATTCACAGAAGAGGCAATGAATCATCGACTATTGTTACACATTAATTAGACAAGATTTCTAGTCTTCGTTCTTTCAGAGTTGTTTTCAAATATTGGAATTTAATTTACACACAACTGTGCTATTTCTGTCGCTTAAACTAAACTCCACTCAACTGCATGGAACAGAGAAACTTTCCTAGTTGTACTATCAAATTTTGTGGGAGAAAGTGCAATTTCTGAGGCCTGTTGCACATATGCACCACAGAACTTTATGTATGGGTTGATTAAATGCTGATGCAGTCATAGGTTCCTCTGAAATGTTCAGGCTGTAGGCCTATGGGCAGATCAGGTTTGAATCTGAGTTAAGCACTAGCAGTTTGCTTCTGGGCAGCCTGTGTCAGGCAGTGATGGGCAATAAAAGTAATTGGATTCCTATTAAGAGCACCTGAATGATATCAGTTCAAAGCCTACATTGAAATTCTGGAACCTAACCATGCTGTGATGCATCCATAAAAGTGAAAGTCTGTCTCACTCATGAGCAGCAAAATGAATAGTGAGGTTTGAAAACCCACAAGGCTGAGTCCTAAGGAGCAAGGAGAGGAGAGGGAGAACAGGGAGAGGAGGGGGAAAGTGGATGACAACAACCTGCTTCCCTAGGTTTTTCTGTGCAGACCAAATGTGCTGAAAGCCAAACTGGTATGGAGCAATTTCCCAATGATGTCTCACCTATGTCACATGTAGAACTTGGTAGTGAGTATTACCAAGATGTCCAGAGGAACTGGGATACAACTTTAGAGACAGTCAGATTCGTGCATATCAGGCAATGCAAAAGCTGTTCTGGATCAGGCCACAGCTCCATCTAATCCAGTATCCTCCTTGCAAATAAGACTGGTAGCATCTGTCCAGCAGAAAGTAAAAATAAATGTAAGTTTGTACAATGTTTTCATCATAATATGCATTGTTCCATGAGGCAGATACTCTGTGAGACTCTAGTGGAATCTTTGCATATAATGATCTTCAATGGACTTTTCTTGAAATCTGTCCAAGATATTTCTGAACCTATGTAAACTATCAGTAACCATGTGTTCCAAGGCTGAAATATAAGTAGAGTGAATAAATACCTTCCTTTATTAGCTCAGAAGCCAATTTCTGCTATTTTAGCTTGCTGCCCTACCTCTCCACTTAGAATCTCTAGTTAGAAACTCATTGGTCTTGAGACTGGTTCAAAGAAGGTAAGGGTTAGAATAGCTCATTCAGTCAGTTTCTCTCACATCAATACAAAGTTGGTTTTTAATTGATACAGAAAAATATCAGCAACTCTCTTCCAGTAAATTTGATAAGAAGACAGCAAATACTTTCATGAGATCTGAAAGGAAAGAGAAAGGGTAGCATAATTAAATGTAAAAGTAAAGACATCACTTTTACAGTTTTCAAGAGGACACTCTTCACTTAAAAATAAGGATGCTCCTTATCTTTGCTAACTCATTTTCAATAGGAAAGAACAGTTCCACTGAGTTAAAAAAACCTTTGTGCTAGATGATTGCTTTTGGCCAGCAGGGTGCTCCTCAAATCATTTCATCTTACTGCAGATTTCCAGAATGTGAATACAGGACAGCAAAAGACAGGTCTGAAGGCTTCTGTCTACAGCCTTTATCTTACCCCTTTTGATTCCGGAACAGAAGTAGATGGGTTTGTGGCTGATTACACCATCAAACTCGACATTTTTTTCCTGTAATCAAATCTACAGAATTCAGTACACTATGCCATAATCAGGATTTTTTTTTTTCCCCCAGCTAATTTGAGTGTACTATGAAAAAGTTAAAGCCGCGAATTGAAGGATCTCATCTGACAAACGGTTATGAACCCAGCTGGTTCCCTGAAGCGGCAATCGCTACCACGCCGCCACCGTACCGTACCCCCTTCAGTTCCTAAATCGGACGGGCTGGGTTAAGCGTTTTCACGCTTCGCGTTTCTCGGAGGCAAAGCGATGCCAAACCGCACACAGACAGGGAAAGCCTGCTTCGAAGGGGGAAAGAGACGTACCTGTTGACAGGTACAGAGGGCCGAACGCCGGGCCCAGGGGACCTGAAGAAGGGACGGGACCCGCGATGCTCACCCCGGCCCGGGCCCCTGCCCGCTGGAAGGAGCGGGCAGGGGCTCGGGCCGGGGATGCCGCCGCTCTCCCGGCGGGAATGCCGCTCCCCCCGGGAGCCGCAAGGATGGTCCATGGGACGGCCGGTCTCCCGGGAAACGGCTGCAACTCCCGAGCGGGAAACCTGCTCCCTTTGGAGCGGCCGCCCAATTCGAGAAATCCCCCTCCCCACACCGACCCCCCCCCACGCCCCACGGGGACCATCCCGCTCTCGGAGAAAGCGGGAGCGGGATGTTGCGGTGGGGCCGCGTTGCGGTGCCGCGGTGTCACGGGACGGGGGCTGTTTTTAAATTAATTTCCCCGGCCGGCGCTGGAAGCCAAAGCCAGCGTCTTTCTTTCGTTTCGGCCTTAAGCCGGCAAGGGACCGATTTATACTGAAAGAAAATCAATCACTTCCCTAGAGAAATCAGCGTTACATACACATGGTCTATATATAGCTCGCTGTGCTTTGCTTTCAAGCCGAGTGAGAGTGAACCAGGCTTTCCAAATCCTTTGGCTACTCCCACTCCACTAAATTCTAGGCTTTCGTGGGTTTGACACAAAACCAGAACAAGAGAAACACGTTGCAGGTGAAGTCCTCCAACTTTTCAGCCCGTGGAAGTGTTCCCACTGATACTGGGCTTCAGAAAATCCTCCACAAGGGTCAGGGCAGAATCCTAACCCGCAGAAGATTTTGGCAGCCTTCTCTTTGCTTGCTGCCCAGGAAGAGAAATTCCCTAAATCCCCGTCTATCTAGCATGCTCATTGCATGGACTGGTCAGGGAAATTCTTGAAAACCTTCAAGGTATTTTTTGACCAGGTTATGCCAACACTAAGAAAAAGGATCGTATTCCAGCGATAGTTGTTTCCGTCTTATAAAAAGTTAGTTAGATGGGGCAAGCTGTGAACATCTGCTATACCTAAGGGGCACTTCTTAAAAAACCCTGATTGTCTCATATAGGTTTTCCCTCATCAAGCCAGCATATATGAGAAATGCCAGGTACTAACTATCATGTTTTAAAATCACACCATTTTGCCAATCCAGGCGAAGCCTCAGGGAAATTCTCCCAGATTTTGTTTATGCACACAGTGCATAAATCTTTTAACCACTCCATTTGCCTGAGGCCACATGGGGGTTATACACTGCACATAAGCACAGGGAACATGCCTTAGCCTTAGGCAATCCGAATTGTTGAAAAAATTGTATGTAAACAGTTATAAACAAGTTTTCAAGATCTCTATTAAATAAGCAATAAACTAATCCTTGTCATAGACAGATAGGCACCCATGTCTCAGCTGTTTAAGAGCAAATTGCGTAACACAGTGCCTGAAATACCTCGGTCTAAAAGCACCATCATTGTGTTCATGTGAAAATGAAAACAAAGACAACCAAATGCTGGGGACAATGATCAGCATAGATAACACTGAAGTGCACACAAAATAACTGAAGTTTCTGGTTCTTGATAACATTCATATTTGGTTTTCGTATTCCCAGAAAGTATACCTATACCTGCCAGTTTAGCTTTTAGGTGCTTTTGCTACAAATGTCCTGAATAGAACCAGTTTAAATCACTGTTCATAGATCAGAGAAATTAAATTATATGCACAGAGCTCAACCATGAGTAACTTTTTCCTGCTTCCAAGCTGAGAGCTAAACAAAAGGGCTCTAGACTACACATTTTTTTAACCCAAGTAGAGAGGCCAGGGAAGAGTGAAAATTGCAACAACATATAAACTTGGAAAACCTAACGATTAACTATTTGGAGGAATAGCCCTCATGACCCCATCTGACTTTCAGCACTGAATGGTTGGTAAGACAGCCACTAGCAGCTGCCCCGGATAGTAGGTGCACCCTGCTCCCAGCTTATCGTTTCGGACTGGTTGTGTCCCAGTGAGCTGGGAGTTAGTATTTAGGCTCCATCAGTGTCCCTGCTGCATACTGCCAGCTGCCAGTGGGTCACTGCTGTGCTGCCCACCCCAGCCACTGCAGTCCTGGCAGCCCACTTCCCCTCTGCCTCCCCAGCTTCCTGAACAAACATTTTGGAAACATTACAGATCCAAGGGTGACACAAGTCTGTTATCTTATGAGGTAAATGAATGCCGAAAGGTATCCACATCAAGTCCCTGTAAGCAAAAGAAAGACATACCATTTTATTTTGTTTTTTTCTCCCTCTCACTCCCATCTCACCTGTCCAGGGCTCCTTCATCTCGGGCAACAAAATCTCACAGGCATACTTCTCTTGGACCTCTATCACTGAATACAAATATAGTCCAACAGATATCACTGAATACAAATATAGTCCAACAGACCCTTATTTTCATGGGATAGATGTACTCCAAAAGCTACAAACAGTCATGAACTGAGGCGTACCACACTCCAGTCAGCAGCTCACACAGCCTTTGTGCCGGAGGAAAGAAACCAGGGAGGGACTCGCCCCCCCTCACTTCTAAGCCCCATTTGTGATCTCTGGCCACTGAGATCTCATTTAAAATGGCATGCTCAAACCTGTAGAGGACATAAGCTAAACACAGAAATATTTTTTGCATTCCAATATATTTATAATACACAAAAATATAAATTAATTTTCTGAACATGAGCAAGACTATTCAAGGAATAAATAGTAAGCTATGTACTCTATAGCAAAGTAAACTGGATGAATAATAAACTGTTCTCTGCTTCTAGTCACTCTGGGGAGAATCCGAAGATTGCAATCAGCAGAACAGAGTAACCTGTGGACTATTGCTATCCAAGCACTTGCACAAACTACTCGAAGTCAAATTACAGATATTATCAGTTTTCTTCACACTAACAGAAGAACCGCCTATGACAAGTTTTCTGGTTTCAGCTCCCCCTTTTCCCCCAATTTTTGTTTTTAATAAAGAGAATTAGTGCCAAGACTGAAAAATGCGACAGATCTCTATCTCAAGTTCCAGAAGAGTTACTTGATATTTATTGTATTACTGAAGAAGTAGAATGTAAACTAAAGACCACTGTCTGTCTGGGTAAGTCTGAAGTTTTCCTGGTAGCCAGTTTAGTGCTTTCCACCAATTTTGCATTACTCTTGTCAGCAAAATAGCTAGGCTGTTTCTGGGCTATGTTAAGTTGAACATATGAACACCTATAAGCTTAAGTCTATGTAGGCTCGTTACCTTTGGCAAAGTCTCAATGCTTTCTGAGCATCCTGTGCCAATACCTAGTGCTCTGAAATCCAGAAAGGCTTGTTTGCTCACTGCTCAACCACGCAGACAGCATGTAGCACCTCCCGGACCTGAACTACCTTGGGGTTACTGTGATAGCAGGATAAGGGAACTATGGGCAACACAGCAATCAGTAGAGGAGATAAGGAAGGTAAGAGGTGGGTAGAGAGCCTGAGTTGGCTTTTGTCTCACAACGTTTAGTAGATTCAGAAAAATGTTCTGCTGCTGAAACATGGTGGTAAGGATATGGGACGCAGGTACCCGGTGGCAGAGCCATGTCCGTTCAGCCAGAGTCCATTAGCTCTGGGTCAGTGTTAGCCCACTGGATCTGTGCCGATACAAGGAAGACTCCTTAGGTTTCTCCCTCCTTCTTCCAAATCCCTCACTGTCCAGGAAGCTTATTTGTCAATGTGCAGGCCCTCATAAATACCCAGAGGTGCTCTGATTCTGACACTGTGCCCAAGCTGACAAGCCTTCCTGAGACCCACAGGTGTGCAAAACATAGTCCGTGCAAACAGTCAGAGATCCTGCAGGATCTGTGAGCCTGAGCTCTGTGCTTCCTTAAAACGCTAATGCTAATGATAGGTCAGCTCTTTCGTAGAAATGTTATAGCCAGGACCACTAGAAGCAGGTCCAAACCAGCTCTGCTATGCTTTCCCTCTCTTGGCATGCATCGGTACCCTCACCCAAAGAACATAACACTTGTCTAAGCAGGAAGCATAAGGACACTTCTTATGCCACCAAGAAAACTGGGGACAGCATGTTCAAAACCTACATTAACAATATACGTCAGAGGATTGCCCTCGTTATCCTTCTTTCCACCAGATATCACTGTAGCTTCACTGCTCCATTGGCATGCCCAGTGTACAGTTCTGAAATGACTGATTCCCTCCATACATTCTTTCCTGACATCATTTTTGTCTGTCCCACAAGCTGGATAGAGATTTCTGCACCTGAGATGTTTGTCAGACACACAGAGGTATCAAATCTACAGACGCAGTCAAAGGGTTCGTCCTTTATGCTGGGGACTTGGGGTGATTCCTGGAGGAAGGATTGTGAAGGATTCATGTCCGGAATACCAGCAAACTCCACTCTCTTTTCCACTCCTTTTGATGCTTCAGCAAAGCAATTGCAAACAAAACCACTGAGGATATTTGACTCTTTGACCACTGTACACAGAATTACTCTTGGTAACACGTATGTTTTCATGATAAATTCCTTGCTTTTAAGTTTATGGAGTGTGTCAACAGTGCAACTAATAAACAAGAGACAGACATCAGGCATCAGATGAACTGAATGCACTCAGCAATGAGAATGGTGTGTATCATATTGGATACCACAAAAACCACAGGAGAAATGTACTAAGGGAAAGACTGACGCACTTGTCACAGGAATACCCTACATATCTCTGTCTCCGCATTTTCATTCCTTCTGAGTAATAAGAAAGCAAGGATTCATTGACTTTGAGCTTGGAGAGAAAAATAAGCAGGCTGACTCATCAAAGAGTTGGTTTGTCCCTTCTCATGGAGTACAGTTCTGTGTGACTGAAGAAGGTCTAGCCAAAATAGATACAAAATTGGTAGAAATTCTGTATTTTGACAGGAAGTTAGTTAGTATCTAATTCTTTCTGAGCAAAACATTCCTTAGGGGATACCAAGCTATACTTAACTGAAATAAAAACACACTTGAAAACTGTGATTCTGCCAATGATTTATTGTAGTGACAGAAACATTTGACCTAGACAGAGTATTCTAATTTTTCAGTAAATTTTATTTTGTCTTTTTCATGGAATCATAGATCACAACAGATCACAGAAAAGCTGAGGTGGGAAGACGACCTCCGGACGTCATCTGAGCCAAGGCCCCTGCACAAGCAGGGTCTCCTAGGCCCTGTTACGCAGGACAATTTTCAGATGGCTCCTGAATATCTCTAAGGAGGTACCCCCTGCAACCTTCTTGGGTAGGCTGTGCCAGTGCTCTGACACCTTTACTGTAACAAAGTGTATCTTGATGTTCAGAGGAAACCTCCTGTGTTTCAGGGTGTGCCCATTGCCTCTGGTCCTGCCACTGGATACTTATGAACAGAGCCTTGCTATTCTTTGCAACCCTTCTTCAGGTAATTATACACTATGATAAGATTCTTCCTTTTTTTCGTATGTGTCTTCATTCCCTTGCTGTATAAGATACTCTTTATTATCTAAATAAAACCAAAGAAACACTGGATTGAAAAGCTGGGGAAACTAACTTCAGGACTAAATCCACAGAGCATGGATGAATGGGCATTAAATATGATCAAAAAGGTGTGATGATGATCCATTTTTGCTTTTAAAATATTTGGTTTTAACCCAAATGCTATACTGGAAAAGAAGAAAGAGCTGATTCAGAAAATGAATCTTTGGTTCATAGAAGTTCTGCTGGCAAGTGGCTTGTAGCAGATGCCTTGTTCTTCCTATCCCCATGAGACCAGCCTGAAGCCTGGGACTAAGGAGGCCCAGTAGAGATGAATAGCAACAGAGTCATGCCTCAAACCCTCTCCTCTGGCTTTGAGGACAGCAGGGGATGACTTCTGGAATGACACCACTTACATTCTTCCCACACTGTCTGTCAGGGCTGGACTAGTACATAAGAGACATGTGAAGAGACTACTCAAAGCCCTAGCGGTGGGTGACTCAGAAACAACAGAATTCCAGTTGGCATGCAAGAGGGACTGCTTGGGGTGGTTCCTATTTTCTTTTTCTCACTGCAGCGGGAGTAGACCTTCGTTGGGACTAGCAGAGGAACAGTCCACTCCTTTTCCTAGGCAAAGATCTGAGCCATGTCTCCTTACTCCACAGATGATCACAAGAACTAAGTCACCTACTAGAAGCGGAAAGAGCTCTTTGCTACACAAGACTTCAGTTTCTATATGGCACAAGCATTTGTGATGTGAATAGTTTTGGAAAGATCTCACATGATGTAGAGGAAAATCACCAAAACACCTGAAGAAGTTAGAGTTCAGCTGAGGAGCAAGGCACAGTTAAAGATTCTGGTAGAAGTCTGCAGGTTTCAACAGCTGATTAATGTGTGTTTCTGAAATCTGCACAGAGACAGATCTCATGCTGTAGCTCCATTTTGAAAACAGGGGACAAGAATATACTGGAAGGCTTACAGGTCCACCTTTTGCATAGTGAATATGTCTCTCTCCTGCTTCCCCCTCCCAAACATCATTAGTGAAGTTAAGACTGACAATGGTAGTATTGAGAAGTGCTAGTTCCATCCAGTCTTTCTCCATAATGGGAAATGAAATCTTGAAGGTGGAAAGCTTCCAAATTGCTGCAGAACACCACCAGAAATCACCATTGCTTCATTTTTTCTTCCTGCTGAAACTTGTCATCCTTAAAGCTATGGGGAATATTGTTGCACAAGGCTGGCACTGCTAAGGCAAGAAAATTTCATGACCATGAGGGCTGCCACTGACACAATCTGCAAAGCTGTTCATTCAAATATGGCTAAGGGTATTCTAGTGCAGGTCCCCTACCCTAAACAGCTTTGCCAGGCTGCTTTAATTAATCTTGTCAACGCTTTGGTATATTAGCCTCTAATATAAGGAATGAACAGGAATTAACATAGAGAAATGAGCAGCTTCGGGCTGTCTAACTCTAAAGGTATTGTGTCTTATCCTAAATAGTCTTAATGGAAAAAAACCTCCATGGTTATGTTAGTCTGAAAAGCTCTTTATAACCTTTGAAGAAGGAGAAATGAGATGCAGAGTTGAGTTCTGGTTTGGCACAAATATGTACTTTTTCTTCTCTCCAAAGATTTGAGCATAGCAAAACTAGATGTTTTAGACGTCTGCAAGGTATCCACTGGATAACCTTCTAATTCTTTCTTAAAGACAGATATGAGCAATCAGTTTCTGTATCAATTAGGTTTTTGGATCTTCTTGTTGCCCAGCCCATATTTTGTCCAGGGAAACAGAAGTAAATTGCTTTATTGCTTCTGTTTTACCTACCTCTCCACTGAAGTACTGAGCCATGCTGGGCAAGGATCATCCAGCCTATCTTGAACAGGCCAAATGAGAGTGGTTACAGGTAAGACACTACTAAAGAACTGAAACTATGCCTAGTTTTAAACTCAATACTTCAAGTAAAAAAAAAAACCCAAAGTGAACCTCAGTAGGGCAGCAAGAATGATAAAAATAGTGATGTCTAGTAAAAGACAGAAGAAGACTGCTTTTTTTCTGGTTTTCTCTCTTTTCTAGAAGAAACTTATGAAGTCCTACATGTTAGAATGGAATGGTAATTACATATTACTAGCCTTCACTGAGAAAAGGATCAGAATAAATAGGCTTGTTTTGCAGAAAACAAGAATGGGAAAGTTTTTAATCGGTTATCGAAGCACTTGAACAGAATACTAAAGGAACATCTGGAACCTCACTGTCAGTTTGTCATCTGCCCATGGTCTGCACACAACTGGTGTCTCAGTGCAGGGATTTGACCTACAGAGAATAATCATGTTAGATCCTGCACCCCACTTGAATGGAGTGGATGGGCACTCCCAAAACAGACATAGTGACTAAGGATGGCCTTAAAGGATTTCCTTAAGGAAACAGGTCTAATCACAGCTTAGACCACTTTCTCTCCAACCCATTCTCCCTTATTCTTCTCCAAGCTTTCACTGCTTTAATCCTTCTTTTCCCTGCCTGCCCAGGAAAGAAGAAAGATGATGAATTGTTAAGAACAGCAGGTATCATCTGCAGTCAGAAGTAATGCTTGTTAGGGACCAGGACTTTAGGAGATGGCTGCACACTTCCATATGCAGCAGAGGAGTTTCAAGTGTGAAATAAAGCTGTCTCTTCACCAGCATTCACAGCTGAGCAAAACAAGTATGACACATCAAATTAAACAACCATGAATTGCCCTTTTCAGATCTGTAGGGCTTTCCTACTTCTGTCTTTGAGGCTTTGATAGTTATGTGCCTCCTGTGTCTATCTCCCCATCAGAGACTATGATTTCCCACAAAAAGCAGTGCAAAGGAAAGAGGACATGGATGGTTTCCTTCCCTTGGTCAGTTAATACTGAAAGAAAGGGGATGAGGAGATGGTCCAAGCTGGAGTACCTGTAGAGGAACAACTTGCAGATGTGTACAGGGGGTAGCAGTTTCTCCTTTCAGTAGTGGGTAAGAAATTGCTTAGGAGATTGGAGTTCTCTCTAGTATCTACATTATATATATATATATATGTATATATATATATATAACTGGTAAAACCCCAGGAATCTTAAACGGGATTGCTCAAATGACTGTACTGAAATTTCTGGGAGCATATTTTCCTGAAGAGTTCCACAGAACAGTCCTATAAGACAAAGACTAGAGCAAAGATTAAAGGTAGCATCATTCACTATCCCCCACTAACTATGTCTGTCCTCAAAAGTTACAAGAATGTGAATAACATTAGCAGATCATGCTGCAGTATGGGAGGGAAATAGGATGCATTTTACCTGTTAGTCAGAAATCTATTTCTCTTGGTTCAACTGCTTAGAATACATTAAAATCAGAAGTTATTGTGACAATATTATAACCACTTAGCATGATTTTCCCCTAATATTAGCTTCTTTCATTAAGAACCTGAAATAAAACCAGAGTTTGCATGGGACTTTCTGTCCTTAAACATACAGGATGAGCCCCTCAATAGCACAAGTGAAGAACAACATAAGCAAAAGTTCTGAACGTTCAAAACTAACAACAAGCTTGCAAAAATAACATTATTGTGCTCTAATGGTGCTTCTCACCATTAGTATAAGTCTGTGACCACGGTATTATGTTCTGCCTCACCAACCAATTTTTATATATAAGCCTTTTTGCCATGCAGTGGTTAACTGTAAGAGGAAGTGGATTGAACTTCCGGGCATACATGCCAAAATGCTTAGATATCTTGAACTTCTTACTCCCAAACAAGCAAAATTTATCTGCACATCTCGGCACTCAAAAGCAAGCAAAGACTTTCCATTTGCAAAAAGTAGCACACAGAGGATATGTGGAGAGAATTCCTGAGGAAAGACAGTGCAAGAAAACTTTGTCAAAGTCTTGGTAAACCATAGATGAGCTTTCTATACCACAGTGACTCTGGCAATAATTCTGATGTAGCTCTCCAACTCCTCTGAAGACAGAGGGAGCCAGATATAACCTCTTGTCTGATTATGTCCCTGTCTAGGAATCTATGACTGAAGTCCAGCTACTGCCCAAGGTGATCTTTTGCCTCAGAGGGATATGCAAACCTGCCCCGTTTATAGGGGTGATCACAGTAGTGCAATCAAGTACTGCCCAGCCATTTGTAAAGTTGGCCGTTCTGCAGATGCCTTTTGCTTCAATGGCAATATCTATTGCTGCTGTGCTCTATGGGCAGAATGGGAGGATGGGGGGGAGAGAAATGTGAAACATGCTACTGCTCCTGAGGTCAAAGTGAACAGGTAGTGCTGTTCCACCATAATGTTCTGGTACAGCCAACTTGCACAATCTAGGACTCAACAGGCCCACCCAGGCAAATCATTCTGATGTTTATCAGCTGGTCCTGGTCATCATACTCAACAGATGCCTGTCCCTGGGGTAAAGTGACAATGCAGACAGTCCTGTATGTAGGCAGAAACGGATACCCTTGGTGTTATTGACACTAGATGCTTGTTTAGGGCTGCAGATGTGACATTACAAGATAGAATAAAGATCAAGGATTTGAAAGCGGCCAGCAACACCCCTTGAGGCAAACAGCGCTCTTGGCAAGACTTCCGTCATGTCTCCCAGCTCCGAAATTGGACAGAATTGTTGGCATGATGCGCTCATTCAGATCCACACTTTTAGTCATGGCCAACAGAAGAGATGTTGATGACAGATGACAAGTGCCAAGAAACGTGATTGATGACTTCTCCTGAAAGAGTGAACTGGATAGCTGAAGCCTGACAAGACTTTGCAGAAATGGAGATGGCACCCCAATCTCTTGCCTCTTGCTCCAGCAGCAGCCAGTTTCCTTCCCCTGAGAACACTTGCCCTGCAGGCAACACTTCAGAGAAGACAGTAAAACCTGCTCTGTGTCTGAGGTTGGTATGCTGATTTCAAAGTCCAAAGTGCCAGAAGAATTCCCTTAGAATTCCCTAAGGGAAAGATTGTACATTCCTTCCTTCACTCCAGGGACTCAGGTTTTCTTACTGGAATATCAAGATTAGCATCCTAGTGAAAATGTCTGAATGAGAGCCCTTGCACATTCCGCTACATATGCCACCTCAGTCTGGTTTTATTCTTGTCTGTGTCCCCTTGATTTCTGGGGAGTAAAGGTTCTTCCTCTGGTGAGCTTAGGAAAAGGATAACAGTCCACCCCAGATCAAATGGTGAGTGTCTGAGAAAGCAAGGGACAAGGCCAGATTGGCTAGAGCTGGAGGAACCAAATGTAAAGGTCTAGTGCCATCCAATTCAGATGATCTGTCACAACAAAACTAACACTTCATTGTTTTGAGATAATTTCAGGATATTTGACATGACGCCTGCTAATGCTGCTTATCCTGTCCTTACAAAAGATGCCAAAATTTGGCTCAAATATCTAATGTGTCTACCAAGGTAATCCCTTAATTAATTGTATTAAATGTGTTTTATAGCTATCCACAAAATCTAGAAGTATTTAATATCTAAAGGAAAAATCCACCTTAGTCCTCCTTCACTCCCTGGAATAAATCAAATCAGTCCCTGTAGCACTGCATCTCCCCTGCTTTAGCTTTCTAACCTGGCCATTGTTTCTCCCGCAGTGCTGTATACCTGGCTTTCATGGGCCATCCCAACGCACCATGAACACTATCACAGAAACATTTGAAAGCAGAGCACTGCATAGCTGAGGATTTGTTTCCTATGATATACATATTGAATTTTGATCACAAAGGAAATCACTTCAGAAAAAGAATGTGAGTTTTCAGTATGTGTCTTGGAGGAGCATTTTTTGATGCTAAGGTTATCAAACACTGTCTCAAGTCTGTAAATCACAGTGCAGATGGAAAAGTAAGTGGAGTAACACTTTGGCTGTGACTTCTCCATAAAGCCTTGGACTGACAAACACAGCTCTGTGCCTGTTTGAGAAACGTACTGACTTGCTGAGATAAAGGAAGACCAAACTTCTGGCTTGTATGAGGGGAAAGGGAGACCTCTGGGACAAACCAGGATTTCTCAAAGCTGTCTCTGAAGTAAAGAAAAGGCAAAGGCCAAGCATGACAGCAGAAGGAGGTAAAAATATTAAACTTGCCAGATGACCTGGCAGAAGAGGGACTTGAGGTCTTTGAATGGGATGTAGCTGTTAAGAATAACAGTTGATACAAAGATGACATGACATCTTGCAAAGGTGAACAGCTAAACTCCATGAGGACAGGCCCTGTCAAAATTTCTGACTGCTTCCTATCTTCTAAGCTATAGTGTTCCCAAACCTTATTTCTATCAGCATTCAAGGGATTAAACCACAGCTAAGTACGACACAGCTGCTAGCTCACTCCCTGTCCCTGGTGAGAGGGAGAGTAGGGTCATAAAACGATCATAAAACTTGCTGGTTTAGGTAAGAACAGTTTAATAATTGAAACAAACAGGCAAAATAATAATACTAGTGGGGATTGTAATAATAATGAAAGACAGAGAGAGAGAAACAAACGCCAGGAAAGACAAGAGTGCGCAATAAATTGCTCACCACCCATTGATGGAGGCACGCCCCAACCCTGAGCAGTGATTGGCACCTCCTGGCCAACTGCCCCCAGTTCATATGTTGAATATGACATTCAGTGGTATGGAATATGCCTTCAGCAAGTTTGAGTCAGCAGTCCTGGTTGTGCTCCTTCCCAGCTTGTTCTGCACCTGCTTGCTGGCACATCATGGGACACTAAATTATGTTTAAGCACTGCTGAGCAACAACTAAAATATCAGTGCGTTATCAACATTATTCTCATACTAAATTCAAAATGCAACACCGCACCAGGTACTAAGAAAAAAATTTTTATATCAGCCAAAACCAAGACACAGGTATTGTGCTGGCAACACTTGCCTGTCTCATTTCTCCCCTTCCTGAGGGAGCAAAGTGCTTTTAGGTCTAAAAATTGGGTTGCTGTCTTCTTGAAAAAACCCTGAAGAAAGCAGTCTACTCCAGTAACTTCATTGTGTTTGTGATATTGTCTCAAATTCTCCCTTTTCCTAAATTTCAACTTTTAGCATAGTGCATAATATTTGCACTTGGTTACACTTGGTAACACTTATACCATAAGTACAATGTCCTGCCCATGAAATACCTAGAGTCAAACTATTTCCTTGGGGAAAACAAGCAACTGTACAGTACCCCCCACCAAGATAAATACTTCATGGTAGGAAAGGCAAGAAGCTGTTAATTCTGCGGAGCTCTCATTCAGCTGTGCAATCCCTCTATTCCTCAAGGACCTCTATGAGGAACTTGGTAGGTCCAGGTGCTCAAACTGGACATCAAATTACAATTTACAGTAGTCAACATTTTAGATTTAATGAAAATATGAAAATGTTCCCAGATCTACCTTCTCATTCCTCACCATGTGCATATATAGAAGCATACACAATCGGCAAGTGGTGTCCTGACATTTTAAAGTTCATAAGGACATTCAGAGCATGAGTAAACAACTGCCTTACACAATTGCCTTTCATAACATAAGTCAGCTGTGCCCTATCCCCAGCTGATGGGCAGGTGCTCTTTGGGAAGGAGTAGTTTAAGGCTGCTCCAAGCATCTCATCTCTCCACAGCAAGATTGGGAACTAAGCTGAGATGATCCCTGCCCACCACCACCTTTTTGCTCATCCACATCACAGACTGGCATTTGTTCCCATATCGCTCTGCTTCATGTGACAGAGGCTCCTTCAGGAAATAGCCTTGTTTGCTGTTCTCAGGTAGTTTCTCATCAGGGGCTGTAGAGAGGGAGCAGGTAGGACAGGGGGAGAAAGGCAGTGATGGGGCACTGTGGGATCAGTTCTAGGCAGTCACATGCACTCCTGATGCCTGCACTGTCCAAGTGGGTTGTGTGCAGGGTTTAGATGGACTGGTGTAGCTTCATATCAGATGCGTTTACCTGATAGAAGAAACACTCTCTATCTTATCGAGGACTTGGAAAAAGATCAAGATGATCCCACTCTTCACTGTGGTTGGTTTTACCTCCTTTGAATTTTTAGCCTTCTTAGCAGTCCTAATCTTACTGGAAAAGCTTCAGAATAGTCTGATGAATGTGCAATTCCTACTTTACCAGTCAATGCACCAGACAGAAGAAGGCAGGAGGTAATTTTCTGAAGAGGGTATGGTTGCCATACTGTGATAACTCAGAGCCCAAAGTTGAAGAAAAAGCATTTGGTGCTCCTCTGTTATTGCATCCCTCAGAATGAAACATTTTGGGTATTTGCCAGAGGAAGTGCTACACACAATTATAAATGCTCATGGGCTGTGAGATAAATCACATTCTTCATACATGTGTCAATAAAAATTTTCTCAACTCTGAGCCATCTATTTCTGTAAACAGAAATCCACGTATTAATACAGTGATATTTCCTCTGCACATAAATCCTAACTATCGTAACAACTTTTCTGATGACACGGTTTTTAATTCAGTTGCAGAGCCATGTAGCAAGTATGATTTCTATTCACTGGAGTATGTTATTAAAAATACTTATTTATAATAACATATATGTTTTCTGAAAGCATTTTCATTTGGGCTTGAAAGTCTAGGTTTCAGGTTGCATTCACCCCAAATTTCCGCAACAACAGGGAAAGAAAGCATATTAGTTTCTTTCAAGTTAGACATCTGTTTAGAATGTTTTGTGGCCACGCTAAGTCTTAAATCAATTTGGTTATAAAAACAAATATTCTTTGCAGCATTAAAATAAAAGAACAAGGATGATTTATTGCTTGTTTTTAACAGCTGACTTGTCTGAGGAAAGATGGACCATATGGAATGAACTGACTTAAAAATTCACTGACATGATACAGTTATTTATTGATTTTTATAAGCAATAATGACCTGCAAAAGCTCTGCTCTGACTGTTGCTTTAGCATCCTCTTTTAATACTTAAGGAAATCTAGTTTGTTTAGATGACTGTATGATCTTTTACAATAAATGAATGATATGAGAAATTATATTTGGTCGTAATGTGCTGTCATAAATATTTTCTAATACTTTTTTTTCTGCTTACTCCCATTGGAGAAATAGTCAGAATTTAGATTTCTAAACCTTTTTATTTCTTTCTCCAGTCTCTTATGAGGGAACTAAACATTTGTCCTTGTGTTTTGTTGCAATTCACAGGTTCATATGGACTTCTGTGTAAGAAAGGTAGGGGGAATTGCTAGAAACGGAACTGGAGCACACAGAAGCATACAAACAGTGACACAGAAGGATGCATGAAATATCTTGTTATAAACACTCATTCATCTTTTGAGCACTTTGCATTTAAGACACTTTATTTTTCTTTTTCATCTCCCTTTCTCTGGTGGCTTCTGTACCCCAGACACCCACTTACACTTTCTGTGCGAGGCAGCAGTTTCCACCCTCCCTGAAGTCAAGTTTCCCCTTGGCGTGAAAGTGAAGATAAAAGTGACTGAGTTTCGATTTTGAGGTCACTGTCACTTCCAGAGTGATATTATCTGACACCTCGGATCTATCGTTACTCTAGGCATCGAGCTGCGATTTCAGCCTTCTTTCCCTCATGGCTCCCAGAGCAGCTTCTTGCTTAGCAAGCAAGCAAGCAAGCAAGTAGCAGTCCCTGCATACGCAGCGGCAGCAGTGCAGCAGGCAAAGTTTCTCTTTCCCTCTCTGCAGCGTTTGGAAGTCTTTAACGAAATATCAGCACCACAGCCTTACCAACCTGCAGCCCTCTGAGAAGTAGGAGATACAAGCAAAAGTAGCTCAGAACATGAAATTTTTGTTGCTGTGTAACACAGACAGCTGAGATTAATAGACACAATCCTTGGAAGTATGTAAGCTTAGAGAGGTACTCAATACCAGCTAAGCACAGCATGGAAAATTTTAAAAAAAGAAGAGAGACAGCCAACAAACAAAAAACCAAACAAAGTAAAGCAAAACAAAATCCCTGGTCATGAAGATGCTCTTTGGACTTCTTCTGCACTTATTAAGATCTGTTGATTAAATTGGGAGCTAAATGTAGAGTGAGGACAGCTTACAGTTTAAAAAGAATGTTATCCAAACATCTTACATGCCTTTTTTGTTTCCTTGATATAGCATATGATAGTTCTTACACACTCTATTCAAAGAAAAGAAGGTAATTCGAAATTGTTTGAAAATGCTAGCTCTGGCAATCTGGAAACCGAATATATTTCAATCATTTTGTACTTTCGGAGTTTATAAAAGCAGTATGGAAAGAATAAGAAGCAACCGGTGTTGCTTCATGAGGAAATGCTTGTGTTTATGAGAATATTAAGAATGTCTGTCTCTTTTTTCAAATACTATGTGTCATTTAAAAGATCAAAAAGAAAATTACATTGGCTTCCAGCTCCCTGCTAGTTTCCTGCACACAATCACCTCCCTTCCCGATAGTCTAAAAATAATGGGAAATATTAAAAAATGAGCAAAAGGACACAGATGAGAAGCCAGTTATGTTCAAAAAGCTATAACAACTAGATAGAATGGATATTTTGAGTATGTAGGTGCTTGAAATTATGCTGACCATAAGACAGATGAAGGCTAATGTCTGTAATTATTTTCCGGAAGTAAAATGGGGTTATGTGAGGAATTGATGGCAGGTGGTTTTGAAAATGAAGGTGTGAATGAGTCTAGGTTCAGTGTTCAAAACAGCCTATTGAATGAACACACATTTTCCATCAAGCAGAAGGAGTCTGAGGTGAAAGAAGATTGATATTTCAAAGTTTCTGCTTTGAAACCCCACTCAGGCATGGATTTACTAAGTGGATGAGGAGTCTGTAAGCCATCTCATAGCACTATTCAGGACCTTCTGTCCTGGTCACACAACACAGTTGAGACTGCACGAATCTCTAGCCTCCCACTCCATGTGCACTGCAGCTACAGCCATTTCTGTGTCTCTACCTAGAAGTGCGCATTTGTGCATGTGAGTTTATAGATGATCATATTGCTAAAATAAAATCAGTATGTCCTGATAATCTTGGTCTCCAGTCTGCAAAATACTGAGCTCTACTTTGAGTCCTGCAAAACGCCTAAATGCACTCCTGAACCTAAATGCCTATGCCTGTGGTTAAATGTCTTGACAGCTCAGGTCCTGGATTCTGATGAAGAATACTTCTGTCCAGGTGGCTTGACTTGAAAGCTGCAGATTGAAATGCAGATTGCGTTCTGAGTGGGACCCAGACACATGAGGCCATGAACTGTCAACCTTTAGGATAAGAAAGGATTCAAAGACAGGTGATGCCAGCTGGGTGAATGGACACTGAGAGACACAGCAAGAGCCAGGAATTGTCAATGTTTTGGATAACAAAGGATGTGAAGGCCAATCATGATGGATGGACACAGAGAGAGGGGCAGGAGCAAAAGAATGAGGAGGAAGGAGGGGACTGGTGCATGGTGAAGACTGTGAGGGGGTAAAAGCTTAGGGACTCCAGGTTGGGGCCTTCCTGGTGGGATGGTCTTGAGTGTTGCCATGTTACTGTGATGATAATGAAGTGCTTTGTAGAACTTGACATTTAAGACTCTGTTAAGATAAACGCAGGTACGGAAACGTGGTTGGTCTGCGTGTGACTGGGGTGTGTGGGGAGCCAAGCAGGACTCCAGTCGGCTCACTGGAGCTGTCTGATTTGGAGGATCTTCAGTCCCAACAGCTGAAGTCTCTGGTGTTATACATGTGACTGCCAGTAAATCTCGTGAATGGTCAGACTGTGAAGTCTCCTTAACGATTCCTCCACATCTCCTGCAGGAGGGAGTGAAGGAGGAGTAAGGAGGGCACTGACTCCCTGCATCTGTGTTGAGTGATGGAACTTACGGTTCCATTTACAGTTCCATTTTAAAAATAGATGCTGGGCAAGTAAGCAATTAAAATTCAAGAAGGAAAGCAGAACTATCTGGCGGTTGTTCAGTAAGACTAACTTGTATAAAAATGATCTGCACATAGCTGGTATAAGAATAAACAGTCAGCAGCATGAGATTATGAAAAACAATTCTTGCCTGGCAAATGTAATTACTTTTAACAAAATTTAAAATCCAGGGAGTGAAGAGAACACAGCACAAATATTTTTTCTGCAGGCTGGGTCATTCAACAGTACATGGAATAGGCACCCATAAAACATCTGAGCCACCATCTTTGGATGTATCAGTGCAGACAGGTGCAAAAGAGTTCACATTCCAAGCTGGTCATATGCTAGCTTGGGGCCCCATTCCTAGTCAAACAAGCTCACTACAAGATTTGTTAGAGTGACCTGAATGCCATGTGGTGACACTGCTTCTAAATCAGATACAGTTCATGCCCCATCAATGATCTCTGATGTGTCTTCACACACCAGGACACCTCCTAGCACCCTGGCTCTCCTCTGAGGCACTGAGTTCACCAGGAGGAGCAACGAACAATAGCTGTCCTATGACTGTTTCACCATTATCCAGAACTTTCTGGGCTCCACCACCCCCACCCCGACAATTCTCTTCTGGGTAAATCACTCCCTGTCAATGGCCTGGCAGAAGAAGCACCATTGTTCCATCTAGTGGAGAGCTATTCAGTGTTGATGGCCTTTGATTTCTCTTTCCAAACATAGGCCTTCCCTCTGCCAGATAGGATTTGCTGGTAGGGTTATGCTGGCAAATCCTCCTAACATAAGCACAGTTTGTAGTCCCTGAAGATTTATTGTAGCCCAATTGGTCTAACTTACATCAATCCTGTGAATATAATAAGTGCACACAATACCAAAGCCTCTCAGAGAACACCCGATATAAAATAGATACACTAATTTACAGTGAAGGTTGCAGTCGTAAATAGCATTTGGAGGAAAAGTAAATAACGACATTCATAGTTTGGCACAGACACGTTGCCAGTGTGTCACATCCTGATGGATTGGGGATATGTCTGTGTCAAACTATGAATTCCGTTTTTGCTTTTTGAGTGCCGTTTACAATTGCAACTGTCCATGTGGATTATTGCATCTATTTTTATAGCCAAGGCTCTGTCTGGGTAGATGTAACAGAGCAATCAACAACACTGACTGGTTCTATTTTTCTGGAACAATAATGTTCCCATGAGCTGGGCTCTTCCATCCTTATGTGCAGGACAGGAGGGCTGGGGTCTGGCCTTCCCCTCACCTTGAACAACATGGGCAAAAGAGGGATGGAAGCTTATTATGTAGGTCCATTTGCCAGAATGTGGTCTCCCTGCTAAAACCAAGACAAGAGCAGTCAAGCCAAAGATTTAATAGTGATCATGAGGTCAGGTGGTAGGGCACTGCAGAGAGAGACAGCTCTCAACAGCTGGGAAAGCTGGGAAGCCACACAAGTGCACAACCATGGAGATCAGCCATCAAACTGGGGCCATCCTCCTCACTGCTGTTCAGGGAGGGAGAGGAGAAGGCTTATATACTCTCTAGTGCTCCTGTTCCTCTCCTCTTTTTCCCTAGTAAGTTCATGCAGTGCATTTTCATTCAATCTGTACCACAAGCAATTTGAGATCAAAGCTTCATATGGATGAAATAGCTATTAAATCATTCAGACTAGATATAAGGACAAAAGTATTTTACAGTGTGGGTTGTGAAACACTGGAACAGGTTTCCCAGAGATGTGGTAGATGTCCCATCCATGGAAATGTTCAAGGTCAGATTGGATGAGCAACCTGATCTAGTTGAAGATGTCCCTGCTCATTGCAGGTAGGCTGGACTAGATGATCTTTAAAGGTCCCTTCCAACCCAAACTATTTTATGATTAGCAAAAGTGGAGTTCTTTGCTTTCCTATATTATATATACAGGAAAGCAAATACATGTGTGTGTATATATATGTTCCTATATTCCTGCCACCCGTATTTTGATAATTGGACTTTCTCAGAAGGATTGCTTGTGGATATAGCTCTCAGCCAGCTGAGGCCTGAGAAGCTGAACACTGTGTTTAGGATGAAGGCAGGGAGTGCAGGGTGCTGCTAGCTGATGGCTGATATCTGCCAATGCATTTGCATCTGAGGGGACATCTCAGCAGTCCTGGTCTGAGAAACAGAAAACAGTTTCTCCCCATAGCAACCAGTCCCAGAAGTCCACTGGGAATTGAAAGTTTGGATCTCCTCGCTAAGGACTGGCACCCTGCAAGGAGAGGACAGTTTTTCACTTTGTTACCTTGGATTTTCTGCACTAGCCTGCTATGGTTTTGTCCGTCCTCTCCTTAAGCCTTCCCTGCAAAAGCCACTTCAGGTACTTACCAAACTCCAACATCTAACGTCACTCGCAAAAGGCCTTGCCGCTTGACTGGGATCTCCTGCCGCTTCCAGCACAAGTCGGAATTCCACCGGCAAAAGTTTCTGCGAAAAAAAACCAAAACCCCTACTAGTTATAAAAGCTATCCCAGCTATTAGTCGGCTTCCAGGCGAAGCCGGTAAGTGCTGTGCTGCACGGAAGGCGCCGGTGATGCCGAAGAAGCTGAGCGGCTACGAGGCGACGAGCGCAGCGACGCCGGGCAGGGAGGAGGGGAAGCCGTGGGGCAGAGGGAAGCCCCCTCTGGAGTCGCCAACGCTGAGGTGATTGAGGCTGCTCCAGACATCCCGGAGGCGGAGAAGGACCCGCGCGACACTTCTCCCTTTCAACTTCTCTGACCAGCCGTGCCGGGCGGCGGCGCGGGCAGGTGCACCGCGCCGCGGGGAGCGGGGTCCCGTCTCGGCCCCCCCCGCCATCCCTCGGCGGAGCGGCGGGCAGCAGCGGCGGGGACGGGCGGGCTCTGACCGCCGCGGTCCCGTTCCCGGCCGATCCCGGCGCCCCCGATCCCGCCGCCCGCCCCCGGCCCCGGTGCCGCC
>JAWMRA010000078.1:89283374-89484366 GCA_035584735.1 Pseudotriccus pelzelni | reverse complement strand
CGCAGCGCCCTCTGCCGCCGGCGGGGGGAGGCGGCGGGCCGGGATCGCGTGCGAGCGGGCAGCCGGCGGCTCGCCCTGTCCCTCGGCCGCCCGCCCGCCACCTGGATCACGAGGGAAGCGGCGCCCGAGCATCCTCCCCACCCCCGGCGCCCTCCGGCCCGCGCCCGCCGCCCCGCTCCCGCACCTCCGCCCTGCGCCGCGGCCGGGGGCTTCTCGTCCTCGCCCGAAGAAACTTTGCGCCCCCCCGGGTCGTGGAGGGGACCGTGGGGTAAGTCGTTGCACCCCGAAAGCTCGCGGTGGGCAGCCGAGGCTTCGGCCCGGGCTGTGCGGGGGAACCGGGGGACCGTCGGCTCCGGCCGCCTCGCCCCTAAACCAGCACCCTGTCCCGCCGGCCGTGTCGGCGGCGATGGGACAGCAGCCGCGCAGGACGAGCCCCGTTTCTTCCACCCGGGCGCCGGTGATAGTCCGCAGCTCCCAGGCGAGAGCCCCGGGAGATAGCGGTGCCCGCTGACCTTCGGGTGGGCGATGCCCGAGGGGTGCCTCGCTGTCCCGAGGGCTGAAGCAGAGACGGCGAAGGGCTCTGCCGTGGCACCTTGGCCACATCCTTTCCACCGAAGCCTCGAGAGACCTTACGAGGGGAAAACAAGGGAAACAAAGTTTCACATCGCCTCTTTCGAGCCTCAAGTGCACTCGCTTGGCACTGAACGGGTTGGGTTTGCTTTGGGGTCAGTCAGGACTTGCCCTGAAAATAATTTTCAGTGTTTTATAACTTCAGAGGCTACAAATCCTTGTTGTGTTTCAGTTTGACATACCAAAGGGCGAAAAAGCAGTGAGGGAAAGGCGAAGCGTGTGCACGGGCTCCGGTGCTTTATCTGACTTTGCATTACTTTGTTTAGTAAACAGGAATTCTGTATGTCTTTAGGTGAAGCTGTAGTTTTACGTATTTCTTAAAGAATAATGCAAGTAGCGTAAGTTATATCACATATAAAACTTTTTTTTCTGAAGAAGGGCACAAATAGTGCTTGTGCGTCATTTAGTGAGCTTCTAGCAGATGGATTATTAAACCAGAACAACAACAACAAAAAGAAACAAAAACTACCAGAAAAACCCAAGAATACGCTTGATGCTTGGTAGCTGGAGATTTCAAAACAGCAACTGGGACTGGATTTAAATAAAACTGAATGATCTGGTAGGGTTCAGAAGTAATGTGTTGAAAAGAATGTTGATGCATATATGTTTGCAGTAGATAAAATAAAACAGTTCTCCTTTATGAGCCGTAGAGAGTGTTATTAACCAGGGCTAAGACTAAATAATTTCACTGAAGTGAGAGACTTAATGACTGACAAGATCAAATCCACTGGCAAGACACTCAGTTAATTTGCAACCAAGAGCAAGAATTTATTTCCCTGAAAAACAAAGTGCCTAAAATACTGTAGATCTTAAAATCCAGAAAGAGTTACCAGTTAAGCTTTTGGTAGTGACTTTAACGCCATTGCTTCTGTCGGCATCTCCTGTGAAAGCCCAGGCTAAGACAGTCCTCACTTTTCACCGCGGCATCCACAGTGTCCCTGCACCAGTATATGTTTGGGACAACCTATTTTTTTTGCCGTAGTTGACCATAAAAGTGCATTCGGATATTCTTCGATCTCGAGGAGAGGACTGGGATTTTAGGGGCTTCGTTGGGCTACTGTATGAACACCTCCAGTCTTTAGCTCTGGCAGCACAAGGTTCCACAGTCCACAGGCTGAAGGTGTACAGAGGGGGACTGTTTGGGGAAGAGTGGTAGGGAACGAACTCTCATATATGGAAAAGTCAGTTTGTTGTGGTTTCAGGATTTTAATTCCAACTGAGCCATGGAAAGGGGAGTTATGTTATTACCTCAGCTTCCCATCAATTCAGATTTCTGCCCAGGAATGGTAAGGAGGAAATGCATTGCTAGGCCCTGTTTGCAGTGCGAGTGCTTACAAAAACCAGCCAGCCAGTCTAATATGGATTCATTGATTTTAATGTATAAATGAATTTCAACTCTAGCAAGGAGGATTTAGGAGTCAGAAATGATTTTTCCATTAGGTTTTCCTTTCTGTAGGTTTATCAAAAAGTACCATAAAGATGCTTTCTTTACCAGGAACTGCCCATACATAGTTGAACTAGATTGAGAACTTGATATGCAGCTTTTGCTGTCACGTATTTAAGGGAGCTGATGCAATATAAGACCCCACTAAACACTGGGGCTCTGCTGCTGAATTATAAAGGTCCAGTGCCAAATCTTTCCTTAATATTCCTGGTAATTACTGCTGACTCATGCTGACATGTGAGTTCAATTAGTCCCAACTGGAATGTAAAGGATGTGGGAGTGTCTCTTTGTGCCCAGAGACAGCTAGGACAAAGCAGATTTTGGAGGAAAATTTAAGAAATTGCCAAGGCTGGGTAGGAAGTGTCAGCCAGGGCTTTTTTTTGACAGTAATGTTTGAATAACCATTGAAGTTAAGTCCCGGGAAGGGGGTGACTTTGGATAACATGGGCTTGTCTTCACCATGGAGTAACTGTAGTCCTAACTCAGACATTGCTCCTAATTTGACTCATGTCCACACACACAAACTCATTGCTGAAGAGTGGTGATGTTTTCAATTTAAGTTGGCTTACCCACGAGAAATAAGCTATAGCTCAGATAACCACAATTCGTCAGCTGCTAACCCAATCTGCTTGAGCGGCACAAGAGACATTTTGCTCAACTCTGGCTGCTCCCACTTGAATGGGGTTACCTGGACAGCAGGGAGTGCCTGCCTGCTGCCCTGGCACAGGCAGAGCAAAGATGCAGTGGGGTTGACCGTGAGGTAGGCAATGGGATGTTTGCCAGCCTGAATGTTCCCACGCAATTACTGCCCGACTGCCATGTTCGTGACAGCTCACTGGTGCTGGACACTGTCCCCACACGGCCATGGCAAGCAGGACAGCACGACTCCGCAGCAGCCTGGCACTTGCCAGTGCTCAGAACGGGACACCACTGCAACCACCTGTGAAAAGAAAAAAAGTGTCTTTCCCCCAAAATTAATTTCCTGTCAGGTACCAGCTGATACAAGAAGGTTACTTCTGTGTCAGATTATATGTCAGAGGTATATGCTAATATATATATAAATAAATCCGGCCATACTTGACTAGCAGAAGCAGGAGCTGCTGCTTTTGAGAGAAGCTGTTTTGTTGTTGGCCTTCTATGCAAAATGCTTCTAGAAAACCACAGACCAGGGTTTCTACAAACATTTTGAGGTCAAGGCAAAGAACGTGGACATCAGAGCAAATATGCAACCTCAAGTGTACCAAGTGGTTACTTGTCTTTTTAAGAGGAAGGTGACCGTAATGCAGACTTCTGGGTCTGCACAAAGAAAGAAAATTTCAAGGTATTTTGCAAGGAATTTGACTGACAGTCAGGAACCAGATGAACATTCTGAGACAAAAATGCTTTAGGGATATGTCTCTGTCAGTCCAGATCCCCCACAGCGCTTTATTGACAGTTATTTTGAATTTAGTTCAACTTACCTTCAGAATCTTGAACTTCAAGGTTTCTATAGCGAGTTCTGTTTGTGTTGTGCTGCTGTCAACATAACAAATATGCCATAGATAACTGCAGAACTTGAATGGATGAACTTACAGGATTCCACAAGTGGGGTGGACAAAATGATGCCAACGTAACAACACCAATCAAATGCACCCCAAATACTTATGAACTCCCAAGGTCCCTTAGTGCCAGTGTGTGACACAACTGTTTCAGCATACACCAGGTAGGACCTGTTCACTCAAGTGCAACCCTCAGGTACGCAGGTGGGCATCTACAGTCATGACAAACCCAGTCTGACCTTTTTAAAACCTTTTTCTGAATCTTATCTTTCCCCTCTTATGGGTGCCTTCTGGCATGCAGTGGCAGGGCAAGTGCAGGATGGTGGTGTAAAATTGTTCAAGACGGCAGTGCTTAGCAGCCTATGTTAGTGGAAGATCTTTAAAATGACCATCTAGGAAAAAAACATTTTGTCTGTACCTCGATACTTGTTGCATGATGGCTGGACCGTACTGTCTGTGGTTTTGCATCAAGGCTGCATCTGCAGGCAACGCATAAATAATTTGCATGATGCAGTCTATTAAGCTAGGGCTGCAAAACATGGTTTGCTGTCATGCATTTGACCCATCTTGTGACTGCAGTGTTGCCCAGTGCACCAGAGGCATTGCTTTGTATTCAACAGCGATATCTGTGCATGCACTAAATACATTAAATATTTATTCTTTACTCTTAAACTTTATTAGTAGTGATGCTAAGTCGCGGTCATTTCAGTAGATTTTCCTTGCTGCAAACATGTGCTAGCATAAAATAAAATTGTGTCATTTGTTGGGACTGTAGAAAACCACTGTTACTGGATTTCTCCCTCTGTTGTAACACTGGAGCTAGGATGGAGCGAAGTTGAATACGTGGCAGTTTTGGGGTCATTGTCTTGCTTTCCTGGGCACTGTTTGCTACATTTGGTAGTATACAGATTCCTGGGAGTCACGATGCTAAGTAGCCTCTTGAACTTTTTCCTTTGCTGAAACTCCAAATATTATGCTCTCACCTCTCACTCAGGGCAGCATTGTTTGGAAAGCAGCTCTTCTTGGAGTCCTTGTCTTTCACAGGGATTTGCTTCTCCAAAATGTGTTTTTCCGATGTCTGGGAACTCCTGATGCACTTGTCAGATTGAGTTTCCCTCTCCTTGTCCTCAGATGAGGAACCCTTCCACAAACATTGTCCTTTTCTTCTTGTTTCAGGCCATTTATAGAGAAGCAAAATTTGCTGAGGTTGTCTTGTGGGCAAAGGATACAGGCCTTAGAGATTTTTGAGGGGTATATTGAGAAGACTATCATTCAGGCTGGGACTCCACAGGGATCTGTCAGGGCTGTTTCCTATTTTATGAACATCCCTAATGAGGGACCAGAGCATGTGGGCATTTAGCCTGCAGAGGTCACCAATCTGAAACAGGTTTCAGGCACTCTGGGAGATAAGTCAAATTCAGTGATTTTTGACAGTCACAACCTCCAAAAAACCAAGAAGGATGTGAGTCTGTAAGGTTTTGTGCAAAGATTTATCTTCAGTCAGCAATAAATCACATCCTCAAATACAGCATGGGGAATGGCTAACGAGAAAAGGATATAGAAATCTGGTGGATCACAAACTAAACATGAGTCAGTAGCATTGCACAGTTGTAAATATGGTGTGTAAAAATGGGAATATTTTTTTCTGTGATATATGAGCAATCTTTTAGTCCTGCTCAGCCTAGGTAGGCCCTTAACTTGGACCTCATTTGGGAGGAGGGTACTTGAGAAAAAAGTGCAGATAGAATTGAGAGTCCAGAGCAGAGTAAAAGGAATGATCACATGTCTAGGAAACATCATCTACAAGAAAAAAATTTTGAAAAATTGTTTAGTCTAGAGATAAGAAGAGTAAAGGGAAAGAAGTTAAAAATTGCTAGAAATATAGGGTTAACTGCAAAGTTAGTTGAACTTAAACTGTTGTTCATGTCAGCTAGGGCAAGAACCATATGTTGTAGTAAGGAAAAATTAGGTTTAAATGCTTAGGAAAAAACTGTTTGATTTTAGTGAAAGCTAAATGCTGGAATAAAATCTCTGAGGTACTCATAGAAACTATACTTCAGTAGAGGCAGCTTTGGGGAGTGGTTTAACAGCTGTGTCGTTACAACTATGATGGCCTAAGCATGTAAAAGACTAGAAAGATGTGTCACTCTTTTATTAAATCAATTGATTTAGCTAGAAGAAAAAAGACAAGTCTTTCATGCTCACAAGACATTTCTCTGATCTGAAATCTCTTGAATGGTTTTGGTACAGCTGCTTCTGTATGAAGCAGGGAATGATGTTCTGTATGATCTCTTGAGGGTCTTTTCAGCCCTATTTGCAAGGATTAACAAAATCTTTCTGTCTTGGGATAGATGGATGTTGAGGGACTGGAGAGGGAAGGCAGGCTATAAAAGCAGATAAAAGAGCTCTCCCCTACCCTGCAATTGAGGAGATTCTTTAAGATTTTCACTCTGTGAAAAATGCCTGTTTATTACTTTTCAATAAATCGGAAAATCTTAAAGTACCTTCTCTATTAGTATCTGATGGTCTTGGATGGTAGCAAAGGCTTCATGACAAGTGGTATTGTGACAGGATGTGATGTGATAAAATGTATGCTTTTTTATCTTGGAGACAAATAAAATTCTGGAGGTTTTGAAAGCAAGAGTTTAAATTTTCCCCCATGTATTGCCCTAATTATATGAAGTAAAATACTTGCAGTCATGGCTTTCTAATGAAATTTAATATTTTTTATAATCTAAAAATGTGTAGTAAAAAATTTAATGAACCTACAGAAATATACCTGCTGGGATTATTAATGAGAATTAATTTTTATTAATTACTTTAGAGTAGTAATGGGTACAAATAATATTAGAAGAGAGTGGTATTATAGGTAACTTGCATATGTATTTAAACATTTTTTCCCCTCCGGACACATCTTTAAAACAGTAGAAGCATTTACAATAAAAAGTTCCAGAAGTTGTCAAATGAGAAAAGGTAGATATGTCCATAGACCTCAAAAACATAATGGGAACAGATATATTATTTTGCTTACAAAGGAGAAATTCATGTTCCTGGAAAGAAAAAAACAGAATCATAGATCACAGAGTGGATTGGGTTGGAAGGGACCTTAAAGATCATCTAGGTCCAACCCCACTGCCATGTCTAGGGACACTTTGCACTAGATGAGGTTGCTGAAAGCCCCATCCAGCCTGGCCTTGAACACTTCCAAGGGTGAGACTTCCACAGCTTCTCCAGACAGACTGTTACAGTGCCTCACCACACTCACGGTAAAGAACTTCTTCCTAATACCTCACCTAAAACCTACCCTCTGTCAGTTTAAAACAATTATTACCCCTTGTCTTATCACTACGTGCCCTTGTAAGAAGTCCCTCTCCAGCTTTCTTGTAGGCCCCCTTTAGATGCTGGAAGGCTGAAAAACCCCAACCCTCTCAGACTGTCATCATAGAAGAGGTACTCCAGCCCTTTGATCATCTTCATGGCCTCCCTTGGACTCGCTCCAACAGGTCCACGTACTTTTTATTTTGGGGGCCCCAGAGCTGGAGACATCAGTCCAGGAGGGGTCTCACCAGAGCAGAGCAGAAGGGGAGAATCAAATCCCTCGACCTGCTGGTCACGCTACTTTTGATGCAGCCCAGGACAGGTTGACCTTCTGGGCTGTGAGTGCACATTGTTGGGTCATGTTGAGCTTCTCATCCACAGACACCCTGCAGTCCTTCTCCCCAGGGCTGGTCTCAGTCCATTCTCTGCCCAACCTTTATTTGTGCTTGGGATTGCCCCAAATCACATGCAGCACCTTGAACTTGACCTTGTTGAACTTTATGAAGTTTGAACGTGCCTTATACATTGATAGTTAAGAACCTGGACTAAATTTAAGTACTTATCCAAACCAAGGTGCTAGACTAGTGCCTTGTCAGCACAGAAGACAAAACTAGCCAGACTTTCAACCAGTATAACTTGTTTGGCTACGTTTATAATATCAAAAATAATAGCTACATCAGATTTTATTTTCATTTTTATTTTCAGATTCAGTATCTGAAAGAACAGGAACTGTGGAGTTTCCATTCTGATTTTCATGTACGTCATTAAACTGAAGACTTGCAAGAGCTCAGTAAAAGCTTGACAGCTCACACGCCAGCCTGGCTTTCACTGTGTTTCCAAACTGTGACCTGCTTCTTTCAAATGCAGTGCTTCTTACACTGGTAGTGAAAACATTTTAAAAGATTGTATTGCAGTGGTAATAATAATAAAAAGAACAATTTAAGCATCAAGTTAACTTAACTTTCAGAGTTCAAGGAGAAAATATTTAATGTTTCATTTCAGTTTTTCTCTGTATTCCCATTTTCCACCTCACACTTTAAGAAAAACACCTTTTTATATTTTTTCCCCTGAAAGCTTTTGTCTTTTTTTTTTTTTCCTTTTGGATCTTCAGATATCTAAGCTCTGCTGAACCTCTGTTATGAGGCTCTTGGCATTTCATCCTCTCTTTTTCTTCCACTGAATAACTGCGGAGGAACAAAACAGAAGAGCAAAGCCAGGAGAAGAATAGTATCACATCTTCCCAATAAGTTGATGTTACATGTAGGTTTATAATTAGTTTTCCTCCCTGCTTTCCTGTCCTACATACACACAGTTCATAATAACTTTCATAGCAATAAAGATATCAGTTGCCATTTTGCTGGCCTTAGATCCAACCCTCTTTTGCGTCTTTTCTTAGGGAAAATGATGTTCGTGTTCTTCTGGTATCACAGAGGCTCCTATGAGGACAGGCTGTGTCTCTGAGCCAAAGACATCCACTTTTGTCTCTTTCCACACTGCCTCTAGTGACACAGAAAAAAATGCAAATATATGATCTATATATATGGAAAAATATATAATCAAAATATATGAGTTGTCACATATTTTGACTTCTGTTCTGCACTGGAGTGCAACTAAAGTTTTTTAAGAAGCCTTTTATCAGAAAGAATAGAGAAATCAGGGCAATGATAGTGCAGTTATGGTGTATGGCAGACTTTTTTGAAAGACTTGGAATTAGATCTTGACATACTTGCAGAAGAGCTACTGTGAAGAGTCTCCCTGATTTTGATAAGCCATCCTTTCCTGACAAAAATTCCATTTAAATAAGTTTCATTTTGGCTTTACAACAGAAAACTCCTAAAAAATGATTCCTAGTATTTCTGTCCTTCTGCCTCACCTATTCAATCCTGTAATCTATCTGTAGCCTCTCTCTGTATAACTCAGGGTTTCCCACCATTCTATTAGCATTTACTTCAAGAAATTCCACCACTGCGGTGAGTTGACCCTGACTGGATGCCAGGTACCCACCAAAGCTGCTCCATCACTCCCCTCCACAACTGGACAGGGGAGAGAAAGTATAATGAAAGGCTCATGAGTTGAGATAAGGGTAAGGGAGGGATCACTTACCAATGTTTGTCACAGATAAAACAGATTAGACTTTGGGATATTAATTGAACTTTTTACTAATCAAAATCAGAGTAGGATAATGAGAAGTAAAACAAAAACACCTTCTGCACACTCCTCCCTCCTTCACCCTCCACCCTTGCAGCACAGGGAGATGGGGAATGGGCGTTATGGTCAGTTCATCACAAGTTGTTTCTGTTTCTGCTGCTGCTAAGGGAGGGGAGTCTTTCCCCTTCTCCGGCATGGGGGTCACTCCCACAAGAGAAAGCTCCCCACGAACTTCTCCAGCATGAGTCCTTCCCACAGGCTGCAGTTTTTCATGCTCCAATATGGACCCCTTTTCAGGGGGTACAGTCCTTCAGGAAAAGGTTGCTCCAGTGCAGGGTCCCCATGGGGATAACCCTCCCCATGAGGCAGGCCAGAAGTCCTACCAGAAAACTTGCTCCAGCATGGATCCTGCTCCTCCATGGATCTGCAGGTCCCTGCCAGGAGCCTGCTCTAGCACAGGCTTCCCATGGGGTCACAGCCTCCTTCTGACATTCATCTGCTTGGGCATGGGTCTCCTCCACGGGCTGCAGGGGCATCTCTGCACCCTCACTGACTCCATGGACTTCAGGGGGACAGGTGCTTCACCGTGCAGGGGAATCTCAGCTCTGGTGCCTGAAGCACCTCCTTTCCCTCTTCTGCACTGACCTTGGTGACTGCATAGTTGTTCATCTCACACATTCTCACTCTGCTCTTCTCTGGCTTCAATTTCTCCTGCACAATAACTTTCTTTCATTCTTAAATATGTTATTACAGAGACACTACTACCATATTTGATTGGCTTGGCCTTGGCCAGCAGTGGGTCCATCTTGGAGCTGGCTGGCATTGGCTCTGCCAGACATGGGGAAAGCTTCTGGCAGGTTCTCAGAGAAGCCACCACTGCAGCCTTCCCCCCACTACCAAAACCTGGCCACATAAACCCAACACAACCACACCTCTAGTCTGGCCTTGTGGATGCAGGATGATAAATAGTCTTATCAAAGATCATTGCTCTAATATTTCAAAAGACCTCCAAACTCTAGCCAATGGAAGTCTGATGAAATGACAAGCAGTATATTAAAACATGGGTAGTTGGGAGAGTAACACCAGGAATACCAGTGAACTTACATTTGGGGGGACCAGCATAGCTTCGTAGTTCATAATTCCATTTGCAACCTGTGGCTGGTTCTGCAACTCAAAGTAACATTTCTAATTCACCCCATCACAGTGATGTATGGGTGAAACATATACCACCTTATGGTGGAACAGGGGAATGGGGCATGAGGATAAAGCAACCCAGTAAGCACTCAATACACAGACACATGTGTCCTGTGAAAAAAAGTGACACAACTCTTTCAGTGATACTATTATCCCTTTCATCTAAGGATATTTATCCCTCAGAGTTGTAAAGTATCGTAGGCAACCTAAGGAACTACATAAACTTGATTTACTAATTAGCTCTAGCAGCCTTATCACGGCAGCACAAAGCTAAATCTGTGCAAAACCTATCTGAGAAATTATATATACACTTGGCAAGCATACTTGAGTTGTTCACCTGTACTGAGCCCTGTGTTTCCAGCATAAGGCTGATCTCAGAACTGAACTAGCTGGAGGTTGAAGACAGCTGAACTGAGGCCCTGCTACACTACACACTCATGGCAGAAATATTTCATTGATCTATCTTACTGGATTTAGTCAGATTTGCTATGGAAATGATGTATATGCTTTCACAATGTCTGCTTTTCTTGTGACCTGTTAGTCAGGTTTCAGCAAACAGAACAGAGGGACAGAGATCTCCAAGATATTATGTTCCTGAGAGATAAAGTGAAACACGTTATGCTAATATCCCTACTGAGGGCAGGATTGCAATATGAGATTGACTGTCTTGTTAATCATCAAACAATCCATATGGTTCAGACAATATCCTAAATGCCTCTGCTGCAGCAAAACTTTCCACCACTGCTCACACCTTACTATGGAAAGGGTAGCCCAGCCGCTGTGGAAATCCTGCATTTTCCTCAGAAGGTCTGGGGCAAAGACAATGGAGGACCAAAGTCACACCTGGTAGAGATACCACTCTACTAACTGCAAAGTGTTATACCAGACTTTTGCCCAATCTTTTTGTGTGTGTGCTTTATATGTGTTATGGTCTATATCCTTCCTGAACATGTTAGAAGTTCTAAAAACTGCTGTATTTTTCAAACATTACTTTAAAAAACTCAACAGACCTGCATCTAAGCTTTTTTAAGATGTTATTTATTTACATCCTCAAAGCTCAAAAAAAGTGTCCTTGAACTTAATTTCAGGCTTTCTTATATAAACATATAAAGAAAGGAGGGCTGATGAGACAATTTAGTCCCCTAATGAACTTGTTTGTGAAGGAAGAATAGTGACTGAAATTATTGTTCTGCTAAAGATTCCTGAAAGTGTAGCTGCATACCCATCCTTTAGCAAGGGGCTGCCATATTCCAAAAGCAAGCACTTGCAAATTAGGAAGCCTGGGGGCTGAAGATGAAACATCAAATCAAACATACATACATTCATAAAATACTTAAAATAATAAAGATCATCAAGTCCAACTGGTAAATTCCTCATCTATGTGGACAGGCACTAAGCTTGATCTCATACTAAAACAGAAGTTGCATATTTCATTTTTATTATCCTCATTCAGCTTGTAGTCCCATCTCTGTACCACACACTGTTCAAATCCTGTGCAAACACAGTGCTTTTGTCACAGACTGCCCTGTGATAATTGTGACTTTAGTATTTAAGTACATCAAAATCACAGCTGAATTAATCTTTATTATACTGCTGAGACATATGGTCTTATTAGTAGAGATAAATCTGAAAGACATATTCTCATTTACTGAATGCCAGGCGCTCAGGAGATGATTTTTCAGAAGACGTAGCCTTCGGTGTACACTAATTCAGAGCTCAGTGCTGGTTGCCTCCAGCTGCAGTACTGAGTGCTCATCACTTTTAGAACAGACGAAGGCTCCTCGAAAATGAGGGCTGGTGCCTCTGATGTCACTAGCTGTAGTCGCGTGCCTCGCATCACGCAGCCCTCATTCCTACAGCTCCTACATAGCCCTGATTCCTTCCCTAAGCTCTCTAAGCAGGGCAGGAGTAGGGCTCTGCATGCTCAGATTTCTTCTCATAATGCAGGCAGTGAAGGCAAAGGAGCTGTAGGAGACTTGGCAGGACGATTGCAGTAAGGAGGTGTTGGGCACCTAATTTCTGGTGAAAACTCCAAATTCTGAATGGTAGCTTTGAATTCCTAATGATTCAAAAGCAGTGCTCCCCAGTGGTTCCTTTCTGGAGTGTTTTGAAGCATAATGTCTGTCTGCAGGTTTTAGGGATGCTGAGACTCAGGACTACAAGCTGTCTGGTTCTGTTCTCTCCCTGCCTTGTCCCAGGCTACTTCAGTCCCTCCCATGACCGACTCCTTGTTCCCGTGCCTTAGATCTGGAGTTCTTTGTTTTCTGTGTGGCAGTAGCTGGAGCAGACAGAGCACGCCAGGATGGGGAGGAACAGCAAGAGGGAAAGTCTGGTGCTGCCTCTGCTGCTCCAAGGGGAGGCACGTAAAGCGCATGGGGATGCACATGTATAGTGCAGATGCCTGTAGGAGGAATGAAGGGATGACGTGTGCTCAGCTCAGGCAGAAACTATAGATGACTGTCAGACTACAACAAATCTTCTGAGCACACGCAAACTTTTTTTCAGAAGCTGCCAACATAGCCAAATTTGTACATATTTTCTTTAAAGAAAATTGAAGAGAGATTTTACGTGTCTTTGTCAGACAACATATGATCCCTGGTACTTGCAGAAAACCCTCTGTAAATCAAATGTTTTATGACTTTTTAGTAGTCTTCTAAGAACTCTTCATGTTTGAGAATTAACTTTTTTTTTCACGGAAGAAAAGATTGAGGCAGAAAAGCAAATTTTAGGGCCAGAAAGAGCCACTGTGATCTTGTTTCAATCTTATGTGTAACTGGACCATCAGACATTCTTAAACAAACTCCTCACAACACAGGTCCAACAGCTTCCTTTAGAAAAAAATTCTTGATGTGAAAAAAGTCCAGTGAGGGAGAGTTCTCTACAGTCTTGGATGAATTATTTTGATAGTTATCCTCATTTATTTGTAATTTGAATTTAATTAACCGCAAATTCAGTAAATTGGATCTTGCTAGAAATGTTTGTTTCTTGTCACGAAATGTTTGTTTCTTACGTAATGTAGTTACTTATTTTGCGGAAATTCTCTGTTGCTAATCTTCATGATAACCCAAACAGTTTTTGCTCCTGGACACTGAGTACTAGGCTCATTTTCACAACCTGTAATCATTCTTCACTCCAGTTTCTTTTTCAAGTGAGGCTGCTTCAGCTAGAAACAGTACTGAGTGTTATTTGCAAAGATATAACAAAACTGTTATCATATTTTCTCTTAAAACATGACCATTCATTAGAAGCAGAAAATTTGGCAGAAATATGCTAATCACTATTAACTTAGTGTCAGAAGGCAGATTTCTGTCCTGTTGATGAGCCATCGTGAGTGGAAGTCTTTTTCTAGAGCTGCTCTTCTCAAGGTAGAAACACGTAATCCTGCAAAAAAGCCAAGCCACACTGCAGCCCCATCCCCTTATTACTTTGCAGGTGAAACTGTGCTGTGGTGCTGCGGTGTGGTAAGGATGACAACACGACCTCCTCTCTCCCAGGCTGCCTCTTTGAAACCTGTGCGACTTTGAAGCTGTGGTCTGCACAGCCCTTTTTTGTAGTTCAGGCATTGAACGCCTGGTATGTGATCACATTTGGGCAGGAAATGGTTCATAAAATATAATGAAAGGAGAGAGATTATTAGATAATGTAATTTGAACTCCTGTAGCCACCAAAGCTACCAAATATTCTTATATTTCAACTGCTTCAATTTAATTTATGCATAACTTCTGTTAGGATAAAGTGCAAATTACAAAAAGATATCTAACCATGGTTTCAAGACAACAGTTTCCATTAAATGCTTTGTACCTCATCCCGGAGATTAAATGCTCATAATGTTACTGATTAATGCTTTATTTATTCTTTGGATGTGTCTGGCTTCAGCTTCACTTGCTAAGTGCTTGCTCTGTTTCAGGTTAAAATAATACAGCAGTCATATATTCCCCTGAAAGTACTTCGCTTTACTCAAGTCACCTAAATCTTTTTTCTACGCAAGGCAAATTCCTCAGCCTGCAAGTATTTATTTTAGCTTCTTTCTTCACCCTTTCCAATTTCTAACATTATTTGAAAAACGCTTACATGGGAACTGTACACACAGTTCCAGCATCAGTCTCATCATATCTGTAAACAGAGGTAAAATCACTGTACTTAGGTTGGCAACTGCACTAGCTGCCTGTGCAGCAGCTCCTCCCTGGCAGCTCAGGCTGTGGATTGTATTCACCTTTCACTTTGATCCCTAATTCCTTTCAAGAATCACTTGCATTTCAGGATGCAGTCCCTATCCAGTAGCAATGACTTTCATTCCCTATTCTGAGATGCAAGTGTTCACATTTTTTTTTTAATCTGTCACTTGACAGATTATATACCTGTTGAAACTGTGCAATGTAATACTTCATTGTGGCTTTTAAAAGCACAATGTTGTGTTGATAACTTAAATTATTTACTAATACAAGTGAATTCCTATGTCAGCTAGAGGTGATAATCTGTCAGTAAGCTAGTTTCACTCCAAAGAGCATGATATTCCATAGAATTCTGCTAAGTGATGTCATTCATTTTTCTTATCAACTCTTCTGGTATTTTGCTTGGGATGGATGTCAGTCTTAGCTGGGTAGTTATTAATTTTCCCTTCTCTGAAGATTATCACATAGCAGCTGTCTTTCAGTCCTTTGGCTTTCATCAGTGTTCAGAGATTAATTGCAACTTAATGTCAGCAGTGATTAAAAGCATCTGACAGAAGTGAATGATTATGGCCCACATCTGTCCTTTCCTCCTCCTGAAGTTCCTCAGGCTTGTAAGCCCCCTTTTCTGCTGCTGGAGTGGTGGAAGGTTGCTGCTTTGGGTTTGTCTCCATCCTGCCTCAAACACATGGAGACAATGTGAGAACTCGCAAGTGTTGAAGGAAGAAAGAGAGTGAAAAAAGCAGAGTTGTTCTGAGCAACTGAGTGCCGTCCACCCAACTTCTTCCTGTTTCTCATTCATACATGAGACCAGTGGGCTGGCAGGGGAAGGAGCCCCCAGCCTCCTCCAATGGTGGGGATGGGCTGTTCTGTCCTACTGGTGGAGAGCAGAGCTCACAGGTAATCAGAAAAGGTGTCCAGATAGGACAGTGAATACATGCTCTTCTCCAGTTTTTATAACACCTATTTTCTTGGTTTATGGATCTGTGCAGCTCAACAAATTCAAGTGCCGTTTTCAGACGTATTTTCAGGACCATTTGCCATGAACCTTCTGACTTTGTTCCCATACATGCATTCTCAGACTCGTTTTAACTGCATGCCACTGTTGGCATTAATGGTGGTGGCAGAAGCACCTCTTGGCTGTGTGTGTATCTAGGACGTTGGTGTTCACTAGCTGGGGCAGTGTTTCATACCATGTTGCTGTGGTAACCCCTTGTCCTAATTCTGTAGAAAGTTCCTGTCGAAAGCCTGAAGAGTGCATAGTTTATTCTTGTTTGATGGGAGTTCATGATTCCCCTTCTTTTCAGAGACTAGAAATAAATCTATTTATTTGTCTTCTTACCTTTTAAGCAGTTCTAACATAGAGCCATCTCCACCTAATAAGAACTGTACACACTTTTTAGAATTATTTTCTTTATAATATTCTTCTAAAAAGCACACTATCTTTTGTCTTTAGTGATGCAACTTATGAATTTTCCTTTGGGCCTTTATCTTTCTTAACCAGCATTTTGCACATCATAAATTCTAGCTCATATTGTTTGCTATTTATTTCCTGGTTTTCAATTTGAATACTGAAGTCTTTGTATTTATTTCAATTTGCTGTCACATATTAATAAACTCACCCAGAATGGGGTTTAAAACAAAGTGGCCCTTTTGGGAAATCAAATGAACACTTAATTTACAGTTTTCAGTTGAATTATGCTTTCCAAGCCTTTCCCCTCCTTTTAATTTTGCTCATGAAGGCAAGAGAAGGGAAGTCTAGCATGTGACACTGTTTTGAAACAAGAACTATGAGTCATAGATTGATATTATGGACAGGAAGGACTCAGAACACAAAAGTATTACAATATTGTGTTGGGTTTGCATTGCAAGGTTTTGGGAGTGGGGGTCTACAGAGGTGGCTTCTGTGAGAAGCTTCCAGAAGCTTTCCCTGTGTCTGACAGGTCCAAGACAGACCTAGCGCTGGCCAAGGCCCAGCCCATCAGCAACGATGGCAGCACCTCTGGCATAACGTATTTAAGAAGAGAGAAAAAATATGCACCGCTGCAACTGCAGTTGGAGAGAGGAATTGAGAATATGTGAGAGTAACAGCCCTGCAGACACCGAGGTCAGTGAAGGGGGAGGGACAGGAGATGTTTCAGGTGCTGCCCTGCAGCCCATGCTGAAGACCATGGTGAGGCAGGCTGTGCCCCTGCAGCCTGTGGAGGACTCCACTCTGGAGGAGGTGAAGGAGGCTGTGACACCATGGGAAGCCTTCACTGGAGCTGGCTCCTAACAGGACCTGTGAAGAGAGGAGCCCACGCTGGAGCAGGTTTGTTGGCAGGACTTGTGATCCTGCAGAGCACCCATATTGGAGCAGCCTGCTCCTGAACGACTGTACCCCAAGGGAGGGGCCCATGCTGGAGCAATCCATGGAGAACTGCAGCCCGTGGGAAGGACTCATGCTGGAGAAGTTCATGGGAGAAAGAAGGTGGAGACAGTGCGATGAAGTGACCGCAGCCCCTATTCCCATCCCCCTCTGCTGCTGTGAAGCGAGGAGGTAGAGAAAACAGAGACTGGAGCCTAGGAAGAAGGGAGGAGTGGGGGGAAGGTATTTTTGAGATTTGGGTTTATATCTCATTACCCTGCTCTGATTCAGTTGGTAAGAAATTAAACTAATTTCCCCAAGCTGACTCTGTTTTGCCTATGAAGGTAACTGATGAGTGATCTCTGCCTGTCCTGATGTCAACCCACAAGTCTTCTGTTATATTTCCTCTCCCTTGTGCTGCTGAGGAGGGAAGTGATAGAGCGGCTTTGGTGGGTACCTGGCATCCAGACAGTTTCAATACACCAAAAATATAAAGAAAATACCTTTTAATGTAAGGTCTCACAAGGAACAGAAGCAATTGTTTCGTCATCTTCACACCATTTCATCTTCCCACTGAAGTAAGAAATCCATGAGGGTAGATGTAATCTTAAAAATTGTCAGACTATTAAAAAAAAAAAAAGTGCTACCAGATTAGACAAGCAAAGTCTGTGGGATAAAACTTTCTTAACCTGGAACAATATTTATTGCACTGTGTCATATCTGTCATGGACTTCAGACAGGAGGTTCACCAATCTGGTGTCACATGAAATCATTTCAGTAATAGTGAAAAAAATAGTTTTGTTTATTTCTGGAAGAACTTTATGTCTGACACTGCACCAATTGGAGAATGACTGGTGTATCTACCATAAGCTACAACTGAGAGAAGGAAACTTCTCTGATCTCTATATTATGCATCATTTCAGAACAAATTCTCAAGGAAAGAACCATTAACAGCTGTGGTTAGTTGTGTAATGGAGTAAAAATGGAACGTAGATTTAAATGATTTTGATGGTAACCTGCTAGCTATTTGTTGACACAATAACTAAATGTGCAGATAGGGAAATAGTGTAGGGAAATACAGTAGACCTTAGTTATCTCAATTTAGAGAAGGATGCTGTCCTGCTGATGACTAGTAAAGAACTGAAGGGTCGGGGCAAGGAACTGAGTAAACAGCATGAGCTGAAAGGAAAATGACTAGTCAGGAGAGAAACTAACAGCAGAGTTCATCAACTATCAGTTTGGAGACAGTTGGATTTTTATTATGAAATTTCATGTTAAACCAAATGTGTACCTATAAACTTTGTTTCACAAAACATTCTGAGTTGGAAGGGATCCACAAGGATCAAGTCCAACTTTTAAGTGAATGGGTCGTACAGGGATCAAAACCATGACCTTGGTGATATTAGCACCATGCTCTGACCATCTGAGCCAACCTCAAGGTCTGTTGCCTGTGCCATCAACATAAAAGAGGGCACAATTCTCACATAGCAAAAAATAAACTGGAAATTAATTGTATGATTGGGATGGCTAGGCAGCTAAGGACATTTCCTCCATAAACCATGCATTTATTTGTTGGAAATTATACATGAAGAAGGACTCTGTATATTAGATGACTACACGATGACTGTAAGCCATGAATTTGGTAATGGCTGCGGAAGTGGAAAATGTAGGCACACAAATATCAAGTGAGATAATTCCCATAAAGAATAAGTAATTTGTCAATAACTAATATAATATACTTAATAGACTGTGCATGATTCTGTTTATTCATGTTTTAGATAGATTGACTGAATGAGAAAACAAAGACTCCTAAGGTGATAGGAAGAATAAAGAGTTTGTAACATGAGAGGGAAATTAAAGAGTTTGGGTTGTCCCAGAATAGAAAAATGAAGGCTGACTGAAGATATGACTGATATTTAAAAATATGCCAATGAGTAAACACAATGGAGGAGGAAGAGCTATTTAAACTAAAAGACAATGTTGGCAGAAGAACAAATGGGCATAAAATGACCATGAACAAATTTAAGCTGGAAGGTGAAAGGTTTCTAGTTATCAGAAAGCTGTCTTTCAATGAAAAAGAAGGCTCTTCTAAACAGTTTTTAAATCAAGTTCAGTAAGTTTATGATTTGCACTACATGACAGATCCGTCGTCAGCAGCATGGGACTGATTCAGTGACATAGAAGTTCCCCTTAATTTTACATCTTATGCTCTTGAGATACACTAACTCTTCAGCAGCATGAACCCACTGCTGAACAGCACTCAGCATGACTAAAATATTCTTTCAGACAGAAAGTCGAGAGACTTCGATATTCAGCTAATCTCCAGAAGATTTAAACAGACTGAATGCAAAGACTTGTTTCTGAGCTTGCAGTGTCTCTAAGTCTAGCATGCTCAAATAGATCAGTATTAAAGCTAACTTTTGTCTGAAAATTGTCACCTCCATCAGCACTGCCTTGGGTCCTAGTGCTAACCACAATAGTGTGTGTCACATCTTGAGCTGCCGACAGATATATTTTCAGTCTTTAAAAGTGAGGATCTGAGAACCTGAAAAAATGCTGATTTGAATAATTGCATCCTACTACTTACAATGTCAGTAATGGAGAGAAAATCCCAGTGTATTTTAAAAGCTGTGAAATTGTCCCTGCAGACGACAGGTAGTATTATTCATTCTTATTTGTTTAGCTGAATTTAAAAATAAGCCTGGAAGGCAAAAAAAGCTTGGACATCCAGTAAGCAGAATGTATTTTATACCCACTTTATATCATGTGTAGTATGCTTAATTTAAAAAAATGAAAGTTGAACATAAACATCAATATTCTAATATTATTAGGGTAGGAAATTGGAATTAGCCTTAAGCTTCTATCTTAACTAATGCCACCATGCTTCTTCGTGTTGTTGAATGTCATACTCAGGGAACAAACATTTTCCTCGGTTGAACTCTCATGGTCCAGTAATTTTGTCCAGCATTATGAAACACAGAAACCTTTAAACTAAGAAATCTATTTCTTTTTTTTTTCAGTGTCAGAACAATGATCCCTCCAGGGGAATGCCTGTATGCTGGAAGAAAAAGGAGGAAACCCATTCAGAAACAGTTAAGTATCATATTCAGCGGGGGCATCTCCCTCCAAATGTACGTGCTAGAAATGAGGCAGAGGAAGGGTTCCCTTCCTTCTATGGTCTGCTGATGCAGGATGGACCAAATCTCTTTCTCTCTAGTGAAAAACCCTTGTTTGGGAGGCTGGCTGTCCATGGTTAAGACTGTCACCAGAAAGGATGCCAACCATCCTCACCCATCAGTGGGTACGCCAAGAGGAGGCCAGTGTTGGTTGTGATGTGTACTGAAGTGCGCTGCAGAACACACTGCTGTGAGGAGTCCAGAGGGAGTGCTTTTTCGTAGGCAGAAGATACTGGTGGACTAAATATCAGCTGGGCAGTGGGCTGGAGAGGTGGCTGCCACCTTTATGCTTCTCTGCTCCCCGCAGCCCGTTCAAGGGGCTTTCTGAGAAGCCGTGCGTTGAGTGGCACCAGTGTGCTGGCATTGTGCTCCCCCCTTCTCCTTTCCTAGGCTTAGCCTTGCTTGGGGTATTGCTAGGTTCAACATGTGTGAGCCCAGAAAGTGGGTCAGTTCAGCCAACTGAAAGAGCAGACTGGTGATTCACTTTTTGCATAAAGAACACATAATTTTTGAAGTGCTGTTTACTATGGGATCACTTTCATGAGGAAAAAAATGGGAGAGAGGAATTGGATGTGTGAAGGCAAAGCAGAAGAAAAAATGCAATGGGAATTTGTTACGACAGGATCCTTGAAATGGGAGGGGGAAAGGTTGCTATCACTGAAATGTAAAATGATTTCCAGATGCCATAAACCACTCTGTGAAACAAAGCTTTTAATATAATCATTCCATACCTTCTGTGTTACACTTGATTCTATGATTATGAAACACACATTTTTACTGTGTTAAAATTATGAACTGGCACTGGTGGCCTTCACAGACAATTTAAGGATGAGAAGGCAACTAAAATAGATTTCCCTATTTTCAGTTGTTCAGAACTTCTAAAAATAACCCACTTGGCTTAAAATTGCACATATTGGTCTAGAGTCAAAGGGGAGTTTCTTTAAATGTTTTAATGACATCTGTTGATATTGTTTGGATTTTGGGCAGTATTTGCTCATGAACCACTTCTTCTTCCCCCTTAAAAAATATTTACTTTATTGCAAAATATATCATAGGTGACAATTTCAATAAACAAAGATAATGACATAAGAAAATGGTTCTTCCTGCAAAAATCCTGAGTGTTGAATCCAAAATGTATGTAAGATTTCTGCACTACTCTTAAAGTATGGATGTGGATATTTAATTTTATAACAACTGTATGAGGTGTGGAGCCACTCCAGTACATGAAATTACCTCCGTGAAAATTGTTTATGGATTGTTACTTTTGTAAGGAAGGAAAGTTGCAGTTGCTTTGATAAACATTAAGATTTATGTTTAGAGTTTACATGATGGCTAGAACTTCTCTCAAAGATGACTCCTAGACGAATGCAATGACTAAGAAAACTACCTGCTAACAAATGACGGAAATGACCTCATTAGCCTTTTTTGAAGTTCTGACTTCAATAAACTCAGAAGCAAATTCTCACTCACTTTGACAGAACCAAGTTTCTGTCTTGGGAACCACTGCAAGTAATGTTACTTTGAAAATAGCTTTGCTATGACATTACAGTGCACGTACCTGAGCATGAGCTTATCAAGCTAGGACACAGACAATTTTGATTAAGAAACATGGTTTTGGTTAAAACAAAGGAGAATATTTGGATTATTAAAATACTGAGCTCCCACACTGGAAACAGCAGTCTGTTTTCTGTGGTTAGTTGCCACTTGCTGAAGATGATTTCTCAGTTCCTAACAACACTGGTCTCTTCCTCAAACCTTATCTGTTTGTGGGCTTAGTCTCTGGTAAGCCTTTCCTGTGCTTATTCCCTCCCTCAGGGGCTTACTCTCATCTAAAGAGGCTCTGAATGCCCCAGACAGACTGGCAGAAAGAGCTCCTTTCACAGTCTATGCCCTTCAGTCCTACTGGGTTTAATGACATTGGAGGACTCCAAGACATCCTTACTGTTACGGTGCCTTGAATAATTTAACTTGAGTTTAGAAGGGTAGATGAAACCTACTAACTGAGCAGCATATTTAACCATGATTTTGATCCATTCCATAAAATCTCTGTTACAGCTTTTTTCTCCTGTTTGATTTCATAGCACAGCATATTCTCCTCAGCCTTGTTCTACTTTCCACCTGTCATTCTAATAATGAATCAAAGTAGATATTGTCACCTGTTTTGGCACAAGTATTGTTCAGCTGTAAAACCTAATTTTTCACAGGAACATAAGTGGATGGATATTCTTTGGCCAGTCCTAGTGATGATTCCTCTCTTTTTAATGTGAATAATCTCTAGATTTTAACTTTCTATTAAAAAAAAGGAATAAGTGAGCTCAGGTGTCTCAGTCTGAGCAGGATTCTTGGATTTCAGTAGAGATTCATGGGTTAATCCTTTCAAAGGTCAGGATTTAAAAGACAGAGGTACAGCTTTCCCCTCTGCAGAACAACTGGGATGTTTATATTTACCCATACTAAGTGCCTCCCAGGAGGCTGACTCTCAAACTGTACAACAGCTTCTTGTGATCAGTTTAGGTGGTGATCCTGCAGCTGGTTTTTAATCCAGGATATCACAGAATGATATTGTTCATTATGTACATTAATATTTGTCAGGCACAGAAATTCTATTCTGAGGTAGTTTTACAGAACAGTGATGAAAATGTGTGAAGAAGCTCCATGACAGAATGCAGAGACTCACAAGACTGTGGAAGAATGTGTGGAAAATTTGGTTTACTGTGAGGAACTAATATGTTTCTCTTCTCTAGACAGAACTAGTGGAATTATCTTCTTTAGGTTGCCATTCTTCAGACAGTACCTTAGGTTCAAGTTCTACTTTTATGCGTGCAAATAAATAAAAAAACCCTAACTGGTCTCCTTTTGCCCCAGAAAACTTCCAAATGAGCCCCATTAGATGTGGTCTATACTAAGGAATTTTGGCTTTTATGGACACAGTTCAAACACCTGGAACTCAGACTGATTGAAAAATTTTCCATCAGATATGCTTTTCAGCCAGACAGCCGGCAACGTTCTCTACCAAGGAAACATTCTCTACCAAGTGTTTATTTCCTGTGGAAATTTGTAATTCAAGCATCTGGAAATTAAAGAGATCTTGTTTTTTAACCTCAAGCTAAAATCACTGGCCTGAAATTAATACTTAGAAATGTTAAGGTAATGCTTCAGCACAGTTACCTTTTGGGAACTTCAGCCACTTCATCTCAAATCCTGGGACACTGTAAAACCCTCTCTCTTCACAAAACCTTTATTGCAATATTTTATGGCTCTTTAAAGGCAAGCTACAGCTGCCCAACCTCTGAATGTATCTATAACTGGTCCATACTGCCCACTTCAGTCAGAACCGTAGCTGTGACAGGGTAAACAGAGATCTTGGGAGGTGCAGTTCTCTCCAGCTTCCTAGTTCTCATTTTAAGGCCCTCTGTGGCATAGCCCTTCCTCTTACTTGGTATCACACTATCCCATCTCTCATCTACTCTGCCAGTGTGGCATCTTCTTGACCATTAGTTCTGCTTTTGCCTTTCCTTGCTGTGAAGAAGCAGAAGAGACAGAAGGTGGCAAAGGGCCCCCTTTCCCTCAACCATCTTTCTCTCATTCAGTCCTTTTGGTTCATAGGAGATGGTGACCACCTGCACATATACAGCTGGCACTGGAGCTCAGCTCTGCCAGGCTTTCTATGCAATGTCCAAGCACAGCTCAGTGGCTGGGGGTGCTGGTCAGTATGTTCACGATCACCATCTTGCTTTTACTTTGCATTTAGCCAATCTGTTGCATCTCCTGGTCTCTCTCTTCCCTTTCCCTTCTTACTAAAAGCACGCTGTCATAACAAATGATTAGATTTTTCTCAGTTCAGGTCATCTGCAGGTTTAACACTTAGGCATACTTATAAAACTTACTCAGAGCGAACTTTTCGTTAACAGAGTAGGGCTCCCGCAGAGGGCAGGGAACAGCAGACAGAGCTGCAGTCGCAGGAAATTCCTCTGCGAGCTCACCGAACTGGTTTACACCACTGGCAGTCTGTGTGTCATGGGCACACTGAATCATTAATGCGCAAATGGCTCAAAGCCTTGTGTACGACCGAAACAGAACACGTTCTCTGCACCAGCTGCCACACTCTGCTCCCACCACACGGGGACTGGTAGTGCGCGTTCTGTGCAGGTACAAGTACTTATTACTGCAGAGCAGAATTTGGGCAGTTTAACAACGCAAAGAAGGGAAAGCCAGCTTTGTTGTTTTAATTACGTGTGCTACTCTACTGCAGTAGGGTTGTATGGAAAGCGGAGTAAATAAGGTATCGGAGTGAGTGCTAAGTCTCTGTTTACAGTTTTACAATCCCGCGTTTAACATAAACACGTGCACCATCTACTTTCAGCCCAAAATAAGGGCCAGAATTTCCATTTGCCTCAAAGCAGCCCATAGAAGAATTTTCCTGCCTGCTCCTTTCTGTTTATGGCTAGCTAAGCTAAGCTAGCCTTTCCATGGAACTGGCTGCATTGTTTCAAATTGCATCCACTTGGCACCTAATTACCATTTACATCAAACTCCTGTTTGTTTGGATTCACTCCCTTACTGAATCATTTCCTTGAGTTTTCAGGAAGACTTTGTCCTGAACTTTCTCCCGTGGTCTTTTTACACCATTCCCTGCAGTCTCCAGAAAACTGTTTCTTTCAGGCAGTACAAAGGCAGCCCACCTAATTGCCTCAAACCATTCCTATCTGGCATAAAGCAGCCACTATTTTATGTGGTAAATAGGCTTGAACAACTTCTATCCCAGGTTACTCTTGAAAATTATTGCCTTTAAAACTCATTAGTTTGATTTTCCTTATTAAAATTATTTTTTTCTGTCCTAAATTGTTTCCTTGCTTCAGCTGGTTTGTCAGATGTAAAGACCAGTTAGCAAAAACTTATGTTCTTTAGCTTCTGCTCAGATGTAGGCTATATTCCTACGATATTACTGCTCTCACAGGTTAGACATTCTGGTGTCATAGGATGGCTGAGCTTCAGGGTATACTGAAAAAAATAGTTAGCTCAGAAAAGTAAAAAAAGGTATTCATTCTCTGTTGATTACTTTATTTGTTGCATATTTGCTCTCTAGTAGTGAAGCTGTTCATTGATCCAAATCAATGAAGTCTTCTCCATGTCTTTGAGAGCAACTCATTAAGTTATTGAAGAGCCATATTTCAGTATTAGCAATTTTGAATTTTCACTGACACCTACCTCAAATATTTTTTTCATTGACTTTGTCCATTGATGTTGTCCTCTTAAAATGAAGTGACACTCTCAAAAGTAGCAATGAACTTTTCATGACTAATTTACTTTAAGAGGTTTTCAATTAGCAGCAATCACACGTACAAAACATTGATTTTTGTTTTACTAATTACACAATTTACTAATATGGACAATGTTTTTAGAATCTTGGTTATGATAAATTAATACTTTTGTAATTTAACACATTAACCACTGCGTGAAATACTAATGCTCAAAATGAAACTTATAAATGAAGAATGTAGTAAATGTGTGAAGCATGGAAATGCAGTAGTAAAATGCAAGAAATAATTAGTTTTACTCTCATACTCCACTGGAGTGCCAGCTCACTACGTAACATTATGATCCTTGGCTTTAGTGAGGTGAAAGTGGAAACTATTAGCACAACCATATTTTTCTTGCCTACCATTTCCAATGCTTAAGTATTTTTCCATCCTTCCCTCCTTGATTTTTGTCTCAAGGTCTCTTTTTTAGGAGAAGGTGCCTCAGGAGGAACATGTCAGTGTGCTACAATAAGGACTTGAACATGGGCATTACCAGAGTGGAGGTCCAGCTGAAGGAGCACAAAGTTCCTGGGAGATGCCAGGTCTTCTATAGCACCGGGCTGCTCCACTCCTTCTGAGTGGATCAGTGTAGCTTACAGCTCCAGTGTTCTGTGGCATTTGGCTGCTGTTGGGTCCAGCTGAAAGGAACCACCTTCTCAAACTTCCACTCAGGTCTTCTTATTTAATAGATAAGTCTGTGCTTCAGCACTGAGCACCTCTCACTGTCATGCTGTAAATAATGTTCCCATTTCTGTTTCCAAGTGCACCAGCTTTTTCTTTTCTTCCTCTTGAGAATAACATTTTATATGTTCTGTGAGAACATCACTGGACAATCTAAAATTGAGGTTCCTCACTAGTGATGTGTTTCATCTTCATGAATTTTCACATCATCTTTTCTAAGTTATCTTGTACTGTGCATTGTATGGGAGGCACAGGAAATGGGGATGGACTGGGAGTGCTTGGCCCAGGAAGCTGAGTAACATAAATCTTTATGTTTTGCGAGGAATACCGATGTTCTTAAGAGAGAAACCAAATTCTTATCTTTGTTATTTCTGATGTAGGAAAGTCAATGTGAGAATGTACACAGGATTTTTAAGCTTGAGGAAAGAACGTCTGTTTACCTTGTCTGCCATACATTTTAAAATCATGCCTAAAGACAGGCTCTTTTCTTAATTATGTCCTGACCCACAGGTTAAGTTTGAGTCATTAAATGGAGGGAACTAAGATGCTTTGGATGAATACAGTAGGTATTGAATGGGTTCATGCATTAGTCACGGTAATTTTCCTCTGCTGGTCTGCCCCTTATTTGTACAACATAGAAGAGAAATTGTTTTTCCTGGTATTGACTAGAACAGGAAGATAGTACCCACTCCCCTAAGGTGAGTGGGTCCTGAGCAAGAGAAACCTTGTGTTTTTCACTGGACAGATGTGAAAAGAGAAGCCAATGTCCATATCTTTGCACCGTGGCAAATGCCTAATGGTAAATCTCTTTTAGGCAGGAGACAGAAACTTTAAAAGATTTCCATAGAAGCAAAGTGAAGTATTCCTGTTATCAACCAGTTGCATACAACATCTCAGTCTCTGATTGTACTACCTGGAAGTAAAACAGGTAATCGAAAATGTGTTCTCCACCACAGAAGGCCTGCAGTCGGGAATGAAAAATCGAATCCTTCGAAGAGACACAGGGACCGTCTGAACGCGGAACTGGACCATCTGGCCAGCCTCCTGCCTTTTCCACCTGACATCGTATCAAAGCTGGACAAACTTTCCGTCTTGCGCCTTAGTGTCAGCTATCTCCGAGTCAAAAGTTTCTTTCAAGGTAGGTTTCCTTGAGATATCAACATACCATTAAAAGTATCTCTGTAATTTATTGTTGCTTTGTATTAAGCCTGAGTAAAAGTGACAAGTAGTATTATATTGACAAAGACATGCAAAAAATCTGCTGTTGAATTTATTCTGTGCATGGGATGTTGTGTTGGAAGTTTTGCACATTTTTGCCTGTGCTGTTTGTGTGTTTTTCATGAAATAATGGGATAGCGCCCATCTTTTCTCAGTAGGCTTTAGGAAATGGAAAAACACAATTTTAAAATCACTAAATTGTCCAAGAAGCTTGGGACAGATGTGATACATGTAGATACTTTGAACTCCCTATTTGAAGCTGTCAGTGATGCATTTTCAAAATGCCTGTTTAAGTACGATGTGAAAGTCAAGCAGCTCCTGTATTGCCTATGTTTGTTGTTTCCCAGAAGGAAATGGGCTTGCTTGAAAAGCCAAAATGATCACTGTCTTTTAGGATAAGAGAGGTTCAAAGTTTAAAGTGTTGATTAAAGCTGTACAACGGTACCCTTTGTTTTTGTAGCTGTCTGGCACACGACACAACGAAAGCCAAATGTGCATTTTCAGATGCACATAAAAAGAATTCTTCCAAATTTGAAGACAGTTTGACTTTCTTCTGTTGTTGAAGAGTTCACAAGAGCAAAATCCAGATTAGGGATTTAATCATGAAAATCTACTCTAGAATTGTTGTTTGAAAACAGAAAAAAATGTCTGTTTGAAGGTGTATGATTGACCAAAACTTATAGGTTGACTGCAGAGATAAACAGAGGTCTTTTTTTTTATGGACATTATTTTTGCTACTCTTTGCTACTTCTTTCCTCTTACTATGCCTTATTATGCACAGTGTATATATATTTTTTAGCTTTGCCTGGAGAATATTATCTATTAGTTGGTTTCCTGCTTTTAAAATACATTTTAGTATAAAAGAAATGCCAGGTTGAAGAGACTTTGGCAGGCTGCAGGGTATTTTACAAGCCGACATCATTGCAGGATCTGACATTGATAGCAGGAGCCTCCCATGTCAACTGTGGCAGCTGGTTGCCCAGCCTCCAGCATCCTGCAGTTTACAGAGTGCCTCTCTTTCCCTTTGAGCACACACCTGAGTGTTATGATCCCTTCCTCTGAGCTTTACTTTCCTTTCTCTTGGATTCACAAGCAATAATATGTCTTCATCTGCCTTTACTACTCTTCTTCCACAGTTTCTCAGATCCGTTGTCTCCTTTTTTTTAAAGGGATGAGATAAAAGGAAAACAAGTAAAGCCGGACTTCATTATGCTGAAATGTTCTGTGTTCCATGTTTTGCGAGATTTCATTTAATTTAATCCCCAAATTACCTAATTGAACGCATCGTTTTTGTTCCCTTCATTCTTATTTTTAAATGTTTACATCACGAAACTAAGGTTACAGTTAGCATTGTTTATAGTAAAGGAAGGAAACTACACGCCATTTTAAGACGAGAGCAGGCTGTAGCTTCAGAGGGGTGAAGTGGAGAAGAGGTGAGCTGTGGAAACAGAACTGCATGAGGAAGGGTTGCTAATGTTTGGGTAAGGGCAGAAGCTGCCGCATCCTTCGTGGGCATCACGATCTTCCTTGTAGTTGCGGAGAAACACGGCAAAATCTGTTTTTTTAAGCAAAAACTTTGGTAGGAAGTCACCTAAAAAAAACAAACAAAAAATATCCACCCCAGTGTTTCAATCTTTGTTGTGATGAAAGAGGATAGAAGAGCAGAAATAGTTTGTTTGTGGCTTTTTAAATCAAAGGATGGCACTTTGGGAGCTGTCATAAACACTGAAGACAGAGAACAGACCAGTGGCATACAGAGATGTTATAAAATTGGATAAAAAAACATTTCTGGAAAAATAGCCCAGTAAATCTGCACTAATTCACTCAGGGAAAATTAATACAAAGGAACTGGTATTCAATAGAAATGAGAAACCTGGAAAAGAGAACATAAAACCAATAATCGAAGTGGGACAGTGGTCAGCAAATTGTTCCATGCTTGTAATACGATATGTTGACATAAACAAGAAAACCAAGTGTGGATTTTGGTCTGTTTGCCCAGAGGCAGCCTGTCACTACACAGGAAGGTTATAATCCCTCTCTGCATGAGACCAGCATGACTCCATCTGGTATAGAGCTTTCTGATGTGGGCATCTTCTGGTCACAAGGGCATTATACATATTAAGGGGTTTGGGATAAACACAAGCAAGACTATAAAGTTGGATGGACAAACTAAAAAAAGAGCAAAATTAGCTCAAATGTGTACAATTTATATTCTTTGGCTGTTTCTCTTCATAGCAGAGAAAGATGAGAAGGGAAGAAATTGCTTAAGATATTTTTAGAGTGGCACAATGGAGGACTTGAGGAATGATGACGCCCAAGTTGAAATAATTTTGCTTGAATATCAAGCAAAACATATCTGTAGTGACCTCTTTTTGGCTATCTGATATCCCTAAAATGGATGTAGTGGAGATTCAGGACAATCAAAATGTGCAATCTTTTGTGACGCACAGTACTGTGCATTTTTTGTTTAAAAAATTGTTCTCTGAGTTTTGAGGAAGTTAAGTGTAAATTCCAGATTTTTAAAATGTGCTTTTAGGAATATTGTTTGTAATTTTTTAGAAAATACGAGTAGTTCTATTTGACACATAAGTTCATATGTTACATTGTAGATTCAATCCATAATAGTTCAGCAATTCCCATGATAATTATAATTACACACCTTCAGCACTCCCAGTAGTTTTTAGACACACTCATTTACTTCCACTAGGTGTCCTTTCAGTAGCTACTCTGCAGTAGTCAGTGTGCAGCATAAACATATTTATAAAGATCAATAGCCAACTGGAGAGCGTGGCGTGATCTCACCATATTGACTTCAAGCATGAAAATCGTTTTGTAGAGAATGAGGTATTAGTGGATGGAGAATATCTGTTGGTCATTTATTCCCTTTTTAATGACCATTATATGTCAGTACCTTGAAGCATACAGCCAGTTCATCTCAGTCAAATTGTTTAAACAAAGGCCTGGTTCCTTTGCAAATTTTAGATCTGGTTGTTGAGACAGATAATCATAGGATTTATTTGAAGTTGTTGTGGTTGATTCCCTCCCTCATTCTTAGAAATTTTCTCCTTTTGCTTCAGAATAATTCTTGTCTACTTGTTTTAGAGTCTTCATATGTCTGTTATCAGTTGGCAGAGGCTCTATTAATAGTCCTGCTCCCAGAAGCTATATACATTTAGTCATTTTGGATTCTCCTGATAAGCACTTAAAAATGGCTTGCAGCAATAACCTTCCAGTCTCACCAGATCTCTTGTCTAAAGCAGCGTGGGTCTGAATCAGTGCTTAGACTGAGAGACATCAACTGTTACAGGAAAATATAATGGTCATTTGACCCTGACAAAGACTTGCCTTGGGTGGGGCTGCTGTGAGAGTGGAGTAGTGTCTGTGACCACTTGAGTTTGCGGAGCCTCCATCTTGGACATATTCCATCTTTATTAATTGTAGTCTGTCTTCCTTTACCACTCTCAACAATACATCCTTTAGTACCTCTTATTTCTCAGTTTTTCCATTCATGGAAAAATGGTGGTCTTGTTCCACTTCTAAACCAGCTCTCTTTCGTTGGTTGTTTAAATTGTTCCCTTCTAGTATAGGTAATGACTTTGTAAACAAATGTCAAAGGAATAGCACCATGTTCTTTTAGCATCTCAGATCCTTTCTGAGAGAGAGAGCTAACTTAAGTTTCCCAGCACCTGTAAAGAAACCAGCTATGACGATTTAGATAGGCCAACGCAATTACAACTAGGGCTGTAAAACTCCTCATCTTTCAGTTCTTAATGTTAGGTGCCAGTAGGCCACTCGAATTTTCCTTCAACATACCCTACATTAATGTTAAACCTTTCAGCCATAAGCATTCCTGACAAATGATAGCTGATGCTGTTGACTACAGTCTTAGAGAGCAAATATAGAGACCTTGATATGGATCAACTTTTTGATTATTCAGGAAGTGGGAGTATTTTAAATCCTTTAGTATATAATTTATATAAAGCATAATTTTATTCAATAGCTTGTTATTTTTCCCATCTGGGCATTTTTTGCATGCACAAATGTGTATTTATACACACATACACATATGCAAACACAAAGACATGCATGCACGTGCGAAAACAGTGTCATCCCAACAAAAATTTCCTTCACAGTATTATTTTGAACCTCTATATTTATTTCAGACTTCAGTGTCTTCACTATATTTACTTACTTCCAGACTTCATTTGATTTTGAAAATTAAAAATCTGATAGATTTATGGATGACTAAAAAGGAATATAGTGAGTCACAGATGAATTCTGGGAATAAGTATATTAAAAGTTTCTGTAAGTCTTATATTTAAACTGTAATCCAGATCTTTGCAAAATTAGTGACAATCAAACATGGAGACGTTGTTTGACCTGCCTTAAACAAAAGTTATAGATGTATTTAAACTGAACTTTAGAAACAAAATAGAGTTGGAGAAATTTGTCCACAAATGTTAGTTCATCTGCTTCCACATAGAATTCAAAATTTTAGGAAACAAGCCTGCAATGGACTTTCCTGAACAAAGAATAAGCTATGCCTAAACCTGAGTGTCCTTGTCTAAGGCTTTTGTAAATCTGCAGCATGAGTGATTCCACACCTTCCTTGGCAATCCCTAACATCCTAGCAGGAGCAGTCCTGATTCAGTTTAAGCCCTCCTTCTGTAGAAGAAAAATTTGTTTCCTTTTCTTGTGGCACTTCAGCTTTTTCAGCTTTTACAGCCATGAAGTTGTCCCACGTTTCCTTTACTGTATTCTTCTTCAGACAGAACAGGCTTTTTTTTTTTTTTTATCAAGGGCTTTATTTTCTTTTTTATTCATGCTCTGCTTTTGTCTTCTTTTCAAGATTGCTCTAGGGTATATGCAATGCATCCTTCCATTTTGCAACAAATGACTGATAATTTCTCTCATAGTGTGGTTTCTGAACTAAAATTAGTCTCCTTTCCAACCAGATTTTTCAGTTTACTTATGAAGATGTTGTGAGACAGTAGCAATAGTCTTTTAAAGTTAAGAAAACATATAATAGCTATTCTTCCCATACACCTGTCCAGTTGTAAAAGGTAATTAATTTAGTTTTACATGGCAACATATCCTTGACAGACCTGCTGATTTCTAATTTTATTTTATTACCTTCAAGTCTTTACAAAGAATTTGTTTGATATTTTTCTTCAAGATTTTTCCAGTGATTGAAGCTCAGCTAGGCGATCCCACTATCCTTTGGTTTCCTCTTCCCATGCTTTCTAAAGATAAGCTCCATGTTTATCCTCCTTTAGTCTTTCAGAATCTCCTCTTAATATCATGATTTCTCATAAAGGAATAGGTAATAGCTCTGATTATGCTTCACCACAGTCTCAGAATATACCACAATGAGTCTCACCAGGTGCAGCTAAACTTGTGCAAGAACCTGAGGTGCAGTCTTGTTCCTGGTGTTTTGTCAGGATGTGTCTGATCCTAGCTGATGGAAACAAAAAGAGTCAATAAACACTAAACTTTTTGTTTTCATTATCTGTAGCTCCCCCTTTGCTGAGCAGCCGAAAACTCTCTTCCCAGCCTTGTATGGTTAAAGGACTTCCAGAGTGCTTTTTATAACCTTTCCTTTCTTGCTACATCTGATTTTATGCATTGGCTTTTCTGTTTCTCTTCTTATACACCTGTGCTTTATTTTACTAATTTTTTTTAAAAGGTTTTCTGTGAGCTTCCAGTCATTGAAGATTTTGTTAAGGTGGTCTCTTCTTATATTTCCCATTCCTCACTGACCCTGAGATACTTTACACTTATATCCTACATACTGGTTTGTTATAAAAACATCCAGGTCCTAATTGCCTTAGATATCTCTCCTCTGAGATTTTTTCAGGTATACTGAACTCTCCCTTCTATAGGTTCACTGTCTTCATCTTGCTGTGCCTTGGATTGCTGCTGCTGTAAGAACCATCAGTTCCAGGACTTCCTGGAAGCTGCCCTTCCTCCTCCTAACCCGTTTTCCCCCTTCAATTGAATCTTTTCTAATTTTTTTTTTTTTAATTTTTGGCAGGATAGTACATGCTGTGTGGTTTCTGTTTTCCTCTGATTTAGCATTTATGTTAGTGGGTCATTTCCTTTTACTCACTTACGTGTTTGGTGTGATCCAATTCCCATCAATGTTTATCTTTAATGGAAATTGAATTTTTCCCTTTTAAGAAGAAAGCAAGAAAGGATTCCTCCCAGCTGGCCTGATTTTCAGTATCCTCAATTACTTGCAATCTGTTTCAGCTTTTTTCTCATCCTATACTGTCCATGACTGTTGCTCTCCTAGCTCAATAGCATACTACTATGATTGAGATTCCTTATTCACTCATTAAACCCTTTAAGCTCCTATTTGTTGTGGTATTTGAATATTTAGTGCTGCAGTTCCCACTGCAGACCTGTTTCTGTTGTGACATGCATGACACTGCATTGATGCTCACAGAAAATTAAGATATTAACGCTTCACATGGGTAAAGAAATAAAGAGTGATCTTGCTTTCAGTGCATAATCTGCACCGCAACACCATTTAACACTGCTGTGCAAGTGCTGCTTACCTGAACCAAAGCTCCTGCTCTGAGGATCCAAGATTCCACTGCAATGCATGTACTGGAGTTCCCAGGCATCCATTTTTACCTCACTGTGTCTTCCTATCAATTCTGTTTTCCCAGAGCTTTCTTTTCAGACTCTCAGTTAAAGTGTTTTGGTTGTTAGTTTTGGGGGTTTTTTTTGGTTGTTTGTTTTTGTTGTTTTTTTTTCTTTTTTTTTTTCTGGATTGACAAGTTCTGCTTCTTTGGTATAAATATGTTTTTTAGATTTTACTTTGCCTAAGCATGGAAATTTTTCCTACAAGAAGATTCAACTGATTCTGAAACTAAATTCATATGGTTGAGTTTATTACTACAATTATGGACTATACTGAATACATTTTCATGGGAAAATTTCTTTTCATTTGTTAGCCAGTTTCAGTAGCCTGAAGCTTTCCCTTAAATTTAGAACCATAAGCTTAGTGAATCCCATATTCACAAAAGGGTTGAAATTGGAAGAGCTCTCTGAAAGTCACCTGATCCAACCCCCCTGCTCCAGCAGGGCCACTGAGAACAGGTTTCCCAGGACCATGTCCAGATGGCTTTTGAATACCTCCAAGGGTGAAGAGTTTCAAAATCTCCCTGGCTAACTTGGTCACCCTCACAGTGAAAACATGTTTCCTGATGTTCAGAGAGAACTCCCTGTGCTTCAGTTTGTGATCATTTACTCTGAGCCTGTTGCTGAACACTTCTGAAGGGAATCTGGCTGTTCTTTGCATCCTCTCCTTAGGTATTTATACATACTGAAAAGATGCCTCCTGAGTTTTCCCTTCTCCAGGCTGAACAGTCCCAGTTCTCTCAGCCTTTTCTTATAGGAGAGACGCTCTAGTCTTTTCATCATCTTCATGTTCTTTCATTGGACTTTCTCCAAGTACTTTGTAATAGGTATATTTAGAACAGATACAGAACAAGTAAAATAATAAAAGACCTGAAATACCAATAAATATTATGAGAGGCTATGTTAAGAACAGGATAAAATGCCTAAATCAACAACCATGAATTATACGTCCTTGACTCTATCTCTTTGTTCCCAACAATCTTTTCCTTGTATGACTTATATATTAATTCCATTATGTAAATAATCAGATGCTTTCCAATTATCCTCAAGCTTCTAGTTTTTGATGAAAACTGTACTTTGAGTTACAAATCTAGTATTTCAATTGTGTTTTTCTGCTTACTTAGGGTTGAAGCAAATACCTTGAGCCAAGAAGTCCCCAGCATATTTGAATATTTTAACAATTACAAGTTTGCTTTTTAAAGACATCTTCTACTGATTTAGAGCACTCCCAGTCCTCTCCTCTGAAACTGAATGCCTGAATGATTTCTTTCTTGGAAGAGAAAGGACTTTTTTTTTTTTTTTAAACATACAAAAAGTCTTTAGCATATGTATTGCTCTAGTTCACAGTCGTAACTTATTAGACTGTTTCTAAGCATTCAGGTTATTTAGGTTTCTTAGGATAGCATATTGAATGGCTTATACTGAGAAGAAACATCCATGGTCAGAGTGTGTAACAGGTAAGGTTATTCCTCTGGCTGTATTGAAACAACATATTCAAAGGATGGCAACATTCAGGGTGTTTCAGCCAGAAAGGGACTGTTCATGGAAGAAATATCTTCCACTCTCTACTGCTCTCCAATTGTACCATTTTCATAGCAATATAGCAATTGAAAAAAGGGAAGAAGTGTTCTGCTGCGTAAGTGGTACATAAGCAAGTCATTGAAGGAAGACTTACTGTCTGCAAGTCATTATGTAATTAATGCTAAATATTACATCAGTGAAGTTTCAGTAGAAGTGTCAAGACTTTAAGCAGGATAGCTGCATTTATTCATCCCTCAGATCTGGCAGGACTCATTTCTGGAGAAGCAGCTGCACATCGACTCTCCCCCATGTAACCTATTTTCAAAAATTATTTTAACTAGATTTTTAAATATATTTAATAGCCAGAGAGATCATTTTGTTGGGACATAGTGCTTATACTAATGGTTCATTATTTTCTTTTCCCCTTGTTTCATAGGAACACCATTAATTTCATGTAACAAATGACTGAGGCTGTTTTGTACTACACGTCCTCTTGGATAACCTGGAGGTCTCTCTGACCTTGGGAGACCTCTGATGACTCTTAGAGGAGAACTATATCTCCTCTTTGTGCCTTGTTGTAGGAAAATGGACCTCCTTGTGCTGGCTATCTTTCTCTTTAGTTTCCTGCAAACAAGATGGGTTTTGTAGGAGGACTGTTGATTTACAAGCAGAATTTACTCCGGAATAAATCTATATTCAGGAAGAACAAGACAGCTTTTAAATTGCTTGAATTCCTGTCACCTCTGAAGATCAAGGTCAACCTGTTAGTGCATCACTACATTCAGTGTCACGTTCTGAGACTGGGTCTAAATTCCATACCTACTTTTTCTTGAGTAATGGCAAGCCAAGGATCTTAGTTCTAAATAAGTTTCAGACCTTTTGTGATACTCCTTGGGTACCTGAGTCATGTGCTGTGGGTTGTTTGTATTGCCAGACCTCACAAGGTCAAAGCTGTTAGGCTGAGTCAGTCATCTGCATGAGGAGGGCAGGACTACACAGATTTCGTCCTGTCTTTGGAAAGCACGCTGTCATTAGGATTCTTCTTGCAGGACTTCCCCTTGCAATTCTGGATCTATATTTTATACAGCTTCTCTGTTGCTGGATGCCATTCAAATGAACATCCCTGCAGGTTTCAGTGTTTCTCCTGATATTACCAAGACTGAGTAGAAAACTGGAGAGCCAGTAATGACAAATGTCACAAGGGGAATCTTTGACCGTTAGATTTCTCCTAAGGGCATTTGGCACTGGAAGAGTTCCACTGTTTCAACTGGTAAAAGTACACTCAGAACCAGACACATGGTCAGAGGCGCACACGATGCCTGGTTTTGTAGGTGTTCCCACAAACCACAGCTGCTATATTGGTCCAGTGTTAGGGGAAGTCCCCAAAATACTTTGAATCATTAAGTGTGGGTCTTCGTCTTTCTCCACCTTGCTTAGTCATTCTTAACCATTCTGGTTTGGTAGGCTTTTGTGCTCAGCACGTTTGGTTATCTCCTACTGCGCATTTCATGTAGCATCGATGTAAATGGATGTAGGCATGTGGCAAGGAGAAAGCTGGGTCCCTCTAATCCAGGAGGCTGGTATGCACACTGTCATTTCTGTTCAGTGATTTTCACCTTGCTTGTCCAGTGTGCTTGCCTAAACCTTCCTTCATAGCTAAGATCCTCCTTGGCCCAGCCTGGTACCAGCTGTTGAAATACTCTCATAGTCCCCTACCGATCAAATTCTATTATCCTACGCACTAGTGAATGGTCTTCCATTGATCTAATTTTGTTGAGCTAAATTGTGTTTGCATGTTGAGACTGAGAAAAAACTTAGTATAAGATTAGTTACATTGTAGCCGATGTTTTCCTTGGATATGGAAACAAGACTTGTGTTCATTACAGAAAAAATGGTATTTTTACTCCAGAAATTGCTAGCAATTGCAGTGACCGTAGAAGATACTAGCAATAGTTTTGTGCTAATCACTGCTGTAGTGGATGGGAGGTAGGAAAGCATTCCCCCGGGCATGAACTTTGGCTTGGTTTACACTTGTTCTCAGCTTCATGAGCGATTACCATCTCAGAGAGGAAGCGTGTATCTTTACTGTCAAGAAAATGATTTACTTTGTTTCTTATTTTAAACACAGATACGTTTTAAAGGAAAGACAATACCTCTTATCCCTCAGAACAGGGAATTTAGCTTGGCACATCATAATTTCAAAGGACTTTGAAGACAAAAAAGACAAATAGTTTTAGGCTAGAGAACCAGTGTGGGATATAGTCCTTCCAGCTTTTCTTCCCACTTGGCTACCTCCTGACTTTTGGGTTACAGCACATAGTAAAGCTCTGCAGAAAACTCTGAAACAATGGTGATCAAAAAATCTCTGAATCATTTGGGTTGGAAAAGAGCAAGATCACTGAGTCTAGCCTTTGACTGATCACCACCTTATCAACTGGACCATGGCAGTAAGTGTCACATCCAGTCATTTCTTGAACACCCCCAGGGCCAATGACTCCACCACCTCTCTGAGTAGTCTGTTCCAAAGCTTAATAATAACCCTTTCCATGAAGAAATTCTTCCTAATGTCCAACATGAATATCCCCAGGTGCAGCTTAAGACTGCATCCTCTTGTCCTGTCACTAATTGCCTGGGAAAAGAGGCCAATCTCCACCTGGCTACAACCTCCTTCCAGGTAGTTGCAGAGAGCGATACGGTAGGTCCCCCCAGAGCCTCCTCTTCTCCAGGCTGAACACCCCCAACTCCCTCAGCCACTCCTCACAAGACTTGTGCTTCAGATCCTTCACCAGCTCTGTTGCCCTTCTCTGGAGACACCCCAGCACCTCAATGTCTTTCTTACCCTCAGGGTTAAGGACACAGGATTCAAGGTGTGGCTTCATCAGTGCTGACCTCAGAGGGACAATCACTGCCCTGGTTCCGCCGGCCACACTGTTTCTGCTACAGGCCAAGATGCTATTGGCTTTCTTGGCCACCTGAACACACTGTTGCCTCATGTTCAGCCAGCTGTCAAACAGCATTCCTAGGTCCTTTTCCACTGGGTCACTTTCCAGCCACTCTTCCCTCAGCCTGCATCATTGCATTGGGGTTGTTTAGACCCAAGTGCAGGACCTGGCACTTTGTCTTGTTGAACCTTATATCATTGGCCTCAGCCCATTATGATCCAGCTTGTCCAGATCCCTCTGTAGAGCCTTCCAACTCTCCACACAATTTAGTGCCATCTGTGAACTTACTGAGGGTGCACTCGATCCCCTCATTCAGATCATCAGTAAAGATATTAAACAGGATTGAGGTATTAAACAGGAAGGGTCCTGCAGCAAGAAGCAGAGTGGCTATGTCAAGTTGGGGACAAGGCCACATGAATTAGTCCTTCTGAGAAACACAACTTACTGGAGTAGTGTAAATATAGCCAGGAATTATTTCTGATGACACTTTTTGGAAGGCAAACACATTAATATCTTTAATTAAGAGCCTGCCATTCAGATGTAAATCTGAAACACTTCTTCCTTTCTAATACTTTAAAAAAATAATTTGAACCACAAGACTACCATTTAGCTTTTGGACTTTGTAGTACTTTCAAAGAGTCAGCTCATGAAGTTCTGAAATGCTGTCTCATATGCCTCACTGGAAATGCATGGTGGTTATTGGGACCCTGAGAAGTTAATGAGATGCAGTCTGAAGGCTAAACATAAGAGCAGGGAAAATGCGGATGTTACAAAGGCGTGACAAGACTAGACAAAAGGGCAATATTGTGCTTACCAGCATTTTTTCCTATTACGATTTTCAATTGGAATTTGTGCCCCACAGAAATCAGCCAATAGTTTATCTTTCTTGCCCACTTTTCTGAATGAGCAACTTGCTCTGCCACTTCTGTGGACATCTCTATGACCGACTTCTTCCCATCAAGACCATCTCATGGTAACAATTCTTCGCTGTCAAATCTTTACCAGCCCTCTCTCTTCTTTCTTCTTTCCCCTACAGCTATCATTCATTTTCTTCACATTATCCTTCATGGACAGAACGACCTTTCTGAAATCATGACCCATCAATTCCTCCTGTACAAAAATCTTCTCTCATAGAACTAAACGTGCCTTGGAAATTTATAGAAGTATGAAAGTAAATTAATACATTGATGATTTAGTCAAGGCCAAAAGTTTATGATTTATCACATGGTTTATATGGTTGAATCTGCAAAAGATGCCTGTCTTTCTAAGCTGTGACTAGATATTGAGATGTTTGGAAACTACAAAATATAAATAGGGAGCTGGCATCTGCAAAGCTTACCTCACTTTTCTGTATGATGGCCCTACTGTTTGGCTCAATGGATTACTCTGAAGGGCTTTTCTTAATTTAATTGCATTTGGTTTAGTGTCTTTTTCATGCTATTAGAAAGAAAATCCCAAGTGACTAACACAGATGTTTTGCTTCTCTATCTAACATAACACTAACATGTTAGTCAGTGCTCTGAACATTCACCACCATGAAATGAAATGGAAGTTTTTTACATGAAGCACAGCAGGTTTCCCCTTTATAAATCCAGTTTTTATTTTGTTATAATTTTGGGGCAATAATGAAGATAAAATAACTGACAGATTTTCTAAAATCTTGACATCTATATGAGTAGAAGTGGAAGCAGAATTCATATCAGCAAACTAAGTTAAACACTCATGAAGATAAATTACAAACAGACTTTAAAACATATTTTAAAGAATCTCGTAATTTCTTTTGTGAAAGTTGGATGCTATACAATAATCTTGCCAAATATATGATATGTGAACTTACCACATCCTTAAAATTCTATTGAAATCTTCTCAATACATTCCCTTTTTTTATCTGCATGGAATATAGCAAGTTGAAGGTATAGAGGAAGTAAATCTCTGTCTGTAGTTTTTTGTTATGGTAAATAAAATGTCTGCTATTTCCATTTACTTCTGAACCTGCAACATGAATTGACTACTTACTTATTGGAAACAGCTGAAACAAGTTGAGAGAAAAGGACTGAAAACAACCAAAGATCAGACCTAAATCAAAAACCAACATATTTTAAGTTTTCTTGTTCTAGTCCACAGACAACTTCATAAACACTTTACTAATTGTGTAGCTGCAAAACATATGTCACCTTATATTAATCTTATATATTCCCCTGAGTGTTTCAACATACGTACAGAAAACACTATCTTCCTTATGTTGGCTTTATGTTGTATATCAATGTCAGTGAAAACTTGTCATAAACCCTCTATCTTTCGTTCCAAATAATTTATTAAACTGATATTGTGCCATCAGATGACCCCTATAAACCTCACATGGGAAATGGAAAAATAAATAATGCTTCATGAAAACATTTATTGAGAGGATAAATAACTCAGCCTAGATAATGCATCTTGAGCTGATGAATGTAAAGATTTATGTGGAAAATATTCTAATATTTATTATAAGGACTGAAGAACAGTAAGTGGAGAAAAATTGAATTGTAATTCTTCTTTCCATACTTTTTCTTTCAGGTCTTAATCTACATTGCTGTATATAGAAAAGGGCTGTACATCTCAAAACGAGTAATATTTATGAGAGGAAATTAGCAATATTTACAATTAGTTTAATTGTTTTTAAAGGTGCAATCATGCGAGGTGCAGAGTACTCTCAAATTATGATGTGTTCATCAGGTGTTGATTGTTTTCAGCACTTCTTCAGGATCACCAGAACTGCATTAAACCCTAACAATGTAGTTTTATATATCTGTCTAAGAGAAGAATTCTTTTTTGTGAGCCAAACGTACTCAGTAACATGTCAGAGAGCTTGAAGGTATTGCACATTGCAACATTCATTCTTCATTTTTACGGACATTAGCAAGGACTTCAGGAGTATTTAATGAATTCAGTAGTAAGTGCCATATCATTTGGAGACAGTAATGTGCCCTACATTTGTTGCTGCCAACTTACAGTTAGTAAAGCAGAAATAATGTCAGCTTGAAGGTTACTTTGCCATCACACCTTATAGGTATCATGGTGGTAGCTGATAATGTCTTTAAAACCAGTAATGTGACTGAGATAGTCACTACTGGCAGAATGAGGTGGAAGGAGAGGTCAGTGTCTGTACAGAAGACGTGCCCCTTGCAGTAACCCTTAGTGCAGAGGCACTGAGTTCCAGCAGGTCATTTGGAAACAAGGAGTTTATTTATTGTTTCTTGTCCTTATCTAGTCAAGTAAAGTCATGATCTCCAGACAGGGAGCAGCTTGCTTACTCTAGATATTCTAGCCTAAGCAGATGTTCTGTCTTCCGAATCTCCGAAGATAATGTTCAGCTAGTTTAGTTTTTACTTCAGGAGATACAGTGGTACGGTTTCTCCAGCTAGAGAAAAACTGCAAACTCTCTTGCCAAATGCCAATACAACAGCGTGTGAAAAACATGTTGGGGAAGACTTTAGCTGTATATTCCTGTGCCCTGAACTGCCCACAGTGGGAAATGTAACAGTAAGTTTCCAAGAAAAGAGGACATTGAGAAACTTAATCTCCTTTCCACTGAGGCAATCTGCCAGGAAAGACCTACTGTAGGCAAAATTTGGGCAAAAAGCCTCTTCTCAGAAAACAATTTTGGTTGGGGAGGAAACATAAAGACAACTGGTCAAGCCCTTAATTCCTTATTATGTTTTGCTTAACCTTGGCATTAGTGAAGTAATACAAGCCAGGCTTTCAAAATCTGGTCCAGTGTTTCAAAAAACACATTGCCTGAATTTAAATGTATTTTTAGGAAGCAAAACAAAAATGCAATTGAAAAGCTGGGAGGGATGAGCTCACACCTTCACCACTCCAGTAATTTGGCTGGAGAGTGTTTCATACTAGTTAAATTCGGGACCAAGTGGCCACATCCATATGGCCAGATTAGCAGTGGTAGGACTCTGCTGGAGGGGAAGAACACTGGAAAGTGACTTCAGATCTACATGAAGATAGTAGGATACATGTGAACAATTTGGGGGATTTTATCAGTGTACTTCCATGTCAAGCTTTTAAATAAAAATCTGCCAGTTTTACTTTTCCTCTATGCCCTTTTGCCGTTTACCTTGATGACTTTCCTTACTTTTTTGATGTCTGTAGTTTGCTAATCTGTTTTATTCTGAAATCTTTGAGAAATATCTTCCACCTCTTTTTCTCTGGCAGCCTTTTTAGCAATAACCCACCTTACTTCTTTTTAAAATTTTCTTTTTTGCATGTTTCTCATCTGTAGATTTTCCTGTTTTCTCCATGTAGATTTTTTTCCCCCACCTTTTCCCATCTTTGCTAAAACGTTCTCCCTTTTCTCTATGTTTTTTCTTCCAGTCCTAAGAATTTTTTCTTACATTTGCCCTCTGCCTTCCAGAACTCCATCTCTCCTCTCAAGTAACAGACTGATTTTGATGGGAAAGCAATGATCTCTCTTTTCTTTTTGGTAGTAAGACATTGTTCTTGTCTCCTGTTGGGCAAAAGAAGGACCAGGCAAACCTCTTTTCTATTCTGCTCCATGGAGGGCCTTTTGCCCTATGTGGTCTGGGTGTGGTGAGCTCAGATAGCCTGCTGATGCTTTCATTGCATGGGCCACAGGGAGGGGATGTACCTTTCATTCCCTCCCCTGCACAGAGCCCTACCACAGCGTCAAGATGACGAGAATCACTGAAGCAGAGGGATGAAGCCTTAGGGCGGGAGGGGGGAATAAATAATGGATTGTTCTCAACCCTCCCTACTGCATTAGGCTGCCAGATGATTGCTTATTCCTTGCTCCCACCCACACGCTTCATGCCACCACCAGCATTTTCGGTCCTTTGTGGCTGAGGTTGCGGGCTAGTCAGCTGATGAGTCAGCTCTGCTAACCAGTGCTTTTCCAGCTCCCCATGGCCGGGATAGCTTTGGCATAAGAGTTTCAGCCAGCTCTATCTGCACGGAAGATGGGGGCCGCTCGGGCACGTTAGCTGATTTATTTAGAATTTTGCCATTCAGCAAATAAATAGCAGGTTTCCAGGGGTGTACAATTCATCCCGTCCTGTTCTGTTTGCATAGTCCCCATGCAGGAAGTTTTGAAGCTACACCCTGTATACCATCTGTTAGTACGGGAGTGTAGAGTTAATGGGAAATTCAAACTTTGAATAGGTCAGGAAATTCAAAGATTTGTTCTCACAGCAATTAACTACATGTTGGTCTCAGATGGTACTTTAGCTCATTGGGTTAATGTACAAAATGAATCTTGCGCCACAGCCGAGTTCCTCCACCGCAGCTGAACTTGGCACAGGGACCGAGTGGGAGAAGAGAGGATCAGAGCTTCAAAATACCTTTGTGCCTTCTCAATGCTGGGCAGGCCTGGGCCTCTTTAGTGCTTCCCAGGGGTCAGAACACCCTCCGGGACTGGCGCATGCAGCATCTCACAGCTCATGTCAACTGGGAAACATCTGGCCAATGGAAAATACATCAGGCAGAAGCATGTTCCAGCTGCCCCGTTCCCAGCCTGCCCCATCCTGCCTTGACTCCATCAACTCCTGGATGTGTTGCCGTGGCTGTGGTGCAGCAGTTAGGCACTCTGTCTCCTTTTCTTGTTCTCCACATCAGGCAAAGGCCATGCCATGCTAGGACAGGTTGTATGGACCACTACTGCAGGCTCGGTCACAACTATTTGCTTTAAACTAATTTCTGCAGCTGCATTATTTGCTGTCCTCTTCAGTCTGCCTAGTAGTAGGATAGTTCCAGGCATCCTTCAGCAATCTCGGCCAAGCTAGACCTTAGTTTGCGTTGCAATAGCAAAACACTTCTTTCCTCCTCTTTCTGACAAAAACTGTGTGGGAAGCACTGGGCCATTATGGAAAAGTAGCTGAGCATCAAGTATGTACAGTATGTCAGGGCAGCAGGGAGAGGGCGAGGGTAGAAGTGATTTTGTGAGTATGCTTGGCGTAATTTTTGGAACTGAGTTACTCAGAAATCCTTACATTTTGGTTGTAAACATTGTAATTTGTCGCAGTACTTAAACCTATTCCTAATGAAAGAATACCTCTCAATAGCTATTTAAAGTAGATTTATTTATTAAATAATTATTTATAGCGCACTAATATGGAATTGTTTGATTTTGGATTATCAGTTGATGATAAATGAACTGAATTGCATTTGTAGATAATTTTCAAATTAAATAAACTTCACAAAAGGACTAAAAAAAAATACCTTACAGGCAGATTTGGAGCTAATTCAAATTATTGTGTGCATGTTCTCTTATATATATATATATAAGTGATGTACATTTCCTTGACTGTCAGGTGTAAGATATTAGAACTGAGGAGAGAATGAGGAAAGTTTGCAGCAATTATTTAGAAATTGGCATATCAGAAGTCATTGTTTATCTTGTTTTCACTATATTAAATTACTGACCAATTCTTTCGCTAGACTTGCAGGTCCAGTGGAACTTAGGCACATATGTGCTTTCTTACATCTCCTTAGAAAATGGAGCAATTGACCACATGGTCTTTGAGTAGGAGAGGTCATATTCTTGGAAAAAGATTACAAAAATTTTATTTTCATATAATAAGGGATATAGAAAGGACTACCAGTAAGGCAAGAATTTTTAAATACCAACTCTGTGGCCAGACTGCTCTGCAGAAAAGAGCTGAGAAACCAGTATTCTAGCAGCTGCTTACCCTGAAATGCCCATCTGTAAACTCATTGTTGCTGTTACCAATGATTTTTTGCCAAATGTCTCCAGCAGAACAGTACAATTTGTTTGTAAAAATAAGGTAGCACAACAGCATTCTCATGTACTTCTTTCCATAACTAGAAAGGAAAAAATGCCATGTTAGTTAAATATTTGCATTAATATTCAAAGCTCTTTCACTTCAGACAAACTTCTTGCTATTTACCCAAAGTTCACAGACAAGGACAAAGTCACAACTCTTTTTAGGAAAGAGTTGATCCTGTGAATTTTTCATTTGCATGGGAAGTTGTTATAGCGGTGAGTGAATGGGCACAAATCAGTAACATAAGACTCAAGGCAACATCTTCAGACGTCTCAGAAATCTTGGAAACTGTAGCCTATCTTCAAAAATGCCTGTGGCTTTGTCTGAACTGGAACTGTTACTCTTGAGGTCACTCCAGATGCTGTTGACACCCTCCTGGTGTCTCTGCCTCATCACCTCCACCAGCGCTTTGTCTGAGCCGAGAAGTTGTGGTGATGCTCAGTGTCTCAGGTTAAGCCTACCTCGCTGCCCAGCCTTCCCATCCAGGACGTGAGTGCACTGATCTCTGACAGTGACGTCCACCAGTGGTGAAGTCACAGTCCTCTGTCCAGCTTCCAACTTAATTTCTCTCCATAAATATAGGTGAGACCTGAAGCACGGACAGGGTGTCATTAGTTTCATATAAAAGTTAGACCGGGAGGCTATCTTTCATGTAAACGGCAAAGTGCCCTGCAGATGGGGAGGGGACCTCTCACATCAAGGACTTACACGTCGAGGTCAAGCCTAAAGTGTAAAAAGCCCTCATTTTGGGTGAAGTCAAAAGTACTTTGCAACCTGTGGGTGCATCTCCAGGATCCCTGAAGCAGTCTGTAGCAGGTATGGGCACACCTGAACAAGCTTTCACCTGTTTAGTGTGTCTAATAATAGCAGTGAACTTGCAGGACAGTGTTCAAATGAGTCATCTCATCCCACACTATGAGTCCTCAATAAGCTTAGTGCTGTGCCCTCATTCCTATTGTTACTTACTTAAGCTGGATTATAAAGATGGTTTGGGCAAGCCTGTTTGTGCTGCCTTTAAATGTAATGTGTCTGTGTACTAATCCTCACAAAATATCAATGAGCAAATACAGCCACCATAATTTTTTAAATTGTAGGCTCCAAAGTAATTTAACAGCTTTTGAAAACTTTATTTCAGGTAATTAGTGCAAATAATTAATGACGGAACAACAACGGTTGCTTTCATAGCGTTAACTGCTTGTGAAAATAGGCCAAGCTCCCCCCTTCATTGGGTAGAGTTGACTTATCGTAAGAGGAAAAATATTTTAAACCTTTTTCTTTAAATTTTCAACTGTCCCTCATCATCCAAAGGTCATTCTATCTACTACCTGCAAGACACGCCAATACAAGATTACTGTGTTGGTCATTTGTGGGATGCTCAGCTAAAATAAAGCAGGATTTTCTGACTAAGGAACAAGCTCTAACTAGTACTTGTTGTACTTCCATAGTATTACTTCAGAATCAGTTCATAAGCCTGTTTCCTGATCTAGCATTTCTGTGTTGTTGTGTTTCTAACACTGCAGCAGGGCAATGTTTCATTCAGGGCAATTGTATCTGTCGTTTATTGAATCTAATGTTTGTTTGACTGTTTACCATGTCTTTTAAATATCTTAATTATCATAATTCACAGTAGCACATGGTTGGCAGACTTGGACCTTTAATAAGAAGTAACAGGCTAACTAAATATTTGTAAAAGGTGCCAGTATCGTTTGGGTATTTGACTTCAGGTTTTATTTAATTCTACTCAGGCAACATTATTCCATTCAGTTAAAACTCCAAGCTATGCATTTATTCTCTGCTCAAACTGAAATAAAATAGTCTCATGGCATATTTGGGAGAATCCCATGCAATAATATGTGTGTGCCCTGTATTTGCATGGGGTGAAAGGATGATTTGCCTCTTTAAAAGGTTTCCGTGAACCTGTATAGTTATAGTAAGCTCTGGTAGGCGAGGGGTTGCGTGACTGCAGCAGACTCATTTGTGACCTCAGAAAAGTGGTTATGAAAGTGATCTCTTGATCAGAGGAATAGAGCTCTGCTGCCTGCCAGACCAGCAAGGCAGAAATGAGCCTCCTCCCTGCAAATCTGCCCCGGCAGGAGAAAAAACATTCTTCTTTTAGATGCAGCATAATGATCCCTCTGAAAAATACTCAGGCTTAGAGCAAAGTGGGCTTTAGAGTATATATAGTCACCAGTCAACTTTCACATATTTTAAGAGCATGAGCAAAAGCATCTTCACTTTTTGCAATTTGCAGTTTTCATTTTCTGCCATAAACCTACTCATAGTTTCCTTAGCAAAGTGTAAGAAGTCTTGTTTCAGTGATTATTGGACTAACTCTAACAGTAAGCCACTGTATATCCAATGAAGATCGTATTATAACTGATGAAAAAAGCAACATAAACTCCTGTTTATGTCACATAATGAGTGTAAAACAGACCTGATGAGTCAGTAAGAAATCATTGTTTTTCATCCAGAGGAACTTGACAGAATAAGAAGCACTAGAAGTAATTTATGTATCATAATTCTTTTTGTTCACACTATTCACCTAGCATTGATTGCTCAGTGAAAGCTGCAATTGGCTATAATTGCCTAGAAGGTTGAAGCTACAATCCTATATATTTCATGAATGAGAGACAAGATTCTTGTCCTTAACCCATAAGGAATACTAGTTATTTCTTGGGTAACTTGCTGTGAGTCAATTTAGCACGCACCTTTGTTGGAGTCAGACTTGCCTGTTCAAGTCAATAACACATATGCAGAAGAGTTGAAACTGGAGAAAAGGTTATATTTTATTAGCTAGGATGTTGTTTCTGAAATACAGGACATTGGTTGTTCCTTGTCATATGAGGCAAGTCTGATAAGAACTCTGTGTCCGCCTTTTAATTTTATCACTATATCTAAGTAATCTCTGGTTTTAAAAATTGAAAAACAAATCAAGGCAGGGACAAAATTTACAGTCTTAGAGCGTTCAAGTATTAACTTTCCTGCCGTTTTTAAAGACAGTGTTTTTTATTATGCTTTGAAAATTTGAAGGTTCTAATTCTCTTTCTCAGCATAGGGACTGTGGCACTTTAAAAAACAAATTTCTCTAGTGCTAAGGGGCAGAGAGAATGTAAGCACACTACTGGCCTGCTTAGGGTCATTAACATCTGCTTGGGATCTTTTTCTGAGCATGGAACCTGGCTGTCAAAAAAGGAAAAGCAAAACCTTTGTGAGGAAGTGAAAAATAAAGGTTTTTGTAGTAATTGAATACATCGTGTGCATGCATTTTCTACTTCTGCAGAAGGTTCCAGTTCTGCAAAGCAATTTATTTTTGGACAAACCATAACATCTTCTCTGCAGGCCCTCTGTCTTACAAGGGATTTCAGTTGGGAATAAGGTCCATCTGCTTGGATAGCTTTGCAGGACTAGTCTTTAAATGTATAAATTGAAATCTTAGTGCGTATAAAAACACATTTAACAGATACAGGGATCATAACACCAGTTTAGGGTTCTGGCAGTTCAATTTTTGACTGCTGTTGTTGGATAGTTCCACATTTTGAGCTTTTAGGTCAGATTGTCATGCTAGTGGTTTTCTTCAGCATTGCAAAAGGCTCTGGAATATAGCTCAGGGTTTTAAAATTATCCTGAAAATTGATTCTGAAATAATGTTTTTAAACTTTTAGATGATGTTCCTGTTGTTTCATTTGTCAGTATCTTGTCTCATCATGTTTTATTACTTTTTGAAGTAGAAAAGCCAAAGCTCAAGGACCTCCTCTCAGGCATATTTTTCCCAAAGCTTGTTGGATTCATGTAACCTCCCAAGGCTTCATACAGTCAGTCTCATCATGGCAGCCTCCACAGACACCAGCAAAGACCAAAGCAAAGCAGCTCTGCCTTAGAAGGAGGGTGCTGTGTTGTGTGGGGCGTGTGTGCTTATCAGTGGTTCTGCAGCAGTGTGCTGTGATATCCAGATGACTTAAAGGTGGAGATTCTCATATTTCCTCTGTCAAGTGTGTTTGCTTATCTAAAGTACACTGGAAAGCAAATGTGTCTTTGCTTTAATATTGGATAGAGTATGGCTGCTATATAAAGCAGATACTAAGGAATTGCTCTTACAATATTTCTAACTCTAAAACTGTTGGAGCCAGATTTGGTTTTCTGGGTAACATATGCACATCCTGCAAGGTCTCAGTGAATATTTTAGATGCAGTGTTTATTTCATCTTCAAGGTTTCCTTTATCCTCTCCAGATCATGTGCATTGCCTATTTTTAAACAGTCTCTTGAATGAAATACTGGCCTACTGACACATGCTCTTTCAACTCCCTTTTAAGAGATACTGATTTAAATTCCTCTTGGAGCTAGCAGGTGTGAATTTAGCCTGTTCCTTTCCATGCAGAATGCTGCAAACAAAATTATGAAAGCACTAGAAGTTGAGGAGAGGAAACTCAGGAAATAGTCTGTTGGAAACACAGACCTGGAAAAGAAGTTATCACATCCAAAAGGGCTAACAACATTTCTCACATAAGTTAGTCATTGTCAGGTTGCTTTAATCAAGAAGGGGAAAAAAATGCTTTCTCATGCACTTTTCTAGTTGCATTTGTTTTCACACTTGGTTTTTTATTTGATTTCATCCTTCAGGGACTGATTCCTAACTGTTTTAAACTTCAGATCTAAATTGAAGAGGGTAAAATGGTGCACATCTTTTGTAGTCAATAGAGACTAAAAATGTTCTGGTATTCTCAAGGTAAATCAGTTTTCAGGACTTCATTGCATTTCTTCGGTAAGATGCAATTCTTATAATCACCTATTAAAAAGTGGGAAAGATCCCAATAGACTGCAGTAGCTTACTTCTGAACTGAGCTTTTCTCTTAGCTGTCTTTTTAGTAAAAATGGATTTTGGTCTAATTATTTACATTTCGGAAAAATATTTCAGACTCAAATTTATTTCAATAGGCTGTTTATCATTAAAGAAATTTTTTTGTTGTTTGGATGCAATGATTAGTCACAAGCTGGTCTTTCATCATATGCTTAAATTTAGTCACATACAGGCTTTGTCATAAGGTTCTGATTTTTCTTATTGTCACTTCTGTGATATACTTTGTTTCGCGTCACAGATGCTGCTCTTGTTCATCTGTTGCTTATTTTCTGTCTGCAACAAATTTTGTGGTCAAGGTCATGGCATTGCAGTGAGAATATAACAACATAAGAAGTGCACTACTGTGTCACACCAGTGGTCCATCTAGTCTGGTATTTTCATCTCCAAAATTCATGTCTTTTATCTACTTTAAAACATTCTTGTCCTGGTGTTAGCAGGCACTTCACAGGCCTCATATTGTGGGGTTGTGTGAACAGCAGTTTTGCATTCAGTTCATCCTTTGCCCTTACAATTTTGTAAACCACTTTGTTACATCTCCTCTCAGCCTCCTCTGTAAAGTAAAGCCATTTGAACCTCTCTTCAAAGGGTGACTGCCTCTGCTCTGGACACCAATGTCCACTGTTGTACTATTTTCTTTGGCAGAATCAATCCTGAAAAAATGGCCTAATGACAATGAAGTAGTATGAGCCACATCAAAAGAGGAGTGCACTCTTGGGCATAGAAAAAAGAAATGCTGGGAATTCAGAGAATATAGAGAACCCAATTTTTAAAATATACCTACACAAGGGAAAAGATGAACAGCTATTCAGCCAAGAAACCCTCCTGAAGGATGTTTAGGCTGTCTGCTCCACAGATCCTAGAATCAGTGTGTCCAGATGTGCTGTTCCACTGAATATGTGTATATATACATTTATATATATCATGATCGGTGAGGTGTGCTGAGATCGCACTCAAGAAATTAGGACATAACAGGTCAGAAAATACTGCAATACACTTAAGGCTAAAGTGGATTAGTTTGGTGAAGTCGTGAATGAAAACATAAAGCTACATTGATTGTACGTTCTGAGGTCCTTAACTCTGGAACCACGCAAAGTTAACCAAACTTTCTAAATACAGAGTAGTTCTCTTAAATTTATTTTTTTTCTACTCTAAACTTATGTTATATATCTCAATTCTGATTAATGGACATGTAATTTACAAACTTGAGAGGCAAGGAATTTGTTGGAATCATCTTAATTTTTGTGAAGGATGTGGGTACTGATTTGAAAGTGGACTAAGTGGCTTGCAGATTTCCTACCTGAGGTTGTTGATACCTCAGAACTGCAATCCATTTTGCAGTTTGACAGAATAACCCATTTTCATTTTCCTTTTATGTGTTTATTCAGAAGGGTGTGCAAGCAAATACACACTCAGGCAAGATAATGTATTACAGCTTAATTAAAGAATGGAATAGTAGATAAAATTAAGGCCCCAGGACTGAACCTATAAATCAATAAGTTTCCATCATCAAGTCATCATATTTAATGTAGTAGATAATCAAATTGAATTGTGCAGTTAAACAGAAAGATTACTTGGAATAAGTCTTATATCTTGGGATAATTTTGGAGAACTGCATGTCTCCAGCAATCTTATAGCCAGTATTGTCTACCAGACCAACTTATAACTCAAATATTTACTCACAGTGATGCAAACAGATCTCTAAAATATATCCCTTGCCAATGTGCAATGTGGGGTTGTCTGTTGGGTAGATCATCTGTTGAGTCATATGAAGAGAGAAAGGTTGCAACAGTAAGCTACAGAGAACAAATGTGCTTTCTAGACAGGTTCTTTTGAATCTGTTGTTTGTATAATTAGCACACAATTTTGTTTCACATGGAGGCACAGTTTTTGTTGGGATCTATAATCCCTCAGAAATCATGGGATGAGGGAGATAATACAGTCCCAGACTATATAAAAACGTGACATACAAGTGTGATTTCTTGTGAGATAGACAGAATAAACCATCAAAAACCATTATAGAAGAAGAGTTAATAACTTATTTTGCATATTCTCTATATAAACACACTTTTTATGACAGCTACTTCACCATTCTCAGCATTTCTTAAATTAGCCTATGCATTTTATAAACCGAGAATTGTGGAAACAGGACTTACCTGATGCTCATTTACCTAAAATATCAAGCAGCTCTTTACCTTACCAAATTAATCCTGCTTGTAATATAATGAAAATGTTCCTGGAGGAAAAGTGAAATGCCCATTACTGGGGATACTCAAAAACCCTGAGCAACCTGAAATTAGCTCTGCTTTGATCAGGATGAGGTAGACCAGATGACCTTCAGAGGTCCTTCCCAAAAACCTACAACTTCCTAAATTTTTGTGATTCTCTGTCCTAACTGAATTAACAGACCTGGGCTCCCCACAGGTAAAACACTTTCCTAAAGCTCTGCAGGACTATTTGCACTACAGCACAACTGAACATTAGCAGGCAATAGTTTTCAGCTTCTCAGCCTGCCTCATCTAAATTGTATTTTCCAAAGGCACACAGACCTCTTTTTCACAGGCAAGAAAAAAATACCCTGAACTTGGTCACCTCTGTAAGAAGTTCTGGTCTGTGTTTCTTCTTTCACCCACACCTGGATTCTGATGCTACATTTTTGCTGGACTACGCAGGACTGTCTGCCCTGGCGTCACACCAGCTTAATAATAAAGACTTGGTCTGTCAATTGTTAATTCCTACCCCAAACTGGTTTGCTTCCTGCCACAACCTTGTTCAACACTTAAGTTGAGGGAAAAGATGAGACTGATGTATTTTAGTGGGCAGTGTGAGACAGATGATGGATTTTTTCTGGGAACTGGAGAAAAGCACACTGGAGAAAAGAACTAGCCCAAGGCAAGAGGTTCACCCTTCTCCCCTTCTTGCCTGCTGGAAACCCTCTGTGGGATCTCATCCTCAATATCTTGCGTGATCACCACTAAATCTTGTAATGAGCCAGATCTCTCAGGGCTGATGTTTGTAGAAACACTACAGACATGAGAGTTTTTTCCCCTCTTTTCTATGTGTGGTTGGTTTTTTTTTTGTTTGTTGTTTTTGTTTTTTGTAGAAATAATTTCCGTGTGTACTTTTACACACACAGATGGCAGTGGCAGCTGGATCGCCATTTTAGAAAGTTTATCTGATCTGCAATAATTTCTAAAATCACAAAACCCTCCAGTGGAATATATTGAATCTGATCGTATTGACGATCGCTCCAGCACCGTGGTTTACTGCTTGCAAAAGGATTTGACTTCAGGGAAACACTCCTCACCCTTTGCACGGCGGGCTTCCTCCTCTCTCCGTGCTGCACGAGAGTTATTTTTCTGATCCTCTACTTTAAGCTCCTTTGCTTTTTTTAGGCAACTTCCAGATATCTGATACAGTGTATAATGAGGAATTAGGTTCCATTACACGAAGGCTTAACCTTCTCGAAAAGCATTCAGCGCTTGCCAGGAGTCATCAATATTTAACAGCTGTTGTTATTATGAAATACTTCATAGGGTAATGCGGCTCGTCTGCTCGCACGCAAGGGTTTGAACGGGCGCCAGGGCCCTGTCAGAGCCGCCGGGAGATTGACAGGCAGCGAGGCTTGCGTGACAGTGGGGCTGGGGTTAGTCAGCAGTCTGCCTCCTCCGCAGCAGGCACTTCTCCTCCCCCTCGCCTCCCCTTCAAAAGGGCTCCTCCGGACGGCGTGGGGGCTCAGAGGGGCGAGGTGGCCCCACCAGCCCCGCGCAAGGACCGTGGGGAGAGGAGGGCGGCAAGGCGGTGGCATCTCTTTGATGCCCCGCTCTCGCGGGGGAAAATGGATGAGGCTTGCTGGGAAAGGGGAATAAACGGTTCTGCGAGAAAGAGGGGACGGGATCTGGAAAGCAAACAGTTTGGTTTGTACCTTAAATAAATGTCATGCTGTACTCAAGAAACTTCAAAGGGAAGTCAGATTTCAAAGCATCTCTTAAGAAGAAGCAGACTGAGAAAACCACTAAGTTGGGAAGAAAAACTTTGCATTACTGCTAGTATAATTTCATCTGGTGTTCTGGTAGCCTCCACAACAGGACTGAGAACCATACAGCTTTTATTCAGAGGGTGCATTTTGGTGCTGATTTCTTTCCCTAAGCACTTGTGCAACCTGTATGTTGTGGCGTTTCAAAGTGCAAAAGTCCCCTTCATATTGTTTGCAAAAAATGATGTACAGTTCCTTATGCTGTATATCGTTTAATTTCAGTGTGCATCTAATGACCCCCATCCTAATTGTCACTTGGTGTTCTCTGTAACACAGCCAGAGGAAATAGACCATTTCAGTTCACGACTCTAGGTCTGTTAAGCAGAATTGTTCGTAAGGAGTGTTTCCTAGTCAATTTGTTTTGTTTTCTTAGTATTCAGAGTAACACGCATAGCTGATTCTTCCTGCAGCTAGAAGATCCAGGAAGAAAGACCCTGTTCTCACTTCCTTTCAAGTAACAGTTACCAAAAGTAAGACTGGCATTCATAAAGCAGTATTTCTGAACCTGCAAGCTGTATTTGGGTATTTTTATCTGCCCTTTTTAAGAAATAATTTATTCCCTAGGCATCACTGGAGAGAAATGGCCTCAGAGGTAGCCCTCATACAAAGGCTTGAAACTAATTCATCTGCATCATACTGAGCCTGAAGAAGACAGTACAGTCCCTCTCTTACACCCGAAATCAACCCAGGGAAGGCATTCTGTTCCAAAGCAGCATCCCTTCACTACTCATTTCTCACCTGTGCTATTGCTTGGTGCAGGAAGCCTGAGTAGTGCAACGCACCTGGGGCAGCTGGGGTGCATTTTGTCCACACATTAGTTTTTTTAAAGAGCCTAAGTTGGCACGTAATTTCGCTAATTATTTTCTGGAGAATGAAGGTCATGCTTGTGTGGGATGAGGTACAGAAACACCCTAGAGAATGTAATCCCATGGATTTAAAAAGTATGGTTTTATGAGTGTTCTGAAATCTCCATCCCTTTGAACTAAAGAGTGTTCTGCAATGAATAAATGTTCTGTTATTTCTGAGGGAAAGGGAACGGCTGGTTTCATAATGCTTCTGTAGACTGTGTTAGGCAGCTTTTCTCTTCTTTACAATATTCCAGATTTGGCTTTCAAGCCAAAGAGTTTGCAAATGCAGATAGCAATGCTTGTATCAGAACTGAAAGCTCAAAAGAGATCTCAAGTTTTTACGTTGTTCTGGGCAGAGACAGTGCAGCTGTGAAAAACTCAGCAGCACTGTCTGAGACAGCCCATGCTCCTTCAATGAAACTTACCATCTCCTTCATGGACTTTTTTTTCCTCCATTAATTGTCAGTTCTAATTCTACATTATTTTTTTTGCTTTCCACTCCTTTCAGTGCTTTCAGATCAGAAATTGAAACAATGTCCTCAGATCTTTGACCTTTCCTCCAGGAAATCACATTGGCCATTTTTCTTAATTTTTTTCTCCCTCCTCCTCCTCCTCCTAGACCCCTTTCCCTCCACCCTGTATATTTCCACAGTGTTGTCCTTCTGTAGGACCCAGCATTTCCAAACTAGTTGGCTTGTAATGTTGCATGAGATTGCACCATGTTCACTAGATCTCATGAGCTTGCAAAACTGTAAGCCATGTTCATGTATATCTGGTATTTATCTCTCTATGGTATCAATATGCTCATTCATCTTCTTTGGCAGAACAGCTCCATCTTCTGTTTTATTTTGTGTTCTGGAAGTGCAGGCTCAGTTTGTTGCGCTCAGAAAAAAGGTCTCTGATGGTACCACTTCCCATCCCTTCAGTTTGCCAGTTTTGAACCTAGTAGAGGAGCGCTCTACACTGAATTGCTGACTATCTAGTTTAAAGAGTTGCTTTTTCCACAGAAAGCAGTCCAAGGCTCCCTAAAGCTAAATCTCTCAAATTTTTTAGCAGCCAGCAGCATTCATTAGACTGCCTGCAATATCAGCTTTTTTTCTTGCCCCATTCTTGATATATGGGAACTCCAGCAGCCCATGTTCCCCTCAGGTCACCGAGTCATTCTTTGCTGTTTGCTAATTTTCAGTTTTCTGCAATTTACTGCTCCCTGCCTACCAGAGACAGTACTCCTGCATGCTCCAATCTTCCATTTGTTTTCATCATCATAGGTTTTAGTGTTGATCCAGAAAGGGAACATTTTATGCGATGTCTAAGCTTGATCACAGCTATTTTGGCATCAGGGCCTGTGCTATCAAGATAGTCATCGTAAGCAATATTTACTGTCTTTCAGTTCTCTCTCTTGATTCTTGGTGGTGACAGGGGTATTGTTAGACTGCTCTGTTTTCAGTTTTTCTGCCTAGTCAGATAACATCTTGTGAGTTTCCCTCATCGGCCTGTCATGTCTTGCTTTTCCTCCTCCTCCTCATTTGTTCTGGGGATCTGCGTGGTTTTCTGCCTGTCTTGCCCTGCTTTCTCCAGGTGACAGGCTATCACCAGCAGCAGTATCTCTTCTGAGCTGTCACTGCAGTATCAGCCCGGCCGTGGGTGGATTAATCAAGTATTTCCAGCGCAGGGAGGCAGAATAAGAGTGAGCAGTGAGTGACAGCTCTGTTGCCTTGGGTGCAAGGAGCAAACTTTTCCGTCTCACGGGGAACATTTGCCTCTTGTCGCAAAGGGTGTTATTTGTCTTTGATGGTGCAATGGGTCTCCTTGCAGTCCAGGCCAGTGAGTAGGGCATGTTATGAAACGGATGTGTGTGGCCTAACATATGGGTAACTCTAACTGGCAAAATAACATTAAAATACTTTCCATTTGGAGATGGAATTTATAGTAGCCAGACGAGCTGCGGAACAAACATCTCTTGTGTTCTGCTGCTGCGTTTGTATGAGCCTGAAGGCTAACAAACAGGCAGGGAGCTCTGGCCTGCTCAGCTGGGTAAGATAATAGTTTCCACTAACGATGCAGTTCAAATGGGTGGAATTTTCACAATGTCAAAAGAGTGCATCAAAGAAATAAACCTTCGTTTCCTCTCACCCCTCCCTCTTCATCATTTAACCTGCATAAAGACCACAAATCACCATGTCATTAATTACTAAAACATCTTTTCTCAGGAGGAAAACTCTGGAAGAGGCTATTGGAATAGTGTGTTAAAAATTGTGTCACAAGGTATTTAAAAGGTGTGTGGATGTGGCACGTAGGGACGTGAGCTGATGGTTGGACTTGATGATCTTAAGGGTCTTTTCTAACCTAAATGAGCCTATGATTCCATGTCTGTTCTTATAGACAGGTATAGCATCAAGCTTGGCTGATCGGGGGGAAAAAAAGCAACTGTTTCTGATTAGTTTAAAAGGTATACCAAAATGAAAATGCAGATTTAAGAATCTGTATATCCTATTCACAGCAACCTAGCTTACAAGTCTGAAATCCCAAATTGTTTTGGATGGAAAACATAGGTAGGGATGTGTTTTAGGCAGTTTGGTGTTTTTCTTATGTGTTTCCCCGTGCCCAGGGGAGGGATTTATTACATCTAATTATACATTCAAGATGATTGCCTTGGGGTAATGACTGACATCACTTTCAGCCAATATTTACAATGTAAGCTAAAGAGCATCACGAATATTCAGTCAGTGTTGCTTTGCATTGCCGTCATCTGCTGTAAAATGCTGATGTATCTTGCAACAGTCCCTCACTAGGCTGTTGAACTGATGAGGGGCTCTTGCACAGGCTCAGGAGCATTAGAGGCTTGCTGTCTGTCTCCTTTTCTTGCTCTGATTTGGTATAAACTACTTCTTCCCATCTCAAACTTTTTTTTTTCTTTTTTTTCTTTTTTTTTTTTTTTTGGTTTATTAACCATCTCTGGCTGTGGCTATTCCAGCTTCCCTTTAGCTGGAAGGAAAAATGTAAATCAAATCAAATCAAAATGTAAATCAAATCTCACCAATATGCTCTCCTCTCCTATTCTCTCTGTGAAAAGGAAAACAAACAGAAAACTGAATCTCTGTTTGTTACCAGGGTATTTGTATGACCCAACTCTGAAGTGAGACAGTAGGATTGAAGCTGTCTTAATTTTTACTGACCTGTCATACTCCTTAGATGATGCAGAAGCCCAGTTATTAAGTGATGTCAGCCTTCTCAGAAATGCTTTCATTATCACCAGAAATAGGATTGTATTTCAGGGATTTTTCTGTAGGATATATCAATGGGAAGACTTGGAGTATTCAAATATATTTTAGATCAAGGAATGTGCAGTAAAAGCATTCACCGGTTTTGTATTCCATGAAAGCTTTCATGATTGTTAGGAAAAACACACAGAATTTTAATCTGTAGTGAGAGCTACGTATGAATTTCATGGTGTAATGACCTGCTAAAAACAAACTTTAAACCTCTGTGTAAAAATTAAACAGTTTAAGAACATTCCCTTGAATCTTACAGTCAGGCTGAAACTTGTAGAAGTGAGTAGGGTAGAGCAAAACTGAAAATAATCTGATGTCAAGAAGGTCAGCACTGAAAATGAGAAACTTATTTCAGTCCCTTGTCTTCTGAGCTATAAAGACATTTTTCTATATTGTCATAATACATATTTTTATAAACAAAACAACTTGCTAACTTTCTTTTGTTTCTTTCCTGTGGGTTTTAGTTTTTGCTTTATGTAGAGTAATGGAAAAAATATGTTCAATAAAAAATGTGATATAGATATTTCATATAAAAAACATCTGGACTGCAAAATATGTATCTCTCTCCCTCACAGCAAAAGAAAGTTGTCAGTAACTGAGATCCAGACCACAAAGACAGTAACTCCCAATTAAATCAATGCATGTTAAGTGCCTAAATAAGAATTTTAGTCTAGCGGCCCTAATCACTATGATAACTCTTTCCAACAGCCATTCAAGAAAAGCACTTTAAGAAGCAAGTTGGCCAAACAGTAAAAGAAGACAGTATATCTAACAAGACTGCTGTACAAGAAGGTGGACTTCTACTAGAAGTGAGTGAAAAAACACTGATTTTTCTGGCTGTAATTTCTTCAGTTTGATGATATATTCGGGCTGATTATTTGTGGCAACTTTTGGCCAGTCTTGGCGTGAGTCTGTCTAGAATCACACTTGTGAGTGCTTCTTGCAAGAGCAAAACTAGAAGTTTTGGCACTCGTGGCCACTCTCCACTTGGGCAATTGCACCTCCCACCTTTTCATCCTCGATATTACCAGTGAACTCCAGCAGGCCAGTTCACAGTTCTTTTTCACTTTTAGGTTTATTTTACTTGGCCAATATTTTGAGGATGTCAACATGAGCTTTCCCGGTTTCTGATCTGAGTTGAGAATATTCTAGGATATTTTAGTTTATCCTACTTCCTCAATTCTGTGCTCTGCACACACACAAGCTATTGCTTCTGAGTATTTTTATCCCCCATAGGATGACTTTATATTGGCAAAGCAGCATAAAGGGGCCATGCTGTTACTGAGAATTGGATCAGTTTATCTGAAGGAAGAATTAATGCTGCTGTGAACTACTGAACCAGCTAGGGCACAGGGGTCCATCCCAGATACATCTGCATTTCAAACACATGATGTAATAATGCCTCTTATACACTGAGGTCCTTAGAATTTCCTGTGTGATTAAGACTACATATGTATAGTTGTTTTGGATAAATATTTGGATAACAGTCATGGTATAAAACTTGTGTTTTAATGACAGCTCTGAGATACATGTAAATGTAAATTAAATAGTAGCCTCCAGCAAATAATTGCTGAACTGTTGAATTAAAAATACATTTTATCATGAGATTCAATACCATAAGTCACTCAAGTCTATAGAATGGAAACCGGCATCCTGCTTTCCTTCCTCTAAATACTTTAGAAGATTTTAATTTTGTATTTCAAAGCAAGTGACACAAGCACCTGATTGGCTAGTACTAGTGCCAAAACAAGATGTTTGGCTATCAGGCATTATTTTACAGTCATTTCCGTTCTCAATGAATAGGGAATAAAGGGCGTACAATAAAAGATATGTATGGTGAGTATATAATTTTTAATGAGAGTCTCCTATATTTAGTCTATGTTTTGCTGGGTGTATATTACATACATACAATTATAACCATTAGGGATCTTCAAACAGTAGCCCTACTGCTATGAGTACATGGAGAGAACACTTGCACATGATTTCATATAGGTTACAAGAATCTAATAGGGAATATGCTGATGGTCAGCTTAATGCAGGGTATGTAGGAGTCATATTCTCTTTGAATATAGGGGAGATATTTTGTCCTGGGTCATACTTAATGTGGATCATTAACTGGTTGATTAAGTGCATGTTAGTATGAATGTACTTGCTAGCTTCGTTTATGGGCATGTCTGACCTAGGATAAGAGGGTGAATTTTCCCTCGGGCTTGTTGGGAATGTTCTCTGAGCACTGAGTTTGGCTCAGATCATCATTCAGTGGTTATGGCACATGAAGAAAAGTGTGTTTTTAAGTTGTTCAACCAAATCCACCATGTGGTTATTAGGACTGTGGGATTTTAACTAAAGAGTCACATTTGTTATTCCTTCCAAGGAAAAGCAAACAGTGGTTGCTGTGCTTTGTATATTGACTTGTGAATCTGACCACTTTATTTACTCTCAAGAGATATTTTTCAGCTGTTGAAAGTCACTTTCCATCTCATGACAACACCTTGCACTGTGCAACCTCTCCTAGGTGCTTCATATAACACAAACCAAAATAATCTGAATCACCAGAATATGTGTGACCATACTGTTCCTGAGTGCAATGTTAATAGAAAACAAGGGATAACGGCTTTTATTTATTTCCTAGAAGGTATGTTCCTCTGCTCCATGTATAGATAGAAATATGGAATACCAAGAACCCTAATTACTGGTAAATAATATAGCTGTGACTCTTGAGTCTTGGAACAATACAGTACTTCCCCTTTCAGCTTGAAAGAAAACAATGGAATTAGGCTGTCTTCAAAGTATGTTTAAAATGTTTTTTATTTCTAAAGGCCTTTGCCACAACATGTGGTTTTTATTTACGATTTTATGGAGATTTTTTACAGCTATAATCAAATAGCTTTCATCAGCAATAACAGAATAAACAATGATACCAGTTTATCAAAGACTTTTTAGTGGAGCACAGCAGGTATCTAAATAAATAATTTCTTCCAGTATTTTAAGATCATTTCTTCTGATTAAGAGAGCCTTTTCTTGCCATCTTTGTTTCCATTTGCAAGGAAGGGGTAGAAAAAGCTCAAAGAATCAAAGCCTAAGTTTATTAATTTTCTTTTGAGTATACCCCTTTCTCACTTTACTGTCCTTGGAGACTTCAGATTCCAACAGTTTGACTGCAATAATGATTTTTAACTTGGCACTTTCAAAATATTTTCCAAGACAGGTGGTTTTGCAACCCTTGTGCCACATGCCTTTGCACAGAAAAGGGCCACATTCAGTGTCTGAAGCCTGTTACTGAATGCTTAAGAAACACTGGGCCGAACCCGTAACCAGAAAAATGGGAAAATAAGTTGTATTGGCAGTCAATAAATCCAAATAGAATTTATGGGGTGATGGGGTGGAGAAACACAATAAAATGGTGACTTGGAAAAATAATGAATCACTGGTGGGTATCTAGGCAATAGCCTTGATTGCAACAATCATCTCGTGGCTGTTAGCCACGTCCTGCTCTTCCACCCAAACGCTGCTACACTTGCAGTCTTAAGTCCAGACTCAGAATCTACACTGCGGTGCAGGTAATTCCTCATCCCAAATGCATGTGAAACTGTCACGTGCTATACTATCCATTGGAAGAATTAAATGTCTGTTGTCGAGAGGGAGGGCCTGCATGGACTTGTTTTCTCAATGACATGCATTCAGGCCTCTGCTCATCCTCACCATTGATGCTGTTTCTTGCATAACTTCACTTGCATATTAAGCAGCACCCTGCTGAAATTGTCACTTGGTCTTTACTGACCACTACACAGTTGCTGCTGCAGTTTTTCTGCTTGTTGTGGAAGAATCATTCATGTTAAAATTTCTGTATCAGCTGTTGCTGCTAAGGAGGTGCTTTGAGTGCTTTCTTTCATTTTTATTATGTCTGTTGGTCTTCTATTATGCTGTTGTAGGCTGCAGCATGGGAATTATGGCATCTCTGTCTCTAGATGTACTGGACGTAATTCTTTTCAGGTGTGAAAATAACGCTTTATAACCAAAATGTCATAAAAATCATAAAGATATATGGACAATCCTGGCAGCTCCCAAACAGATGCCAGTGGAGTAAGAGTGTCTGGTTCTATCATACCCCCTCTCTTTGATGAAAACTGATTAATGCCAGACCTGGCTTATTTTGTCATTTCCATGCTCACTGGCATTTCAGACTCTTTCAGAGAAGATTCTTGTTGATTTCAGGATCTTCCAAGCCACTCTTTTGCACAGTTTAGGGTCAGGTTTCCATGAGTCCTCCGCTTTTAAGGCTTCAGGGCACAAGAATCACATTTCTGTGGTTTTGTCTCATGTTTCTCGTTATGGCTGCATTGAAGATGTCACTCAGCAGACTATCTTGGTATTTCTTATTCGGTGACACTGTACATTCTGTTTAATCTCTTTATCAATGACCTGGATAAGGGGATTGAGTGCACCGTTAGTCAGTTTGATACGACATGAAGTTGGATGGGAGTTTTGACCTGCTTGAGGGCAGGAGGGCTCTGTAGAGGGATCTGGAGAGGCTTACTACTTACTTACTCAAATTTTCAGATGAAGACTGTCAGGCGCCTGGCATCTTAAATATCTTAAGAATAATAAATTCACAGACATATGGTCTTTGACTTATTAAATAAATAAACTTCTTCAAAACCATGAGAACTAGGTTTGATGGTGCAACCCTTATAATTCTGCACTGGTATTAATAATCTTAACTTCATTACATTAGCTACTTAATCATCTAAAGTTGGGTTTTTCAAACTGAGCTCCCCTGTTTTGTAGGTATGTTTTTGTTCTACCACTTAGCAGAATTTTGCCGATTTGAGTTGTAAGTAACAAGACTAGTGAGGCAATTCTAGCATATCTAGCTACGGAACCAGCAGAATTTGTGCTTTGACTGTTGGTGGAAAGCTATAGCATAATCAAGCCTTTATCACATAAAACAGGAACTTTATCACACAGGTAAGTCCTTTATAGATTATTTCTTAATTTCATGTCACATGTTAGGTCACTATAGTGAGCAGGAAATTTTGGTTCCTACTTAGTAGCTCCTACTGAACTCAGTGAGGTTTTTTCTTGGCAGTTTTAATACCAAATAGAGCCCAAAGTCTTCAAAACCAATGAAAGTCAGACTTCTTATGCAACAAATAATTCAGGATTTGACATAATGCAAGTTTGAAGCATATTATTTAACATTATGTTGTTACCTTAAAAATGGGTGCAAATGATAATTTTTCTGGCAGTTACTTTGAAGGGAGAGGTGTATGTGCACATTTTGGCACTGAAAGGTCTCTCCTGGTGGCTTCTACTAATACCTTGAACTAGAGTTCAAGTTTAATTCCTAGGGAGCTGGAAAATGATACATTAGAAAACATCCTATTGGTGCTGTTCTTCACTCTGCATAAGGAAATAACATAGGAAACCCTTTTCCCACTTGGTTTCCTGTAATTTTTTTAAACTTGTTAGTGTAATTCCACTTCCTCCTTCCAAACTGATTTATGTAATCAGTACTGGATAAAACTGCACTCTTGAAAAAGGTACTTCAGTTTGAATTTCAGTCTGAGAGCAAGAGATTTTACTCTTCCTGTTATTTTTTAGGTTAAACTTGAAAAGGAAAATTGGGAGTCCAACAAAAGTGCATGGTTATTATACAGGCTATGACCAAGGCATGAACTTCAGAACTCAAAAACTGGTAGAGAAAGACTTTTTGGCTTATTCTGGTCTGGAATTCCAATGGTGCTGACTCTCTTAGCACAGCCCTTCTAAAGTAAATCGTGTAAGATGATGATACAGTGCTTCACTTTTTAATCTACTGGTTTAAAATGGGGCCATTAAAATAGGAAGTTCTCACAAAAAGCTTACAGTCTTAGTGAAATTTTATTTCAGTTAATACAACTTTTAAGAGTTATCCAAACAACCCTTTTGCTTTCCTTTGTTTTCAAACAGGAACATTCTCCCAGTAATTCAGATGACATGATTTAAGCTGACATTAGTCACTTGGTATGACTTACAGGGAATTTATCCATGCAAAAAAGGCGCCACAAATGGGGTTAGGATTGCCTTTTTATCACATGCGTACATTCACTTTTTTCTTGCCAGGCACAGGCAAAACACAAAGGAACACTTCAGAGGCCTTGGTCCCTTTTCCTTTCTTTGCAAATAGGCGTATTTCTAAAATCCAGACTTGAAATTTGGCATGACCACAGCTCTGCGCAAAAAACATCCTTTCTGTTGCCCTTTAAACAAATAACTAATGTTCTCGCTTATTCCTTTCTTCCTTTTTTTTTTTTCCTTCTCTAAAAAATCCGGACAGAAAAGCCGCGACCGCTAAGTACCATTTGCTCTCTCCTCCAGTCCTTAGCTTAGTGTTACTGTTACGACCATAACAGTCACGATGCTGCCACGGTGCTGAGGTTTCTGAAATACAGGAGGTGGCACCATGCAGCCTCACACGGCCACAGAGCAAAATAAAATCATGTTATCCTCTCCCTTCAGATTTTCAGCCTGAATTTGAGACAAGTGATAAAAGATGGATTTCTTTGGGCAACACTCTGTGGAAATAATGAATAAAATGGTAACCACAATTCCCAGTACGCATAGTGTCTGAGCAGCTTGACCTTTGCCAGGACTTTTGCAAGAGTTTTAAGGAGGGATTTGAAGAGGAAAAACAGGTAACCTTGCAGAGGCTTGAGTGAAGCAAAAGGGTAAAAGCAATTAAGTGCTTGTTTTTAAAACTTGTATATGTGACATGTTGGACTGATGAGAGTTAGTACTTAGCTTCTCCAGCATGAAATGACAGATTCTAATGGAGAGGGGAGCAAGCTGGGAGTGGATTGGAAAATCAGGACAAGCAGCTTATTTTATGATAGAGCAGGGGGAGCAGGCAGTCAGTGCAGTCAGGCAGTGTGTGGCAAGGAGCGACAGCATCCTCTGGTTTGCACTGGCATCAGGAAAGGTGTCCTCCATTTGTCAGGATAGAGGCAGACCTGCTGTCATATAAGGAGGGCTGGCTGAGAAATTTTAATTGTACCAGTGAACAGAGCAGCTGTCCATCCACAGCATTAAGGTAAGAAATCAATAATCTTTGGGCACAGAGCAGACAGATGTGGATCAGAATTTCAGGCCACTGTTGCTGTCTCCAGACTGCTCATCACAGCCAACTCCACCCGAGCTCACTTTTCACAGGCACTTCCTCTGTTTCTGCTCAGGCTATTTTGGTGCCTCTTGGAGATAGTCCAGTGGCCACATAACTTCCTCCTCAACAAAACATATTCCCGTGTTTCAGCTCTGTAAGTTTTTTTCTCTCACTGACTTCAGAGCCAATCCTTCGCAACTGTTCTCACATGTCAATCGGTTTGATATTTGTATAGTGAGCACTGCATCATATAGATGCACCAGGACTTAGTCTGCTACTAGAACTGATTCTCACATTAAAGTAACAAAGACAGTCGTAACACACTCCTCATTTTGTAAAAAGTTTTGCATGAACATTCAGCTGGTTGAAGTGAAATTATAAATGAACGGCCTAAACTGTGTTTACAGGTGATACTTCTGGTATATTCCTTAGCCTTGACTTAGAAAAGCTGATGAGCTACAGCTTTGCTATCTTCTCAGTAAGGTGGAGTGATGAGCAAGAAAGCAGGTCCAGTCTACACTGTGTGCAGTCTTGATAATTTTTGCAAACTTGTGATTATTTTGTTTTGTGGGTATGGAGGTTTCAAAAGAAAAACTTATATAATTTACTAGAAATGTTGAGTATATTTCACTTTTACTTTTTGTTTACCTCAGCTAATAAGACTTAAATACCTTATTTGATGGGTTTGAACTGAAAAAATCCTTTCTATGGAAAGCATGATGCTGACCATTAAATGTACTGTTTCCTATTAGCAGAAAGGATACAGTATTGATTTGGAGACAGGAAGACAGATAGGCACCCTTCAAATAGTTCTGTTCCTGTTCCAAGAACTTCAAGAGAAATCACCATTATTCTGATTTTAACAGTCCCTGAGATTTTTATGAGTAGACAAAAGAGAAATTAGATAGTTTTGTATCTCATTGTAACTGCAGTTCTTCCAGGAATTCCTAACTGCAAAAGCTGATGGGGACCGACAAGCAAGCATTTTCAGCAACTTGTTCTGCATTTTCCCCACTCCTCTTAGTACTGCAATGCTCCAGAATACTCCAGTAACTCAGAATGGGCCTTTTTTAGAATTAAGGAAAGAAATGTCTGCTCAAACTGAAGCAGGGATTCGCAGAAGAGACTTGGGGAAGGGTTTGTTAAGTCTATAACACAGCTTAATATTTGCAGTTGCTGCTGCTGGGTAGAGGAGCAGTCTCTAGCTTTCAATCCTTACCCCTCTCTAGATGATCCAGTCACCCACGTGATATCTAGATTAGAGTAAGAATTGCCTTCCTCTCTGGGTCAGCATAATGCCTTAATAGCAGAATTCACCCCTGCTGTCGGTATAGGACAGGGTGTGTCTGATATAGGATACTTAGAGGATACAATATATGTATAAGATGAAAAGTGACACAGTAAAAAAGTTCCCAGAGTCAAATTCAGGAAGGCCACACTCCCTGAAAATTCTAATGACCTGAAGTGGTGTTTAAAAAAGCCGGTTTAGCATATATTATCAAACAGAATGTGAACTACAGATTGTTTTGTTCTCCCCACCCTCCGAAATAGTTCTGTGTTAGGAAATGTGATATACAGTGCTAAATACACAGAAAAATATTGCTCTGAAATTAGGACATCACATTTAGTTTCCAGTATATAGGCTGCAACATTGTCTCTTTCAGGTTTTGATTCCTTACAGAAAGAGATGTCTGCCATTCATGCTCATTAACAGTTTGTAAGCACAAATAAAAGTCAGCTGTGGATGGAATATTATGACGGCTTCTCATCAGGACTTGATGCACTTACATGTAAATAACACTGAAAAAAAATACAGACATTTGGTATTTACATATGTCTAATTGTCCAACATGTTGGATAAATATTACTTGATAGTCTTCTCAGTAAGTTATTTCTGTGAAAGATAATGGCTAATCTTACTACATTTGTTATTGCAAAGTCTACCTAACTAAATTTGTTATTACAAGTGCAGAGTAGTGAGCAATTAATGCTTCTTTTTGAGTCTTCACAAATGGACTTAATCAGGCTTACATTTTCTATATTGAAATTGTTGAAGAGAAGATTGAAAAGCTCAGAGCAGCTGCAAAACTCAGAAAAAATGAAGAGCTGAACATGCACTGAAGATATGATATTGCCCCAGTTTTTCTTCCATCTGTGAGTACAACATCTGCTTTTGAGGAAGTGAAATGAGAAACTGCATAAATCAATATAAGACTGTTTCTATTTCCAAGTGTAGTCCAGTGTGAAAGAGCATTGACAGGAGGGTTCCATTACTGGTAGAGCACAATTTTAAATTCGACATCATGATTAATGAGATGGCTTAAGGAAAAAATATAAAAGATTATGTCATAATTTAGTATCCTTTCATGATGATTACTATGGTAAATGGCATGTTAGTTATCCAAGTACTCACTAACATATCTAGGAATCATCATACATATATGTATGTATTAATAAGTAAAATGTTTTCCCGAACAATTTTAGAATTAATAATTTGAATATAATTCTTCTTTAGATTACTATAAATAGTCTCCAGTACTTGTATACTGCCCATTTACTTCAGGTAGTATTTATATTCTTGCTGCCCATATGAAATCCTATACAGTAATGCAAAGAAAAAGATCATGAAATTTTTACAATTAGACATGAAAAAATTCATCAAACCTTGCCATCAATAAAAAGCGTTTTTTGTGATAATATTTTATTCTAAACAAACTTGTCCTGTAACAAATTTGAACTGAGGTTTTTGGGGTCACCCCTGAATTCACTTTTGCAGCAACAAAACCTGTAAGCTATTAGTTATTAGTACTGCTCCACTGTGGAAGCATGGTCTGTGTTCTCATTTCCATTTAGTGAAAAAAATGTGATTTAATCTACACGCATCTCTTTCTACTATGCACCACATCAACTTTCTGCACATACGAAGTCAACTGATGCTTCAGCTCTCATTTTTCAGTTCCACCTCAGGCAGAGTAGTTGGTTTAGAGGTGTCGGACTCACTGGGGCCAGCTGTTCATGCATATGGTAAGAAGAAGAGGGCTTTATCCCAAGGACTCAACACAGACTAAGCAAGCTTTGTTACAAAAGCTTAGCTTGGGAGGAAAGTATAATGGAAGAAAAACTGCATTTACAATTTTGCATCATGCATTCAAAACAACTTCAAAGGCGAAGTTGTTCTTGGTTGTGTCCAATACTTATTACATATCAAGCATATAAAAAACATCACCATGGTTTAAAATGTGTTTACATGTGTGCTCACATTGCAAGCTCACCCTCCAGGGAACTACTATGTTTTCTTGAAAGTTTATAGCTCACAATTACCGGAGTCGGATGACTTACATTTTCCTAACTGATTTCCAGGAGGCCAGTTTTGTCTGCTGCCTCTTGACGAGCCACAGTGTTCCAGTTCCCTTGTTAGACTGAAGGCGCATATATAAACAAGTATCTCCAAGGTTTCCCTAATTCCTTGGTGGAAGTGATGAGATACTGAGAAATGGAATAATGAGAAATCTCACCAGCTGAATGATTCACAGTCATTTGTGCTTTTCAGGTGGCACAGCTGTTCCCTCTGACAGTAAATGGGAGAGCCAGGGCTCAAACCTATCTGGCACTGTGAACCATCTTGTTGCTCTTGGTAGTGCAGTACTAGCTGCTCAATATCCATACAGAAAGAAGCCTCAAGTAATATTCAGGGTCAAGGAGAGAGGCAGGAACACGAACTTTGTTTTATCTGGGATGCCAGGAGGAGTGAAAGGGGCATAATGATCATATGTACGTATTCTTTGTATTTGAAAATAAACATTTCTGTTGTCTATGAAAACCAGTTTATCAGACTGAGCACTTCCTCTATGAAAGGCTTCCCTTCTAAAACCATGTCTGTAGACTTCAGACTGTACTTCCCTTCCTGGCTCAAATGATGGAAATTTGTCTTCTGTTTTGTTTCTTTTGCCTGAAAACTGAGCGATACACACAAGCACTGATCAAAACTGAATGCTAAAACAATTCTGCCACTCTCCTTTGCATGAAATATTCCTTGCTCATAGAAATATTCCTTTTGAAGTTGGTTTGTAGATACCAGAGAAATACATAAGAGTCCAGAGGGCTAAGAGATACTGTACTTGTTGAGCAAAGGCCATATTCTGATGTCACCAGATATGCTATTTCTGAATAGTCTTTTATGTGGGGTTTTATTTCAGGGTTCTGTAAGACTTAATTTTTTTTTTTTTTTTTTTTTTTTAAATTTTATAAAGAGAACCTCAGGGATTCCACAGGGATTTTGAGAAGGGCAATTATGAGTCCTAGAAACACCAGTGGAAAGAAATACTGACTCTCTAAACAATACAGTTGAAGACAGAAGACACATTAACTGTCTGCATTTCCCTTCTAATATTCATAAGACAAGAATGTGTATATAATTTCCAGAGTTTTTAAATAGCTTTAGATCACCAGAAAATTGCCCCATCCCACACTGGATGCAAAAATCCAGTGATCCACTATTAAATGAAGCTGTTCCATATAAACTGTGAGCCAACTGACCGTGGAAATTTAGTACCCAAGTTGCGTGACTCGAAAATCTGTTCAAAGCAAGGCATGGCTGCAGGCCTTGACTGTTGTACTTTAGTAGCCATAGTAACATGGTCTCTGGAGACCTAATGCTAGTGAATTTTCCTTTATTTCAAGGAAGAGTAATAAGAGAAATGTGGATTGGAACTTGTTCCCTCTCTTTTTTTTTTTTTCCCTCCTCCTTATTTTTACTATGCCATGACCTTGACCAAAATATCTTTGAAGTCTTTTCTGGCTGATTTTCTGCTATGAGACCAGGAAAAAAAATCAGGATATATAAAGGATCTTGCCAAAGGAAGTCCTATCTTCCTCAAAATATTTGCCTTCATTCCCAAAGAGAACCTCTTGACTAATAATGTTTCAAAAACTTCTTAATGGAAGGAACTGATAACTTTCATCTCACAGCTACTGTGGGCACCAGAATAATATCATACTTACTTTGAACTGACAGATTAATTGTTTTTTTGTTTCAGTAGCAGGTGCAGCTTTTCGTGAGTATATAATTGGATGTACATGTTTTTTTCAAAAGAACACAGGCCTCTGTCTTGTGCCAAGCTCTTTTTTTTTCATTTGGGGAAAAAACTCCCACATGATTTCATTTTTTAAGTACAATGTAGAAAACTCATGTAAGTGTTTTTAAAAAGCCAAATACAAACAAACAAATGTTCACAATACATACTTAAGTCTGTCTCACATGTTTCAGCTATTATCCTGGATTAGAAATTCCATCTGTCATTGAGTCCATATGGTTTACCAAATGGCAGTTTAAAACCATGTATTTTTTTCAGATTTGAAGAGAGTTGTTGTAAAAGTTTTAAGTTCCATATATTTTTGTGTGTGCTTTTTTTCTATGTGTGCAAGTGACCCTCTGAGCATTTGTAAAAATATGCAATATTCCTAAAAATTTTCAGATGCAAGTGGACCTTACTGATTAAAACATGCTAGTTGTACACAGTGCAAATACCACTGACACTGAGTTGTGGAGTTTGGTTATTTTGTACTCTAAATACAAGAGCCCTGTTTAGGCTTTACATTTCTACTGAAAGGATTAAAGTGAAATGAAGAGAGCTGCCTTTACTTCTCTGTGTTGTCTCCCCAGTGTTTTGAGTAAACACATGTTTACATTAAGGAGCCTGAATGTGAGATGATGCTGGTCCACGTTCTTTTCCCCTTTTACTTTCCCCAGGTTATCAATTACCCCAGCAAAAGGTTGCTGTGATTCTGACCCAGCACACCACTGAAGCCCCCCGTTCATTGGGAATGAGAGAAAGCTACTGCTGAGAATTTTATTTCAATAACTGAAAATGTTTAAAAATTATAAGTGGAGCTATATACTTTTTTGTCCTGTTTAATGTGACACATGGTAATTTAGAACAAAAAAAGTGAAATACTTTTTCTCATTCTCATGGACTGAAGTTGTCTCTCTTTTCCACTCAGTCCAACAAATCACTAGGCTTCTGGCCAGTGAAATGGAAAAATATCAATGCAGTTTTACTGTAAAGAACTTCAGTATGGAGTTGGTATTTGGTACCTGAGAGATTCATTTGAGAGGCTGGAACAGATATTTTCCTACTTATTTGCAATCACCATTACCCATTCAGGGCTACCAGACCTGTGCTAGCAATCACCTTCCTCCTTATCCCCACCTGTGGCAAGTAGATAAGAAGAATACAAATCCCAGTCTACTCTGACTCTGTTCAGAGTCCTCTATGCTACAGATGTCTGTTTCACACTGAACTACGGTTTGGGGTAATACTGAGAAAACAGGAGAATTTGCAGCCGTGGGTGAGACTCGCTGGTTATGAAATTTTACTTTATGACCAGCTTGTCTCTTTTTAATGGGGCTGAAGCAGCAGGTTTCCCGACTAAAATGAGGTTAAACACTTGGAATTTGTGTTAATCCTCAATAGACTCATGTGGCTCCATAAAAGTTGTTTTTGCACCGCAGTGGGTATTTCTTTTCCTGTTTGCAGGGCAGAGGCATCAGATGTCTGTATTTGGGGCCATGAAAACCAGGCAATGCTTAGTTAAGAGATCTAAACTCAGCAGAGGACACCAGAATTTTGAGAACAAACCAAAAACAAAGCAGGAGAACTTTGTAACTCTCTTCATTTACACACATCCCTCAAATCCATACGTGTTTCTGGCTTAACTCAACACAACCTTGAACTTTTCCTCCACTTCTTCTTTCCTCTTGCTCCTCCCACCCCTTCTTTAATACCTCCTCCAGCCTCACAGATCTAATTGCCAGTGCACTGATTTAAACCCTTAGAAATCCACATAGTCCCATTTCCCTTTCCAGTGTTAACAAACTGCTGCACCTCATCCAGCCTGACTCTAGTTCTGTAAAAGAAAAACTTGGGAAAAAAACCCCCTTCCTTTCTTCTGCTGTGGGGGAGCAAGTTTTACCTTTTAAAGGTAGATACTGATGTCTTAGGGTGGGTGTCCAGGCCTAAAGAGTATGTACCAATATGTTGAAGAAGATTAATTTTTGAATAGGGGAATTTATTTCTTGATTCATACAAGCAATCTTTGACAAAGGCAGAAAGTTCCAGGGCTATTTCTTACAGAGGCTGAAACCTGTGAGATTCTTTGCATATTTGGGTCTTGTGGCCATTGTTTAAACCTTTCCAGGTAGGTCTTGGTGCATTAGATTGCATAGCTTAAGAACTTATTTTTAATGAAGAACATTTCTTTCATTTCTTTAATGTTCTTAATTTCTACCTGCCCCTGCTTCATCGGCAAGACTGGCGGTCTTTTGGAATATGCATGGTAACAACCACAGATATAAAGGTGCTCCCTTAAATGGCCTATGGTTATCTTTGTGGAAATTTTTAGTCTATCCAAATTAAAAGGCCTGCCAGATATTCAAAATGTCATAAAATTCCTAGTATCACATCACTGATGGTTTCATTGCTGTGAAGATGATTCCGAAGAGACAAGATGTCAGATATGGTTTCTTGCCTGCATTTCACGTTGGAAGTGCATATGACAGATACCATCTATAGAGGTTCACCTCAGCACAGTGAAAGGCACAGATGTGAAGATGCAGAAATCTTGACACATTGTCTTCTGGTTGGTGAGGTGCTGGGACAAATCTGGGCCTTGTTTAGAGCACAAAACAGCACCAGCTGAGCAACTGCTTGTGCTTGAGGAGCTGACAAGGATAACTAGTATTCAACACAAGCCCAACCAGGCAGAGGTAACGCTTATTCTGGAAAGGATCTGTATCTATGGAGCTGACCTGGAACAAAGCAAGATTTGCCCTTGACTATTCTTAGCAATGACTTATGGTTAGCAGAGACTTGATTGAATCACTTGCTGCTACAGCTCTTCCCAAATGTAGGCAAGCCATGGCAGACTCTCCACTATATTTCTCCAGTCTTCATTTCACAGGTTCTTTAAGGCGCAGAGCCTCCAGACGAGTGTGATCCCATGGGGCCATGTTTCCAAAGGTGCTCCACATTTATGGTTGGGGCCAAACCTTTTGAGGAGGTCAGTCTATTGTGCGTTGAACTCTTGAAAATCTGCCCACCATTGTCACAGTGGGAACAGCCTTCAAGCAGTCTTGGAAATCTGGTCCTTATTTAGGAACCAAAAAGAGAACCAAGCTCACAAAAATATGTCAGTATATCTGGTTACTGAACAATTGAAAATCTGTCCTCCTTGTGCTTCAGGATTAACTCAGGATTAATAAGCACATCAGTAAACTGAGAGTAAGGTGAAGCAGGAATAATAATTTAGCAGTATTTCATCAACCACTATTTGAACTGTAATGTCCAAAAACCCCAAAAACATCGCATAAGAGGATTTAAACTACCTTGGAATGCAACTGTTGGAGCAAAGACATGTTACTAAACCTTTATCAAGGCAAGAGAGGGTAAAAAATTCTTAGTTTGCATGCAGCCCGATCTTAATATCATGTATTTGATTTATACCTCACTTTTATTTTTGGATTTTTCTGACTGCTTTCGTTGCATCACCAAGTCTATAAGAATTTATTAAACTGTTTTCTAGATTAAATATTGTTCTATAAAAGAAGTATTTATGGCTTACTTTTTATATTCATTACATTTATACGATTATGCTATATATGTATTTTTTATAGGAGCTTAAGAAAATAGTCATATTTTAAAATACAGATCCAATTTTAAAGTCATAGCTAAAACAGCACGAGTATTTAATTTTTATATTGGAGATTGTTATATTATCTATATATATCAATGCCTATATATTCAAAGCAATTACTATGGAATAAGAAGATTTAAATTAAAAGGAAAAACAAAGTAGTTGACTTGCTATTAAATTTCTAATGTGATGAATAATGACAAAATATAATTACGTAGATAATTAAGCAGACAATAAACCAGTAATGCAATATGGTAGGTGTACTGTAATTAACTATCTTAACTTTTTAAAAAAAGAAAAACCATATTCCAGGTGGTTATTAATTTTTCATGATAGAAAAAAAGGCCTTTATGGTGTCCAAGTTTTTGCAGAGTGATTTTTTCATATCTAGAATGTTCTTAAAATTATTAAATATATACCAATTTTATTCTTCATTTTCTGATTATCTTTTTAATTATTTTATTTTCCTTTTTCAGTCACTGAATGGTTTTGCGTTAGTGGTGAGTGCAGATGGAATGATATTTTATGCGTCATCTACAATTGTGGACTATCTAGGATTTCATCAGGTAAATATACTATGACAAATTTTAGAGTACTTAGTCACTGTCGTTGTATTGACTTTCTTGTTGCCCCTTCTGCTAGCTGGCTTTCTAAAATGCAGCACTGTATGTTGCTACCTTCTATACCTTATCCTTCTACGGATGATTAGACATACACTATTACTAAAATTAAGTTATTTTACTATGCCATTTCAATTTTTTTGGGGGTTTTTTTGGTGATCAGACAGGTGAAGATTTATTTCTTGCAATGCTGTTCCTTTTGTAAAGCTTTTGTTAACAGAAACCTGATCCACTATAAAAGGAAGATTTAGCTAAAAGTTTTCTTTCAATTTCAGTATAAGATGCTGTCTGTCTCTGAGTAATAAATATGTTGTAAAGTCTCAGAATAACAGAATCATGTAATTTGAAAGGACCTTTGGACGTCATCTAATCCAACCTCCTGCTGAAAGCACATCCAGCTAGAGCAGGTTGATCCAGGACTCATCTAATCAAGCTTTGAGTTTCTGTGACCCCTCTGGAAGATGTGTTCCAGTGTCTCCCCATGCTGACTGTAATTTTTTTTCACTTAATTATTAAGTCCCAGTGTCCCACGTTGCAACTTGCGTCTGTTGCTTCTTGTCCTCCCACTTTGCTCTTATGAGAAGAGTCGGGCTTGGTCTTCTCTTCATCTGCTCATTTGGTTGATGTAGGCAGCAGTAAGTTCTTCCCGAGGTTTTCCCTTCTGAAGGCTGAACAAACTCTGTTCTTCTCTCCTGATACATCATGTGTTCCAGCCCTCTTAAGTGTCTTGGTAGCACTCTCCTGGGCTCATTTCAATACGCTAATATCTTTCTTTTCCTGGGGTACCCAAAATTAAGAGAGAACTTTGCCTTTGTTGAACCTCCTGAGGTTCCTGTCAGACCACTTTTACAGTCCATCAAGGAGCTGTTCTGCTCTCCCCAGCTGGAACCCTCTGCAAAGCTGCTGAGAGTGCACTCCATCTCATGGTTTCTCAGTCAAGAAATTAAACGGGGTTTGTCCCAGCATTAATCCCTGGGGGATGCCACTAGTCATCAGTTGCCAATGAGATGTTTTTATGGCTCACATTTGCATACGTACAAATGAGTTAAGAACAAAAAGAATCACCTTAGGATGTTAAGGGAAAAAGCAGATGTTGAAAAATAGGGGCCTCTGAAATAACTTTCCTCACTCAATCTGCTCTAGAAGTATCTTACAAAGCCTTGGTTTTAAATAAAGTATCAATCTAAAGATAAGCATCTGCCCCCCTACACTTACTAATTAAACATTCTTTGTTGTAATTGTTTCAGACTGATGTAATGCACCAAAACATATATGATTACATTCATGTGGATGATCGCCAGGATTTCTGTAGACAACTACACTGGGCCATGAATCCTCCCCAGATGTCTGGACAGCAACTACAGACAGAAACAGGTGGGATTGTCTATGTTTGTTAGAAACACAGGCACCACTGTACAGAGATAGAAGTGCACTCCATCTATGCCCATGTCTGTGCCATGTCAAGTCAGATTCTTCACTGGAAAGCTACACAGGGGCATTTATTTATGTCATTGTCTCATAGATGACATTGCTTCTTGATCCTTTGCATTTACAAGATAGTGTGTGCCACTGCGGCCACAAAGTTGTTTTCTTTATGTTTCTCTGACTAATTACACATATTCTTTGCACGCAGAATGAACAGCATCAGTCTTCATCCTACCAATCTGTTGTTGACATTGATCAGGACATGAGTATTCCTCTCATTAATGCAAAAAAATCCCATGCAAAATGTTTCTGTACAGAACCACAGTGGCAGCGTCACTTTCTGCCATTTGTTTTCCCGTGCAAAATTATGTAGACAGGAGTCTTCTGAAGAACAAGTAAGTTTAGCAGTGCCCTTTTTCTTCTGAGGCTGTATTTCCCTAGGACGCCAGTTGGATACCCGTGCTTGAGATTTGCTCTACATGAGACATTAAACTGAAATCACAACTACAGAACATATCATCAGGTTGAAATTGTTAACTGTATAAAGAATTATTGATACCAGCAAAACGTATGCATTTCACCAGAAAGTGAAGAAGTAACTGAGGAAATGGTTTGAGAAGCACAATCACCAGATAGGTGAGGAGAAACTTGCAAGAAATCCTTCAGCAGCTCTTATGAAGTCCTCAGAAACACAATCATGAAACCTGCATTTCTTGTAAAACAGTTTTTATGTTTTACAACAGACTTACAGATGTAAAGGGGAACTTGGCAAGCTTTCGTAGGAAGTATGCAGAAAACATGCTAAACAACATGCATTAATACTTCAAACTATAAAATTTGCAAATATTTGGAATTTTTGTCCTAATCTATATCATGGAGAATTTCAGTTCTTGAGTTCATATTTTATTATAAATACTTGTGTCTTTTGAGAAGTATTTCAAAAGTTGTGCTCTTACAGTTCAAAACTGGAAAATGCTTCATTAAAAATCAAGGAGGCAACAGCTGAACTTTAGCTAATCAGCAACTCTCCATGTTTTTGTTTTGTTTTTTCTTGCATTAGCATTTCTCCTAACTTTGTTCCTTTTTCTAATGCATTTTCTGTGATCTCTGATCTCAAAACCAGCAACAACTGCTACCCCACTTTGCATCATTAAAAATTACAAGAACTCAGGAAAGAAAGTCAAAGTTTCTGGAGAAACTCACCTGAATCCTGCTGTAGAGCTTTTATTTTATTTTTTTGTAGGACTTGTGCAGATTTATCTATACATGATACAATCTAATATTCACGTATCTCTAAAGTAATTTTAGCAATTTCTGTAACAGCCCCTTCAACTGGCTACAGAACATTTTCATTATTTCTTAGTGTGTTCTGATATATGTTGCCTTCACTGTTGGTCCTAGGAGAAGAATATATTCTCAGTAAATTGTTTAAAGCACAAGAGAATGACAGCATGACAACAGATTATTCTTCCTTCTTAACTCGCTGTTTCATCTGTCGAGTTCGCTGCTTGTTGGACAGTACTTCTGGATTCCTTGTAAGTATAATTTCACTTAGATGACTGTAGTCATGACATACAAGATTTTAAAGACTTTATATGGAAAATTCTTCGACATAAATATTGAACATAAATATTGTATCCATGGATAAGATACATTTTTCTTTTGCTGTGCACTAACAAGAAACACCTAAAGATAATTATTCATATACGTAAAGAAGATAGGAGGGAAAAAAAAGTTGTAATATTTGAAATTGAAAAAATCTAGAAACTTTTATGGTTTTTTGGACAGTATCTGTCCCCAATTTTTGCTGGGCATAGCACAAGGGTGGCAAGCCCAAATTTCAACAATTAACATTAAAGCCCGAAGTATTTGCTTTGAGGAACACGAATAATAATGATCTGTTTCCCCCTTTCTTTAAGAGTCCTTTAATAATAAATCCCAGAATTAGGAAGTCTCTCTCATGATCCTTTCTAGAAATCACTTCTCTGTTTGCTTAGTAAAGATCAATGCTGTTTCTACTTAAGGGAAAATACAAAAAAAGAGAGGATCAGCATGAGACAGAGAAGTACAGCTTCTCTCTCAGATGCTCCTTTGCTGGGAGATTATGGGTCTTAATAGCCATGCCAGTTAGTCAGTTCTACATCCCTGTTTTAATCTTGTAGCTCTGGAAAACACCTAAGTCAAAAGGGCAAATTTTTCTCTGGTTATTTATTGGTAGGTAATTTTTTTCACTGAGAGGCAGCAGCTTGCTATTAGCTTGATCTCTGCCTTCTGACTATGAAGATGTTTGAGGCAGGGATGGATGGTTCCTTTCAAGCTATGTACTTTGAATCTGGCTGTCTTGAGCCTACCTTTTCCCTCGGCATCTGCCTGCACAGTCCTTGGGTTGTGCCAGTCCACATACTTCACAGAGAAAGTACAGGGCAAGAGGAAAGAAACTAAGGAACCATCTCACTGGAGAGAACAGAGTATGGAAAAATAATGGTTCTAGCCTCAGTGAGGTACAGAGGAAATGGCTGTTTGCAGCACTATACACTGCCCGTCTTGGCCAACAGAAGGTTAACACAGAACTTCTACTTTGAATGCACAGAAGACTGAAGAAAAGTCAACCAGCTTCAAACGTCTTGTTTTGCTGTTGATAGAATCTCCACCCACCATGCCTCTGAAGTGGCATGATTTAAATTACATGAAGATAATGAAATTCCTAGTTTTAATCCCTGATTCGAAACTGGTTTTGGTGTTAAATAATACTGTCCATAGGTTGTATTAGCATTTTAGGTGTTTATTAATTTTTTTTTTTTTTTTTTTTTTTTTTGCATACCAGACAATGCAGTTCCAAGGCAAACTAAAGTTTCTCTTTGGACAAAGGAAGAAGTCCTCATCAGGAACAGTATTGCCACCTCAGCTGTCCTTATTCTGCATAGTGGTACCACTTCTCCTTCCTTCTGTGACAGAGATGAAGATGAAAAGCCTGCTTGTGAAAGCAAAACACAAAGCTGATGATTCAACAGCAGCAAACACAAAGTATTTACTAATTAATCTTCTGGCATTTATGGGCTTCATGTTTATTAAGCATGTAAAAAGCACAAATTGTGTTAAATAACTCGCAAACTCTTTCTTAGAAAAGTGAATAATTTATGTGGATTTAACTATTTAATATAAAAGAAAGATAATACAATTACTGTAATATAATACAATATAATATGATACAATATAATGCAAGAAAACACAATATATTGTAGTTTATATATAATACATGTTAAGTATTTTATTAATATATATAAAGTTTTATATTAAAAAATGAAACATTAGGATATCTTCCTAACCTTCAGAAGTTACCAATGCAGCAAAGTCATTCTACTAGCTGTAAAAATGGAAAAGTATTTTTATTGGGAGTTTTAAAATTTAAGTATCTTCTGGTAACACAATTATTTGGACTTGAGTATTTTGTTAACAAACAAAGGAAAAGGAAAACTTCAGAAAGCTGAATGTGCGTGTGTTCACATAGAGTGTAATGAGTTGTACATGGTGTATACATTTATCTTTCAATAGAAGTTTTATGAACACGTAAGTTTACAATTGTGCTAAATGGCTTGGGGGTGATAATTTGGTAGCCATCACAAAAGATTGGTACAGACTGTGTTCAGACTCATTTCCTTCCTAACATTCAGTTTTGTTACTCTTCTATGATTGAATTTTAGTTGATGTTTGGAGATAGGATTATGTTTTTCCTTATTTGGTTAAATACAACCTTGCTGTAATGAGGTTGATTGCTGTGAAGCAAAATGCTCGTCAGTATGACCGACAGTATCGTAATTTGGCTTTTACTTAGATTATGCTTGTGTATGTGTGGATTTACTATCCAGACGTATAATGTGATTTTAGAACATACATGCTTTTGACAAGAACTAAATTGCTGGAAGGCTGGTATAATGGACTATGCAGGCTTTTGGAGTAGAGCTCAAAAGTCTTTTCCACTTGCTGTTTTTTTCAGAGGCCCAGGTGAAATTAACTCATGATCAGAATTCAGCTCTCAGAAGAGAGGTGCTTTACTTCAGTTTTGCTACCTGACTGGACAGTGGCCACGGGTTTGACCAGAATAAAGCAGTCATTTATCTTCAGTGTTTCCTTTGGTTAAGGCCTGAAGCATGGTAGCCAAGGATGTGGGCAAATTTTTGTTGGGTTTTTTTTTTCTGATGGTCTTAACAAAGGGAAACATTTTTAAAGCAGTGTTACAGACACTGCACCCTTTTCAAACCCTAATAAGCATTTTCAGCTACAGATTGGAAGAAATCCATTCAAATCATTATCGTGATTATTGCAAATTGAAGTCTTACTCTTAAATGCATTGCTGGTAACTGTGATGTATATATTTTGAAGAGGCAGAGGAGAATATATACAGCATTTGTCTCAATTCAAGCTGAAATTTATTGTTCCAGATATAGTAAGTCATGAGCAGAATATTCCTAAACGTAGCTATTCCTCTTAATTGAATACAGATATCCAGTCACACACTAGTTTGAGCAACTGAGTGATGCAGGAAACAGATAATTACTTAGTTACTTCATACTTAAACCACAAGTCTTTGCTGATGGTCAACAACCTGAAGATTGCATCTTTTAGAGTCTGTGATTCTACTGTGTTGTCATTCACTGACAAGGAATTTTTGCACATTTTCTGTCCTCTACAGCTCCAGTTCAAAAGGCAGTTCAGGGCTGTCTGAAGCAACAGAATTATACGGAAGAAACAGTCACCATGAAGGTGCTGCTTTCACTAATGCGCTACAGATTGCTGAAAACCAAATCAAAGGTGTGTCTGCTAAGTACTTGTGGATTAGATACAGTTTATGGAAAAAGAGCCTTGTCTTATTTTCTCTTGCTAGGATTTTCAGGTTTTGGCCCCAGTGCTCCCTTTTTGCTTTTCTCTAACACTTCCTCTTTAAAAAACAAAAATGAAAAAAAAATTTCCACCTCAAAAGATAATGCTGAATCAGTCTGCAATTTCAGAATGGGCAGAAAGTTTACAGAGAAATAAATAATCATAGTAAAAAGGAATACTCCATGTATGCTTTCCTGAGAGTGGCAGCACTGAATTTAATAAGATTATGTGAAAACCATAATAATTAATAACAATATCTATCTCTCTGACAAAAACTGGATGATATGTTACAAATACTAGTTTTCCCCAAAGATTAGAAAATAGAGAAAAATTAGAATGCACTGTCTTTAAAACTTGCAGCTTTGACTCATGCTTTTCCAGTGCCTGGCAGTGGAAAAGTTATGAGTCTATGATGTATTTCAGATTTTTCAATGGATAAAATTTTGATGGTGAGTCTACCTCTCTGGGTAACTTCTTCTTGCACAGAACTCATCCTTGTATCATATCTGCTGGAAATCTTTAATGTCTTTGAAACCATTCCTCTCTTATAGCCCCATTTTTTCATGAATTTTCCTGTTGTTATAGTACAAAACAATCCTTGGTTACAGTTTAAGTGCCTCATTAGGCTTTTCACATTTTAGTTTTAAAACGTAATTTGATTCATTTTGTAACTCTCCTATGCTGATGATTCCAGGGCAGCAAAAAAACCTGTGAACATTCACCTATAGTTTAGGTAAGAAAAAATACTAAATCCTGTTTGTATTAAAATAGATTTTCTTTTAAATTGCATAGCAAAGAATAACGGAGAAAATGGCATTTCTCTAGTCAAAGTACAAACAAATGAAGATCACTGGGTCTGGGTTCAAGCTAACACTCAACTTCTGTATCGAAGTGGTTGTTCTGAATACGTCCTTGCCCAACAGCAAATGTTAAAGTAAGTATATTTTGCAGTAATGAAAAAAAAAATTCAGAAAAATTAATGTATTCTTTATGTATGAAAATTTTATAAAGACTGTAGAGACCTAAGAGAAGAGCTGAATGAGAAGAATTTACTTATGATAAGGAAATACATTTCTGTCTTGGAACACATGAAATGGCTGTTATAATACTAAACAATATGTATTTTCTGTCTTAAGGTTTTTTTCTTCTGAAGTTGAGTGTACATACATACTAAGACAGAAACAAAATGCTTGATTATTAATATGTTTTAGCTTTCTTGCACTAAAATGTATTTTTTGGTTTTGTTTCGCCCTAGAAAATCTAGAGTTCTAGTTTTTAAACATATCAACATTTGATTATGTTAAGCTTTTTTTTTTTTTTCTTTATGGATGAAAGTTGAGCTCATGTTTTTAGCTGTGTATATGCAACATAATCTAAAGAAGTGTATCCGTATTCATTGTATGTTTGTAGATGGATACACCTAGTTGTCTGTAGGCTCAGTCATGGACTGTAAACTAATCTCACAGATTTGCATTCAAAGAGGACCTCCCAGATGAGTTTTACCCTTTCCTCCCAAATAGGCTTTTCATCCTTCCCCCATGGGATTGTCTGTTCCAGTTCCTGTGGGTCTTGTTGAGATATCTCTTCCAGCTGGTCTGAGGGAGAAGATAAGACAGTGGACTGAATGAGGGACTGAGAGTTGTACATAGCCACCATCTGGCCCAGTGTTTAAAATGTGGCTATTCAGAGATTTTTTCCTTTAGAATGCATTGCAGATGGAAGAAATAAATGAGAAATAGAGTAGATACTCCTTGCAGACAGCGTATCTCCCAGGATCCACACGAACAGCAGAGAGACTCCCACCTGAGGATGGTGGGACATTTCATCAAGGGTTGGACTTCATGATTTCAGAGGTCCTTTCCAACCCAGCTGATTCTATGATTCTATAATTCACGTTTATTGGGATGGCACAAACATTACCTTGCCATGTGAGAGAAAGAACTTCTATTAAGAAGCAGATTAAAAGGGGCCATTTCTGGTATTCCTGTCTCTACTTCTAAACTGGTTTATTTAGTTACATTTTTGTCCTCTGAGTGGTTAAAATCCTTCCTTTGTGCAATAGACTTTGTACTTGCTGCTGCTTTATTTGTTGTTGTTGTTAAAATGTATGCTGTCTTCTTGGAAACATACATTCTTTTGGAGAATTTTCACTAGATAATATTTCACTGTAAAACTCCTCATTTGGGGGTTTAACTTTTTTTGACTACTGCATTTTGTTCAGTCTTTTGCTTCCCAATCTGATAATTTTCTGAGAAGCTGCTTCTGAGAAGCTACTTCTGCAGCAAACTTTTATCGGATCATTTGCATCTCCATACTGTCAATAATAAAAATAACAGTATTTAGAAGAAGACTGAAAATATGTAACACCTCATTAAAAAAAAAAAAGAGAGAGAGAGAAAATGTTCTCCTTTCGTGTAGTACATTTATTACAGCTGGATGTTCCCTCTTTGTAACAACAGGGACTCCCTCTACTGGAAAATCCTATACTTGCACATTGATTCGACACACAAGGAAAAAGTTCTTTTGTGAGCTACGAAAAAGCCTTCCAAGCCCCTTACTAGCTCTTCAGGTTTTCACGCTTGGTTTATTATTGAGATGTCCGTGTCCTGTTTGGAGAGGGATAGGGTGGTTTCGTAGCACTGGTTGGGAATAAACACCTTAGTGAATTCAAGACCTGAATCTCTAGATTTGGACCCCATGTTCTGAAAACTGCTGAATGGAAATGCTCAGGCAACATCCTCAGTCAGACCTCTTCACTGATGCTGAGTACTTCAGTTATACATCATGGAAAATTAAGTCACTGACCATCTTAGAAAACAAAAGACAGCATCATTTAAGTTAGACATGTAGAACAGACCTCCACCCAATATGAATAGCTGTGACTATTCAGACATTTAATTCATGCATTTTATTTCCTCTCAGCTAACTCTGCATCTTCAAAATATAAGACCCCCATGGTTGTCCCTCAAATCACTTGGATCAGAAAGTTCTTATGCATCCAAATAGTTCCTTGTTAACAAAATACATCTCATTTAAGATACTATTTTATCTCTAGAATTTTCTACACACAAATATTATTTAGATACATTTTAAGGGGAGAACAGAAGTGTAAGGTAATTATTGTACCTCACTACAATATTTAAGGTCTTTGTGAACTGTGTGTCTGAAATGGAAGGAAGAATGTGTGATAGAATTTAAGTGAAACAGTGCTACAGAGAGCCCAGATTCAGGGACATTCTTTTTTGCTTTGGAGCAAATGCAAAGGTTATATGGATAAGAGTGTGCAAGTCCCATTTGGAGGACAAAATATTGCTTGTCACATACATTAAGCCACTCTGCATCCCAGAAAACAATAATTTAGAAACCTCTGACTGACTGGATTTTTTTTTTCTACTGTTATTGAAAGGGAAGAAGATGAACAACTGAAGATACTAAGTGGTTTTGCCAGTTTGAAAGGAAATCTGGAGGGTCTTTCCCGTAACAGTGCCATTGAAACTCTGGGCCAGTGGAAGCACCTTAACTGGACAGCAGTAAAAAATGAACAAGATAATGTAAAAGTGAAGTTTGAGCCTCATACTAATGGTGAGTGTTTCATGCAAGAGGAACCTCTCAGTTCTAACACTTCAGTTTTAGGCATTCAAAACAACTGCAGCACAAACAGCAGCTGGAATTTAAGAAACTTGAGCTCTTGTTCTATGAGCCAGCGAATGAACACGTGTTCGAACAGGAGAGCTGGATCATTCTACAACAGAGACCAGAATTTCTTAAATTTGACTTCAGCTTGTCCTTCCCACTGGGGAAGTGTAGAAAACAGCCAGCCTTACTTTGGTGTCCAGCAGCGCTGTGCAGAGAACTATGCGGCAGACCATCTGAAACTGCAGAGACCATTAATATCCTCAGAGTCTCTCTATGACACAGCCGTTCCCTTGGAGATGCCCATCAAAACGGAATATGATTCTGACTCTGAAAACGTTGCTGATAACTACCTGATGTCGCAAAACCGAGCGTGGCTGGATGAGAATGGCTTGATGAGAAAGCAGGTGTGTGGCTACCCCAGTAGAGTGCACCTCAAAACAGAACCGGACCTCTGCGAGCCAGCCTTGCCTTGTCAGAAGCCAAGGCACTGCCTTTACACGCCACACAACTGGCAATGCATCGTAGCAAATCATCCGAACAACCTAAACTTGAACAGGTCTTGCAAGGGTTCACGTAACAAGGAGGTGGCCCCGTTTTGCCCTCAGAACTCCTCCATGTGTCCGGAAAGCACGCCCGACTTTCCACACGCAGCTTGCTACGGCCATTTCTACAGCCCCAGTGCAGGGGAAGAGAAAGAGCAGAATAATGAGGTGTTCAAAATGCCTTGTGAATTTAAAAACCCCTGCTTGGTTCAAGCCATCAAGCGCGAGCCCCTGGATTCTCCACCATTGTCCAACAGCGGACAGAACAGAGTACATGCAAGCTTCCCTGAAAATACATTAGCAGGTCCTGTGCCTCATAAAACCACTGAATGTACATTTTTGCAATAGATTTTATAACATTTGAAATATTTATAATGTTAAAAGCAAGAAGTTGTAGATTCTCTTCCAGTTGGGTTAAATGAGTTACTAAAATTAAAAGCCAATGGGAAAGATTTTGAAAGTGTGTGTGCACCCGTGTGTGAGAAAAAACAGACACAGACACACACATCCTACCCCCCTATTGCCCTTCTCTTAGTGATCTTTGGAAAGATAAAAGAAAGACAAAACCTCAGGAACAGAAAAAAAATCATTACTTGCTGCACAGGTATACCTGATAATTTGTCTTTATCATCTTTCCTCTCTTTTCTACAGTGCATTACCAAGGTCTAGCATTATCTGTTTCCTGCTTTTGTCCTGTTTGTTTTTCTCAAGCTGATGTGATGCCTCTGTACAAATCTAAGATATTTATGGTCTTCAGTGTGGCCAGTTTAGCTTAAGAGTTTTTGCTTTTTAAATTTTTTTTCTACTTTAATGAGAAAGATCAGCTACTCCTTCATCTCAACACTGAATTGATGGCAAGGGCTTCCCAACAAAATTTCTTGTATTAAAAGGACTGCATTAAAAAAACTGACTTCCAAAAAATGCATTAGAAATGATGTCTCCTCAAACTGAAGTTATTACCAAGTTTCCTTGGTTATATTGATGCTTTAGAGGCTATATTTTTCCATTTTAAAGTAATCAGCCTTTCATATTGGTATCTGAAAAACTGAACAATGGATTGTAATCCACTTCTTTAAATGAGTTACAAAATGTTGTTAAATGTACTTGAGAAGAAAGTATTTCTCCATTTTCCTTGCTTTTACTTGTAACATTAACAAAGGAAATGCACTTTTTTATTTGATAGTATCTATTTGACTGGTAGCAGTTTGTTAGACATCATCATCTGACATCAAAACTGAATCCAATACTAAAATTATTTTCCAAAGCATCCTAGTTTCAATCCCAAAAGAAAATCTTAATCTCACCGAGAGCTGTCTGGTGGATGTATACCTTTCAAAAGCACTTTGGTGCACTCTAGTGCTTTTGAAAAGAGAGTGTATACTTTTCTTTGAATCCATGTAGCAATGTATTTCCACACCAAAAAAAAAAAATAATCCTACAACTTATATTTTGGGTTTTGTTGTTGTTGTAGTTTGACTCCTGCACTAACTTTTGTTTTAAAATTGCACTATTTCAACTTTATATCAACTTCACCTGTATAAAAACTACATCATTTAAAAAATGCTTAGATGTATATGTGCTTTTTGAAAGAAGCCCTATATGAATGTTTTCTTTTTCAAAGTGTTATAAATAATTATAATGTCTTCATTTCTATATCTATTAGTCACTAAGAGTGTGGCCAGGAGAGTGGCATAAAATTCTCCCAAATACTATAAATATGTGGGATAAGTGTAGTCTTCAGGCAGTGCAATGGTTCTGCACCTAGGAGGCTGCTCTTCTCCGAGACTATCTGTCTTTTCTGATAGAAATTACTGCCTGTACATTAGAGTTGGCAGATGTAAAGATATATATTCTCTGCATGTAAGCTAAGTGCTTATGAACAGTTTGATCAGAAATGCTGCCCTTTGCACTGAAGTGGAACAGCTTGATGACTGTCCTGCACAAGGCAGTATTCTTAGCAGAAAGCAAGACTGGACAGTAAAGAGGGGCAACAACATCTTACTGTAGCTCAAATTAAATCTGCCGTAGTCCAGCTGACCATATCCAAGCCATGAGAATATTAGATTTTTTTGTGTCTGAGGTAAATCAGTTCCCTGTTGGCTTTGTGCTGCCTCTTATTTGAGAGAGTCTTGATATCCTTGCCTTAGTACTCCCGCCAGTGGGTGCAATGCAACATCAGAACCCATTCCGAAGCTGGACAGCAGGGGTGGAATTTACATCACTCTCCAGTACCTCACTGTTCACATCGCAGAAATCCAATCCAAACTGCAAAAGTACCTGTGGGGGAGAAAATTGGTTACTAATGAAGAGCGAGACTGCCATAAATCAGCGTTGCTGCACAACCTCTGCCTCACTGATTCACTATCTACATAACTATGAGCGGCTGTTCTTTTTCACAGAGTTGCTCTCATAGTCCTTTCCTTGCCATGTAGCAGTGGCACTACTTATGTCCGGGTGCCAGACACTCTGCTGTGGCCTCATAGCTGCTGGTAGGGTTGTGCCATGAACCAGCCAATATTCCCCAGTCCAGCTCCTTATGCAGCTGCCTGGCAGAAATGAGATAATGGGGGGACAGGGTAGTGTGGGAATAGATGACTGGGGGCAAGTCTGTGTGACTGCTGAAAAGCTGCTCATTTGATTCCACATGTGGAATCACTGTCACATCCCCCTGAATGAGGCTACCTGGGCTAGGCTTCACACTACCTTGCACCTTCTCTCATCATTTGCATTGATGAAACGTGACTGTAGAACACTATTACCTTCATCTGGACATGCTGGCAACATTTTGCATGATGGGAGTGGTTACACCAGGTGCAACTCTCTAGAGGACTGTGCCACTGAATTACTTGTCTGTGCTTAGAAATATTCCCTGGCGTGATGACAGTGGCTGAAATATACCAGCTAGATTTCTCTCTTCAGTGCAGAAGCAATTTTTACTAACAACAGACGTTCTCTAAAAGTGTCCCTGTTACAGAATAAATGCTTTTTTGTTGACATAACTCTTTCTACTCTGGGGTATTCCTGGCTAATTTCAGTTAGAATTATTTTTCTCGTATTTCCAACAAACCTAGATACATTTTACATATCTTCATTGATATTATAGAAATAGATGAAGCTTCTGCATGTAAGGCAATCAAATCTGACACAAGAGATGTAATGGCCCTTTAGGAGGAAGGATGAGTGCGTGGCTCAAAAGCGAGATGTCACATTCTGACTCCCTGCTGTATAAATGCAGTCAGGTTTGTTTCCTTATAATTCCAGAAAGTCTGAACCCAAGAGAAAATCATCCTGCACATTGTATTTGTATTTAGCCCACTTAATTTGTGGCAGAGTTGTTATTCCAGGTCTCACACAAAAAATATGTGGCATCAGTGGAATTCTTCCTAGTCTAGGTTATCACACATGCAGTGCTGCAATCTCCCAAGAACTGGGCTTATCAAGAGATTAGCAGTTTATCCACTTTTTGGTCAATTGCTAACCACTGCCAGTGACAAACAAAGATCAGTTCTTACTAAGTTCTTGGGAAGAACAGAGGAAATTACCACATAAAAAGTATCTCTTGCTATTTGTGTTTAAGGCACAGATGTTATTCTTCATCCTCTGCCCATGACATCTGCCCTGGATTGGGTCTGGACTGAAATCTCACATGGCATTGTACCCAGTTAAATTGCCACTGATTTAATCTTATAAAACCTTTTTGTGTGCAGACATTAATGACCCCCTGACACTGACCAGTAAATAGCATGGAAGACAGAGCAGTTCTTTAAAATGGTTACATTTTCTTAGTGGTTGTTGTTGCTTTGGTATTACTTTAAAAACTAGCACTGAGAAGTAGTGTTTCAGGTGTTTTCAATCACTTGTATTTAGATTAATCCTTAATGAACTGATGTTTGTATCTCTCAAGTGAAGCCCTACAGTCTTTTTCAGGAGCCTCCCAATGCATTTATTGTAGCAACAATAAAAAAATTGTTCTTGTAGAAGAAATGCCTAGTCAAACAGTTGCCTAATAGGAACTTGGAGCATTCAGGCTGAAAGAAATGCCTGACAGATAATAGAATTCAAACTTCTTCAGCCATAAGTTCTCCAGAGGTTGAGATAGAATGAATTCTCTGATCTTTGGGGAGGGTATTTTTTGGTGTGGAAGGTGAGCAGTTCGAAAAGCTGTGAGAAGGTGTTTCCCCCTGAGATGTTACTTGGTCCACAGGTAGCAGAGGCTGTTATCAATGCTACAGTTGCTGATAAAGGTGTTGACTTTACTGAGAATGTGGCCTGATTTCAGCTGTCAACTGCTGAGCATCATAAAAATACTAGTCCAACACCATTGAAAGCCACTATTTTTACTGAAAAACAATATGATTTGACATACGGGTAAATTTGTACAGAAAAAAGAGTAGATTTTCCTGCAGTTACACCAGTGACTGAAACTGTGGCAGACCTCCACTGTAGATAACACAATAAGTAATTTATATTCACTTTAGAGTCTTTGGGCACTTAAGTAAAGCTTTGTTTTCAAAAATCTGAGGGAGAGCAGCACTGTGCAAGCAGTAAATTTGTTTCAGTCGTCCCCAGTTTGGAGATTTAACTTGGGAAATGAAAGATTAAGGGACTGTACCTAAATTCTCTGTAGGAAAGACTTAACTTCCTACTCCTTGATTGTAACATGCGAAGTATATCTCTGTGATTTAACCACAATTTATTAGAACACAGCAATGTATTCTTAAAATTCTTAGAACTGAGTCTGCTCTGGATGGTAAATGGAAGTCTAAGATTTGAGCATTAGCAATTCCGTTAGACTTTAGGTGCTTATCTTTTGATATGGTATTGAGATTGACAGGGCATGTGCAATTCTTCCAGAAATTCCTAGTGCTTAAAATACTTGAGAGGCAACAAGCCTGAGGCAAGGAATATTCTGTGTGATAAGATCAGCTTCTGCTGCTCTTTATGTTGAAGCCATATTGGAATTTAAATAGGACAGCCTCATCCACTGCAGTTTTTTCAGAGAAGACATTATTTTGTCTTAACAAGTTGTGATGTTTTAATTGAAATAGTTAAAAGACACCATTTCCCCTACCTATGAATACACAAATTGCCTTAGGTAGTGGTAAAAAATATTAACATACTCATTTTCTTTCATTAGAGTGTCATGTAACTAAAAAACTGAACTCAGAATGACAGGGGTACAGAGCCGTTGTTCTGTTTTTCATTTCTTCTCTTCCTGCTCTTTTCCTCTCTTTCTCTCTACTCGCTTAGTGTAAACATTAAAAATGGAAACACCTTTCTGATCATATTGAGACAATGCCCTACATCTAAACTAGATTTTAGAAAACCTCTCGTAAGAACAGCAGATTCTCTCCCTGGAGTTTCTTTTCCTCTCTTAAATCTTGCAAAGTCCTGTGTAAAATCACGTGTCACAATTGAAACAGACATTTGGAACATGTAGTGAGCAAGAGATAGTGCTGGTGGCCATGCTCAGGATTTAGTGACAAGGTTTTAATCTATTTGAAAGAGATTCATACAAGAGGTCTGCAGCCGGTAGCTTATGTCCATAGACACTACCACCCTGACAAGTACATCTTTGTCATGTTTCAGTGACATGTGGCATATGTTTTTGTCATTAAGAATACATTTCCCTATAATGCTATCAGAAACACCTCGGAACAAAGTCATCAGCGACAGGCTTGAAAATATACTAAACCCACAAAGTACTTTTTAAAAAAAAACAACACCAAACATATGGAGATCCAAGCACTTGCTTGTGCTTAGGAAAAACTTTCTTTGAGTGGAGGTTTGGAGGGAAAGTCAAAAAATAACTGTTAAAAGATCACCATGATTGATACATATTGCCATCAAGGTGTAATTATTCTGTGACCACAGCATTAATTCGTTACACACAGTTTAAAACTCTGTGGTCTGAAATCATGTCCTTATTTTTTTTCTGTAGAACTGATTTTGTAACTGTTACAACTTTTCAGGCTAAAAGTAATTTTTTTGAAAACAAGGACTGAGGCAATTCAATGCTAAGTTGCATTTCTCAGTCAAACTGAAAACACCATTCTAGGAGGCATGAAGTGCTTCTGTTCTTTTCCTGGGGTTAGTCTTCCAAACTCTGGCAAATTCAGTGTGTGCATTAACTCTCTTGCTGCTGGTAATTGTGAAGCTGATGCTCCAACTGTGCAGTCTGAAATTTTTCAGGATTTCCTTGATGCAACAGAGCTCCAGAGACAGCTCCAGTTTCCCATTTGTACTGGTGGAATTATGGTATTCCAATGACTAATACATAAATGTGACAGAAGGCAATAGAAAGAACATCAGCTGGTTAGCTAGTTTTAGTAATTGTATTTAACTAACTAAAAAGCTATGTTAAAAAAAAAAAAAAATCAGGTGAAGTTCTGATGCAGAGCTCCTCATTTTGCACCACAGGAGGGTATCAGCTCTCCTTTATGAATCTCTCTTTTTCTTTTTTTTTTTTTTTTTAACTTTTGGACCACATGTATCTTTCCTTTGTTCATTTAAAATGTGAAAAAAAGGAAAGGCAAGCATCAACTGCTGTGTGCTAGCAACATTTTTTTTTTTTAATTTTGCCTTTCTAAGAACTAACTTCAAAAAGGCAAGTTATCTCAATTCTCAGTAACAGTATTCAGTTTTGTTTCTACTCTTATCTTACAGAAGATTCTTCCTCTATATGGTCAAGAAACTTCCCTCTTCCGAAAGGGTCCTTCTTTATACCCCTTCCCTCCTGAACTCCTTCTTAACAAAGCCAAAGAACACTTTCTTGCTTAATGGCAGTTCCTTTTACTTCCTCTACCTTTTCCACCTTTCTGATTTTGTAGGATGGTACATTTTGGTCTCCACCCTTTCGGTTTTCTGTGTCTGTAGCTTTATTTCCACTTTAGGCATACTTCAAAAGTTTTGCCAAAAGAACAGTGTTAAGCAGAAGTGCAATCCCCTATTTCTCCCTGCACTCCTTAGTAAGACAGAGGTACTCACTAATTACAGCTGTACTCCTAAAGCAGAAAAAAGGTCACTTTGCTGGTGAAACTCTCTTCAGGAGGCTGTACAGTCAAGAAACTCTGAGCTACCACTAACAGTTTAGTTCTGCAAGTACATATATGTTGCTAAACCCTTTTTTCTTTAGACATGGTATGTCTTCCAAAAAATCAAGGAACCCATTTTCTCTTTTTTGTTTCTCTCATTTTTTTTTCTACATGTGTATTCTTTCACTGTGCAATTGCACTTTTAATTTGTAATTTTTTTTTTTAATAACGAAAGGCGTGGCAGCATTGTACATGCACGTACACTGCGTGTACAATGCAACATTTTCAGTTTAGATTTCGAGATTAGAACCACAAACAGTGATCAAGCATTTTAAAGTGACTCCATGTAAAAGACTCTGACTGCTACAGAAATGCCCATGGAAAATATGAGTACCAATAATATCATCACCAAGGGGTATAATCTGCCATCAAACTTCACTAATAATACTGCAGTAGAAGTGTCATTCCTGCTTCTCCTGAAGGAACACAGTGACTAATTCTGAGCAATCTGGTCTAGTGGAAGGTGCCTCTGCCCACAGCAAGGGGGTTGGAACTGGATGATGTTTAAAATCCCTTCCAACCAAAACCATTTTAAGGTTCTGCAATTAACAAACGGGTGTATGGAGTTCTACCAACAGTTTTGGCTTATCTGGTATTCCACGATCCTCCCAAATATCTTTTAGTTTGGAGGGTGTATTTCTGGAAAGAACACCACGACCACCCCAGCACTACTGGAAAACATGCTAGATGAGGCAGGTGATGCCTCCTTTGGGGCACGCCAGCGGGGCGTGCACATTGCCCACTTGGAGAGGCGAAGCATTCTGGCAGCCCAGTGGCAGGGCAGGCACAGCCTCTGCCCAGCCCCAGGGAAGCCAACACAGGGAATCCTGCGGGATCACCTTTGGTAACGTGCGAGCACCACCAGCTGTGCTGCTTCGTGTGTACCAGTATCACGGGTGTATCACAGTGTATCACTAACATACCTATAAAATATATTTGTGGCTAAATAAAACCAGGCAGTGAGCTGTGGAGCTGATGTTTTGGCATGTTGTTCGAACCTGGAGCACTTTTCTGTTGTGTTTTTTACTGTTTCCTCAGCCTGCTTTTAGAAGGAACTTTCAAGCGTACTTCTTAAATTATATTTTACATTTATTACCAGCCAGAAGCGTAAAGCTGAGACATTTTAAAATAAAATATTTGCATTTAAATTAAAACCGCTGCCGTGTGTGTTTCCTGCCCCTTCCCCACACCGGGCCAAGAAACCTTCCCCCACTGGGCCCAGCACTCCCTCACCCTGGGACTGGTGCCAGCCCCCAACCCCAGCTGACTACCAATATCCCCTCTGGACTGGTTCCACCACCTGCCCACCCTGGGCCCCTTCCAGCAGCTGCTCTGGATTGGTCCCAGTACCTGCCCCCCAGCCTGAACTGGGTTGAGTATCCACCTTACACTGGTGCCAGATTTCACCCAGTTCTGGTATGCACCCTGAACTGGTCCCAGTATCCAGCCTAGACTGGTCCTTGCACCCACTCTGGGCTGAAAAGGTCCCAGTATCCTCTCTTGGCCTCAACTGGTCCCAGTATTCTCCCCCAGCATCCTCCCCTTGAGCTCCTCCCAGCTCCCCTCCTGAACTGGTCCCAGTATCCATCCTAAACTGCTCCCAGCACTCACTCTGTCCTAAGCTGGTCCCAATATCCATCCTAAACAGGTCCTGGCACCCACGGTGACCTAAACTGGTCCCAGCACCCACCCCGGCCTGAACTGGTCCCAGTATCCATCCTAAACTGGTCCCAGTACCAACTCAGAGCTGAACTGGTCCCAGCACCCACCCTGGCTTGGCCCCAGCCTCCACGGATGCCTGGGCCGGCCCCAGAATGCTGTCTGAGCCCGCCGTGGCGCTGCCGGCCCCGCCCGGCCGGGGGGGGCTCCGGGACGGACACACGGACAGACACACGGACGGCACACGCGCCCAACCCGCCCTGCGCGCGGCGCAGCGCTGGCTCCCCATTGGCTGAGGCGCGCGCGGTCGCCCGCCAATGGCCGCTCGCCATTGGCCTGGGGCGTGGCTGCGGCGGCGGCGGAAGTGACGAAGGCGGGCGGGAGCGGCCGGCGGGCGGCCCCGGCGGCGAGAGGTGCGGGTGGGTGCCGAGATCCGGGGATAGCGCCTCAATTACCGAATAATCACCCGCTTCGGCCGCCCGGCGCGCGTCCCCCGCCCCCAGCCGAGCGCTGGCAAGCGCCCTGCGAACAAGAGTTGGATTTATTGTTGGCTTGTTGGTTCCCGCCCCCTCCCATCCCCGCCCCGCCTGGTGCAGGATGAGCGCCGTGGCTGAGGAGGTTGAGGCAGAAGACGGCAAAGCGAAATTTGAAAGAAAAGTGTTTTATTGCGAAGTGAGTGCGTTTCTTTGGCGGCTTGTGAGGGCGGGTGCTCGAGTGCGGGCACTGCGAGGTGTGCGGGTAGCGGGGAGCGCGCTCTGCGACCCGAGCCAGGTGTGGTGCGGGAGACCCGCGAGTGAGAGGAGCTGCGATGTGAGAGAATAGCGTGGTCGGTCCCTGGGACAGCTGCTTGCCTCAGAGTTCGGTGAATTAAGGCTGTTCTTGAGCCGTCACGGGTGAGGTGTGATGGTTCTTCATTGTAGCTTTTCCAGTCTCTGGTCAGTGTTTCTCATAGGCGGCTGCAGGGGCCCTTTTATCTTTAAGGTCTGCAGCGTGCTCAATTTGTCAATATCCTATTATTGTTCTAGCACTGAATGTTTTCCTGGCGCGTTCAAGTTCTGCAACAGTATGTCAAGAGAATAGACAATATTAGCATGCATTAGTATTTCCTTTTTTTTTTTTTTAAGCTAAAGATAGTACGAAATATTTGTACATCCGTAATGTTTCCCGTTAATTATTGCAATGGTGTATGTGTGTCTGTGGATCTTAATGAAATGCAGATGTCTTCCTCCATTGTTCCTCTGATCGATTTGATGTAACAGTGAATGGAGTGTCAGTTATTCTAGGGCGTAATTTTGCCTCTGTTTCTTTCTAGTAACTATATGATCATCCTTTTTTACTGGCTTTCTAGCTTGAAGATGTTTAGAAAACCGAGAGTCCAGAAAGTGGTGGTAGGAGAGAAGGGGAAAGCTCTTAAAAACTTCTTACCACCTGATTTATTTAAAGATGTATTTAAGTATATTTGAACAGGTTTGGATACTATTTCTGGTCATTGTAGCGGTGTGCTGCTGTCTTAAATGTCATGCAAAGTGTACTGTTAAGCCAAAGAAGACCTTGAGAATTATACGGTAGGAACTGGTGTATTTGGAGTTCTTATTTAGCACAAACTACAGAATATCTGTAGCATAACTGATGATATGCTTTCAATTTATCTTTTTCAGGTTTGTAAAGTTTCTTGTGTGAGTTCCATAAGTCTTCAGTCACACTATCGTGGTGCAAAGCATAGAAAGGTAAACTTCTTCCATATTAGCCGTATATGCAAATTTAATCATAAATCTGTGACTCAGTTATTGATTTCACAGGGCTTCAAGTGCTTATCTAACTTATTGATAGATCTGTCACAGTAATTTGCTTGAAATATCCCAACAAAAAGATGAGGTGGGACTCTCATAACTGTGCTTTGCACAGCATATAACTTCAAACATCAGCCATACCTAAACATAAATGTGTGCTAATTGGGAAATTAACATTTGAACTACACGGGGAGCCACAGATGGTGAAAGAACGTAACTATCTGGTTTTGGATACAGTTGGTAAAGGTACTGTTCTATTTTGCAAGTCTACATAGCTCACCTGTACTGTGAACAAAACTGGAAACTGGCTTACTTATTACCTTGATAGTAACATCAGTTATAATTTCCTGGAGGGGGTTACATAGATTCAGCTAGCAAGTCTGACAGTTCTGTGTGTTTTCAGGCTTTCTGGTTTAAGCACAAAACAAGTAAAGGCATTATGTTATTAGACAACGTTCTGAGAGGATGTATTTAGAGAGGCTTTTATGAAGGTTGTTTGGCTGAACCTTTGACTGTTGATTGTTTGATGATTGTCTTGTATTTAAAATTCCATCACGTTCTCAGTCTATAAAGGTGAGACACAGTTGTCTGTACTCTGATGTCATGAGATTGTTTGTATTGTTGTGGCACTGAAGTGCCTGCCCTGACATTTTCTTAATGACACATTTTTCTTCCTGGAACATTAAAGCCTAACTGCAATACTGTCCTTCTCAAGTGTTTGTAGGCCCTTTTTTTGTTGTTGTAGATGAGGAACATCTCCCCACCTCTTTGCTTTCAAGACAGATTAATAGTATTTTATCTGCTTGCTGATCACTTTAGTAGCTTTGATTCTTATTTGAGTCACTAGCTTCACTTTCTCCAAACACTTTTTTCCCCCCCAGGATTGAGGCTCCTTGTTCCCTGGTAGTATTTTCATGTACTGCCAAATGTCCCTGCTGATGCAAGGAATTTCTTTGGTTTTGTGGTTGTTTCTTTTTTTTCCTTAGCTAACTTCCATAGCAATCCAATTATTGCTGGTTTTCCCTTTTAAAGTCGAAAAACTAGTGGTTATTTTCTTAGAAAATCTGCATATAGTTTTCCTTCTATTTCACTTTTGGAAATTGGTGTGTGCTAGGCAACGCCTGTCAAACTTTCTTGTGTCAAGGAAGGCCTGCAAACTGATAGGGAACAAGAATTGGGCAGGTTGAAAAACTGGGTGAGTGTCAGATGATAACACTGGTGTGTGGAGTCCTGTAAGTCATGTGGCTGCTCCAAGATTGCCTCATCATTCTTTTCAGTTATCTCTAATTTCTTACTTTAAATTATTAAATTTATTGTATGTTTTGGTGGAAAAAGATCAGAACTCATAGAGTTATTTCAAGTTATTGTGTCAATAGGTTTGAAGTAACCATAAAAGCCCTGAGCTTGCATTCCTTTTTGATACAGCATAGGTGTTGATAGTGAAGAGCTCTTAGTTTGTTCCTAGCTAGAGGAGTTCCTCTTCAAACTAACACCAAAGGGTGGCAACAACATAACAAAATGAAGAGAAGATAGTAGTTCTTTACCTAAATCACAATATGGCCTGGCCAACCCCCAGCCATTTTTTATAACTTTAGTCTGATTACTTTTTTTCCTATCAGTTACCCATTTGTTTTTAAAATAGCATTGATAGAGGTGCTTGCCCTCCACCAAAAAGTGTTACAAAAATACAAGAAAAAGCACTCCATCTGAAGGACAGTCACTGGGAAAATGTCAAGAAACAAATATAAACGCGTGCTACACGTGTGAAATGATTCTCATTTCATTGGCATACATTTCCATAGCTATTCAAAGTAAAATGTATTATTTTGAGTAGCTGTGGTAGTAACGCTTGGCTATCTGACACATTTGTAGTAATACTTCTGTTGACTTTGTGTACATGGCTATTCTATCTCTTTTTTTTTTTTCATCACCTGAGTAGTTTCATTATGCTGGACTTTGGATAGCTACCTAAGTTATTTCTGCATACCTTTGTTTCATCTCTGTTTGTTGATTGGCTTGTTCTCTTGAGTATCGGTACCATTGACTCCTAAGAGTTAACATTGGAATGCATAATTTCTTTAGGGGAGGTCACTTAGCAAACATCTAAGAATACTTCCTAGGTAAATTGTATTGAATGCATCGAGTCCATAAAACTAGGGAGAATTGTAATAGTGACCTATGTATAAGGAAATAATTAAGTCAAATTCTTTGTTCTATTGAGAAAGTCTGATTCCAGTGTGCTGTACTCCTTGGACTCCAGAAAGACTGCTTTTGATGAGTTAGGGGTTGTTAGGATGTTTTTCCTGTACTGACTCAGTCTGGCTGTTTGAACTAACAGTGCCTAAATACTTTGCTGCTGGAGGGCAAAATGTAAATATACTTCCCTCTTCCTGGTTGCTTAGGCAGATTGCTGAGATTTGTTATAATTTGGATGGAAGTTTTACCTAGAATATTTTGTTAATTTCCCCAACTGAAACAGAATAAGCCTATACCTAAAGCCTCATGAAATTCCTCTGTGTTGGAGGCAAATAATTTTGTTCATTAATCTGAGTCTACATGCTTACAAGAAAATGAGTCCTGAGTTGTTTAATTTGTGTTTGCATTTGTATATTTGCAGGCTCAATGTTCTGTAACCCTCTGGGTTGATGTGTGATTCATTTCAAGGGGTAGAAATAGGCTGGGTGACATACTGTAAATAAAAGTAATTTAAAAATATATCAAGCAAATCATTAGTGAGTGCCATGACTTTCTTCCTACTTTATTACTTGATAAGGTATTGTATATTTGAAGCCTTTTCCATTTACACTTCAAAGTTTATGTGGATATTTTTTCCAAACAAGTCACAGTGGTTTAATTAGTCAGGTAGTAGATTATCAGTTACCTAATTTGATAAAAATTGTTAGCACTTGCATTCTGTTGTGTATGGAACTGAAACACAGAAGTTCACAAATCTTTGAATGTTTAATTTACAAAATACTAACTAATATTTTTATTCTACATAGTGTGCCTCTTCAGAGTTCATTTAGTTTCTGTCCCTGAGAGTTGATTCTTTGTTGTGCCAAGAGATTGCATTCCTCACTGACTTCAGTGTTCATGACTGTGATGCTTGCCATGTCCTTCAACTGGAGCTTGAGTAATAAGAATGCACATCTAATTTTTTTCTAATGCTGGTAGTTCATGAGGCCAAACCCGTGTAAAAGGTGCTGCTGGACAAAAGATTGAGGGGCTGGGTGATCTCAGTACAAGGCTGTGTGTATTTTGTGCACTGACTGCCATGTGACCTCTGGATAGTTGCACGATGGTGGGTTTTGTGGTTTTGTTGCTGAACAGGTATTGATGGGATAGGGAGCTGCAGAAAGTGACTTAACCAAAATACCATTCATACATGTGTGTTTAATTCTTGGCTCTGGAAACTGGAATGGGCTTTTATTATATACTTTGAAAAACGGTTGCATGTTACTTCTAGCCATTATGGTAAAATATTTGGAAAACAACTAAGCTTACTAATGCTTTTCATTGAACCAAGCCTGTGAGAGTAATGGGGGATACACTGCATGGAAGGTGAGTTTGTTTGGCTGTTTTGGTTTGGGTTTTTTGACAGCTGAGTAAAATCTAGGCCTTTTGAGGGAACAGTCCCCAGTAAGATATACCTGCTGTGCATATACCTGAGATATGGTGGAATGTGATGTATTTTATTCTGGTTTTGTAATTATGCATTTGCTTTATTGCTAGAAAAGAAATCCTAGAGTGGAATGTCTTTTTTCCATGTCTTTTGAATGGCCTTTTGCAGGTATGGCACCAGCAGGAGTGTTGCCTCTTCTGTGAACTGTATTTGGAACACAGATGAAGTTTGTTTCTGGTTCTATCAAAGATTCAGTGTTCCTTCATATCTGGAGTTTGATAGGTAGAAATGCCTACCATGTCCCAAAAGGAGAAAAATCTGCATTCAAGACTCTGCAAGCTCATTAGAAACAAGGAATGTTCAGATCTGTTAGTCTTTGAAGAGAGCTGTTAGTCTTCACCATTTCAGTGTTCTAATTTCTTGTAGCTCTTATACTTGGTTGTTGTGCATCAGAATCTGTGGTTGAAAATACCTGATGTACAGGCAACTTCTCTGCTCTTTCTTATGGCATTGAAATCAACCATGCTGGAAAAGCATTTCAGTCGGGCATTTTTGTGTTGATACTTGGAATGCTAACAGAGCTATGTTTCTGTTAGAGGAAAATTACCTGGTGGTTGCATTATTTAAATTTGGTCTCAAAAAGTCTGCTGTTGTGTTCTGCAGCCTATCTTTATGATCCAGAGAGACTTAAATTGTGGAGCTTTTCTTTTGAGAAAAACAAACAAACCATACAGAAAACAAACAAACCAACCAAAACTTGATTTGCTTGAAGAATTAAAATAAATAGCAGCCTATACATGGAAATTCTGACATCTAACAGATGTATTTCAAGAGTGTATATGTTTAGGAACAACTGAATTATGTTTATGTAATACTTAACTATGGTTATGAAACTCTTCTGTTAGGTGACCCATTTTGGAGGGTTGAACCCTTAAAAACAGCGGTTTTTGAGTTCTGGCTTCTCAAAGTTAGACACTTTGTTAAAAGTTACTCTAACTTTTCATAGTCTCAGCTCAAAAACATCTGTTGCAACGCCTGACCCAGGACAGAGAATAAGTTGGGAATCTTAATTCCTGATGTAGTAGAAGGGATCACAGGTAAAATTGATCCCTCACTTTCAGTGCTGAAACTCTGTTTGCGATATTAGCAGTAACCTAAGTGCAATCAAAGCTGATTGTCTGAAAATGGTCAGAAGGGAATTCTTTTGAGCTGCAGCTCACAGTTGCTAATATTTTCTATGCTTGTCTGAAAAACTTGGTATTAGCAGCTGTTTGTTGTAAAACTGCAGAACAGCAAGTAACAAAAACTTGGAGCAGCGTAACTGCAAGAGAGATTGTGTCTGCATTCTAAGTTTACAAAATCCTTCTGAGCTTACACAAAACCACCCACTATCTGTGGTGATACTGGGACTTAGGTAACTTCCTAACTGCCATGGAGGGACAGCTATTTGGCTTCTTAAACAATTAACTGTTGTGTCAGTCTTGCTTCCTATTGAATTGTCACACCCATCAGCATTATCTCTTCCATGCCACTGAATTCTGAAAATATAGCACTTAACTCCATGGACTCCTCTGGACAGACAAATACTTTATGGGTGGAATGATCATACTTATTGTTTCTTTCATGTAAATGGCAAGTTTGTGTTTATTTGCCAAAAAGTTCTCAAAATGAGTCAGAATTGTTTTAGCTGTGTTCTGAAATGGAAATTTAAGTTCCTCTTTTCCTTAGGTTTTGCCAGAAAGTGATCTGTTCTGGATTCAGCTGATAAAAGCCACTTTTCCTGTTCTTCATTATATGAATGATCTTTCATGAGATTTGGCTAGCCTTAAGGTTTAGCCAAATCTACTCAAAATGGTGGGGGGTTGTGGAGAGTTTTTGGTTTTTGGTTTTTTTTTTTTGGTTGGAACTACAACTTTTGCAAGTTTAGGAGCTGCAGTCGTGCAGAACTCAAGGTTTTCCTGGCATCTTTGAGATGTTGTGTTTCAATCCTTAATCATCTCTTGAAACTTAATTAAATAACAAGGCTTTCTTGAAATTAAACTTGTGTTAACTGTAAGTACACTTTTGTCAGTACTTCCAGCTTTTGCAGGAAATCATAAAGGCTCTAATTTTTCCTATATGACAATGGAAACTTTGGCCTATAATGTGATTGGTCTGCAAAGGCTTCTCAGGAAGTACTGGGCTTTTCCTTCAAACGGTGCAGCACATTAATTTCTTTTTCTTATTTTATTTTGGGATGACTTGCATCTTCATAATTAAAGAAAGAGAAAGTCCTGAGACCCAAGACTGTCTATTGTAAGTATAACACTTTTTTCTTTCCAGCCTCCTAGGACAGATATTGCTTAGGGATTTTAATGTTTGTTGCTATTTTAGTAGTTCAGGTACTTGCATTTGACAGGTTTATGGGTCTATAACTGTGGTTCTGTTTATATGCTGAACATTCTTCTGAGATTTCTATCTAGTAAATTGTGGAGCAAAGAATTATTTTAGAGCACAAAACCCTAATTACGCCTTTCCACATGTAAATGTTTGTAAATCTGTGTAGTGGAGGGATGTATAGTCAGTATTTTAGTTCCTCACCTTCCCAGGCTAAACCATCTCCTGCTTTTCTGTCGGCTTTACGCGCTCACTGCTAAGCTTCAGGCAGTATGCTAAGAAGCTAAATCAGCAGTCTAACACAGCACCGTTGCAGATGCAGCTCTACCAGTGCTGAAATTGCTTGGCTGCATCACAGGAATGTTCTGCCTCTCGTTATTGCAGTGCACTTGGAGTAGCAAAGATGTATTCAAGGTGAATTCAGTTGTTGGGGTGTCTTTTCCCCCAGAAACTGAGAATGTGAATCCAGACTGTTGTATGTCAATGAAAATAAAAGTTGTGGTGAAAAGTTGGAAGTGTGGGATATAACTAGTTCACGGTGGAAATGAAAATCCTGTTGTACAGGTACTTATGATGATGTACAGGAAGCAGAGTACATAGGCAGATATGGGAATACTGATAAAAACCAATGAGATGATTAAACCCCAAAATGGTTATACAGTCAGTCATCATAAGAAATAAGCCTTTCACTTCTACTTTATCTTCTTAGCCTGTTCTCCAAAGAAACAAGGCTTACGTTCCGGCTTTGTCATCTGTTCCCCAGTATCTTTTGAACCTCGCAGTCTTTTTGAACCAAGTTGATCAAGGGTGCGTGAAAATACACATCTGCACAGAGGAGAGTGATGGTGTCAGTCCTGTACTGAGGGAAGTGCTGCAGGCTGAGCTGGACCCTGAAGAATCAACACACGAGAAAGATATGTAAAAGCACTGGTCAGAGGCAACCCTCTGAGAAACTGAACTTCATTGTCTGCTCTCATGGCTTTGCGTTGATAAGAGAATTAGTGCAAGACATGTCATTCAAGTGTGTGAACAATTATGGGATTTTTGCCTTCAGCAGACATGACTACCACATGCAGATCTTCTCTTTTTACAAATACTAGTAATGGAGCTCCTTGAAAGAATTTTGAGTAAGTTGTGGAAACATATAGGTCTTCTCAAAATCCAATGGATTCAAGCACTCCAAAATTGCATTTGTACCTCAGCAACAAGAACAGATCTGTGTGGCTATGGGCAAGGGTTTTTAGTGAAAGACACCTTCTACAGATTTCTTTGAATTTCTTGTAAAAAACGATCATTAAAAGTAATACTCGCTAACTGAAAAGGTTCTTTCTTCAAGATCATAAAATCCTGTTTTGGAGGAGTAATGTAAAGGATGCATGGGACAGAAAGTGAGACTTGAGTAAGTTGACAGAAGGTGTGGCAGCAAAACTATGAGAAGAATGGTGGAATACAGGAGCCTGTTGCAAAGACCTACATCTTAGGAAAACAATCCTGTGTGGACTGCAAGCTCAGTGTCCCATGGAGAATTTGGGTTAAGAATGTATGCACTCTACAAACACTGTATCTTTGGAAATGTCATGACTTGGAATTTTTTAACTGTGATGTATCTTACAGAACCAGAAGACAGAAATTAAAATATCTGATTATTAAAGTGAAGAATCTAGATGTGAACCTTGGGTAAACAAGTCAGCTCTAACTTCTCGAGGAGTCCCGGCATCATAGGGTACCACATGTCAGAAGGTCTGTGAGGTGTGCTTTTTCTCTGCCTCAGCAATCATTTTGAAGCAATCAGAAACTTTTACTTCTAGTACAAACTGATTGTTCATACTATCTATGTCTCCTTTATCCTACTCTACCAGTACTGCATTTTGCTTCACTGAAGATCAAGATGTGGGAGGCCGATTTGCAAGCCACTGGTAGGGTTTATTTGTCCAAAAGAGATTGCAATTTGGCCTTACAAAATTTGTTTGTATGTTTCAGTTGTGATGGTTTGGGTGTTTTTACAAGTAGGAAAGCTTTTCACCTGAGTAAGTTTTTCAGAGATAGCAATTCAGATTTAATATTGGGAACTGCAATGCAGAATTATACAGTCAGTTATACAGAACTTCTTGAAACTCTCCCATGAACATATTAGCAATTATAGAAATAATTCTCCCTCAAGATCCAGCAGATCCAGTAAATTCATTGTGCTCTGTCACTGATATAAAAGAATAAATTCTGAATTTGTTTGGCCTTTATTTTTTCTTTTAAAATAACTGATTTCTTTTTCCGCACTTTGCAGATATATGTAGTAGAGCATGAACAAAACTTTTACTGCATTTGTGGAATTAAGTAGTACAGTTTTGTGAATCAACATAGAAAGTATGGATATTCTTAAATTAGGTGCAATATGTAAAGTATAAATCTAGTATTATTTCAGGATATAAATTAAAGAGATAATCCTGTTATTGCTGCTGGATCTGCAATCTTGTTCTAATATTTATTTTATCAAATATTCCAGTGAGAGTGAAATGTGAAAGCATGTTCAAAGAGCCAGGAACAAAAGTGTATGGATTTTGTGAAAGTGAAGGATGAGTTTTCCTGGAAATCACTTGGGACAAAACCTGACAAGTATCTGAAATGTACACTAAGTGTCTAAAGAAGAACAGGTGCTTCAGAGGATGAGGTTTGACATATTTAGAATGTTTTACACCAACATCTGCATTTTCTTCCTTGCTGCAGAATTAAAAAAAGTTCCTTTGTCAGTAGGGAGAACACCTCCAATGCTGTTATCGTTTGTAAACCAAAATTTAAAAAGACAAATTATTTGGATTCTGAGTGTTTCCCAATGGGACATGCCATGTACAGTATCCTTTCTGAGCTCATCAAAAGTTGATAATCCAGAGGTGGTGAGTGCATGTAACCTGTTTCACTGTACAATCATGTTGTCTTTGAAGTCACTGAAGTGAGGAAATACCTCTGTTTCCAGATGTTTGTTTTTGGAAGAGTACTGCTTTCTGTAAGAAAGGCATCTGCTTACCTTGTGATTTCCATATAGTAAAACTATCAACAAGGTATTTTTGTTGTAATGACAGAATTGGGGCAGTTTTTGGTTGGTGTGGTTTGGTTATTTTTATTTTTTGCCTGCTCTTCAGCAGTTCAGAGGAGAGCACCTTAATGGAAGAGGAGGGGAATGAAAGATGCTGAAGTTTTAAGACTTTAGTAAGAGAGTTAAATCAAAGCTTAGCTGAGTGTATGAATTTTAGTCATATGATTCCTATGTACAGTGATAAAATTGGACAGATGAAATACAACTTTCAGCTCTTTTTGAGGCAGTTGCACATGCATTCAGGGATAAGGGGGGGGAGGAGACCGAGCACTGCTTTTTTTCCTGGGACCTGTTGGCCAAAATAGAGAAGTTTGGAAAACTTTTCTCTTTGAGCAAGAGGCATTAAATCATGGGGAGATGCCAACATACATATTAGGCAAATGTTGGCTGGGCAACAGCAAAATCCAGTGGTTTACTACTATGAGTCGGCTCAGGCAGAAGCCATAGTATAGCGTATGAGCCCTATTAAAGCTATTTCTGGGCTGCCTAGCTTTATTGGTGAAATTAATTTGGCACAAAGAGAAGTGAATTAATGAATTTTTTTTCACACAGCCTGTGGGATTTTTCTTGCATTACAATAAGGTGCAGAGTTAGCTTGCAGTACTGCTCTTACAACAGTACAAAAGAAAAGTGTAATAAGGAATGTTGTAGGTTATTGTAGGATATTAGATCTGCTAATCTGCATCTTTCAACTTAAAACCTCTATTTAGCACTGTGAGTAAAGAAAGCTTCACTGTAGTGGTTGACATGGAGTCTAGGGGAGGAATTCATTCTGAAGATAAGCTGCAGTTATTTAACAGCACTGATGGCAAGTTCTTTCTCCAGTGAAAGTACAGACTTTCTGTGTCCTGCCCTGTGTTCAACAATTAGAACCTTATCAGTATCCTGATGAGCATTTCAGCTTTGTTATCAGAAATTTTTTTATTTTAACATGTCCCTCCATGCTCAGTGTCTGTTAAACATTGATAACCATGCATGAGGTTTTGGGATGTATAACTACTGCAATGTTTTCAAAAAAACCCCAACCTGGAAGTTCTTTTCTGCCTTGAAGACTAGAAGATGAAATGTTTCAGAAGCCATAATAATAGAAGTATAAGACTGAATACTACTTCAACACTCTTACCCACCTCTCTCTTGGGGAGTTCCCCTATACAGTGGAATCTGGCGTCTTTGTGCACTTCCCCTCTTGTATTCAAAAGGGAATCTGCAGTGCTGAGCCCAGTACGTCTTTGCTGCTGAGTAGCTGAATTGACAATGTCTGATGCTTCCCCTAAGTTTCGAAACGTGGCTGTTATATTTCTGGCATTTGGAATGTGTGTGTATTGCAAATACACATACAGTTGTTTCTTTGGTCTCCACCTTTTATATGTTCAGCACTCTGTAACTGAATATTGAAAGGAGAGGGATTTTTTTTGTTCATTCATGTAGGTAACTACTCACTGGAAAATAGCCCTTACTAATAAAATCATCAGCTGGAAGGGATTTCCTGACACTGATAAGATTTCCTAACTTCCTGATTGAAGCAGGACTACTGCCAGTGCTGGATCATCCCTTGCTTGCTGAATCCTTGCACATGTCCTCAGGCAGAGGGTCTGTAAACTCTGTTTAATCGGTCCATAGTTACTCCTCTGTCTTAAAGAGGAATTTTATCCTAACATCTGATCTTTGCCTCTGAAGCAACTATTTCTGGCTGCTACTTGTTAATACTTTTGTCACATCCAGAGAGGGTTGTAAATCTTTGTAGCTGCTGTTCACATACTCATGCTGTTGTATCTTCTCTTAGTCTCCACTTTACCAAACTAAACAAGTCCAGCTCCCAAAACTGTTCTCATAAATTGTTTGCCCTGAGTTGTTTGCTAGTAGGCATGAGTTAAATGTTAGCCTGGAAACCCGCTGTTGCTGAATGGGAGAGTCTTTAAGATCATAATTGCTTTGTTAAACTTTTGCCGGGAGCAATTATATTTGCTAAATGTCTTTTTAATAAGGAAAAAAAATCTCACACACCCCCTCCCCCAGCTGCTACCTTTGGTGATAGTAGCAGCTATAACTTGATGTTTAGCTTGACCATATTTGTAAACTGTAACCATGTTAAGGCAGACTGCACTGTGAACCACTTCTGGTGCAATTCTCTGTAAATGCAGTTTGTTCCTAGAAGTAAAACCAAAATAAAGGCCAAAAAAACCTTATTTCACAGATGCTTATTCATGTCATTTAGTGTTTGGCCATGTTGTCAGTCTGCAGATGCTGGACCTGGAATCTGACTTGAGCTTCAGACACCAGCTGAACAACTCTGAATTGTTGTACTTGCAGAACACCTGGAGATCTTCTTTTGTTCTTGCTACCAGAAATTTTGAAGCATTTAACTGAAAAAAATGCATAATGTATTTTAAGGAATCAAGGGAGATATGCTTTCCCAGACCCCTCCCCTATGTTAATGTTGCAGAGTTGTTTGCAAAATGTTAACAACTATGATTTGATTTGATTTACAGCTTTGGTACCTATCTCTTAAGTACCTGTGTTGTGCAGAAAGAGGAAAAAAATTGATGTATACAACATGCTGTGTTTGCCATGAGTATAGAAAACTTCATTTCAATAGGAATCACATGTGCAACTATGTAATTTAACTTAAACTTCCACTTTTTCTAGCAAATAAGTATTAGTGTGTCACCTTGTTTTAATCTTGAATGCTGTGACTTACAAAATACTGACAACATCATTAAAGCATGGTGGTTTGTCTGTGACTATGGATTTGAGGGGGAGTGGGGCAAGGGAAATGTTCCAAAGGGAGGAGAAGTACCTCTATAAAAATACATCTGAAAATTCATTCTGAAGCGCTGAGTGATTAAGAATATATTCAGAGCCCTATGTAAAAGAAGATGCATTTTGATGACTGTATTAATTGTGTCTGGGACTGTATACAGGGTTTAAATGTTTAGACCGGAAATTTTTTGTTGAGTGCCTGTGACATAGATTGTCATGCATGATACTGAATAGTTATAATAATTAAAATAAGTAGCCAGTATGAAAAGCATTTAAAAATCAAATAAGAATTTAATATTCTGGACTTCTGTGAAATTCAGGTGTTTGGTATATTGTGTTGATGGAGGGGAGTGGAATGAGAGACTTTTTCTGAGAGCAGAGAAGTTACAAAAGAAAACTGTATCAAGATGGAATACTGAGCCCATATTAAATCTTAAAATGAATATAACTGTTCTATTCTGTAACATGTTTGGATGACTTCCTAGCTACTTAATAAAAGCAAATAAGAAGTCTGACTGTCAAACTGTTATCCTAGGTCCTTCAGCTCCAGTCCAAACTCCGGTGAAGTATGAAGCGCAGAGACCAGGTAGCTGAATATAAGTGACCTAATGTCCTTGTCAGATGCAACTTTGAAATCAGTTGTTTTGTTTTAATGATGACTAAAGCAGGTGGTTGATTTTGGTCTAGAAAGAAGCCGTGCAAACTGCCAAACGTTTGAACTATTGCTTTTTCTTTGTGCACTGGTTAATTTTCTTTCCTAAGAAAAGGTCTTAGGAGTTATGAAGTTACAAGTCTTTCACAGAAAGATTTTTGAACTTGAGACATACTTTCTGCCTTCATGATTATCTGATATCTTACTGCATTTAGCTAATTTTTGTTGGTTGTTGAAGTTTCCCATAAAAAATTTTGCATCATGCTCTCTGTACACAGATGATACAGTGGAATTTTGACAAACCAGCAGCATATAAACCAAGAACAGTATGAGTTGCTTGCTATTACGATGATACTAAGACAGGAATATTTAGTTGTATGTTAGAAAATAATAAGAAAATGACCTTGAAGAGACTTCAACTTTTTTCTGTGTGGATCTTTCTTTATTAAGTCCAGAAGACCACATGCCTTTCTCTGTCAGCTTGGCAATAGCCAGCTCACACTGAGCTGCTGCACAGCCACACAAATGCACAAGAAAGTGCATAATGCATTAAAGTTTGTAAGAATCTTATTTATGGAGATGAATTGTATAGCACCGACTTGTTACATGTCAACTCTGTCACACTATGCTACTGCTACATGTCACCTCAGACAAAATCAGAACAAAACAATATAGAAAGATTTTAACAAGACTGAAATTTTGGTAGGAATGGGCCACACTGTTGCTGTGACAGGAGGTATCCCCATAAGGTTTTTTCTAATTCAGATGGAAAACCTCTTGCAATTAATGCTGGAACTTTGTGAAATTTTTCTTTGTTTGCAGCCCAGGAGTTTCACTTGATGGCAGCCCAGGCATATTCCTAATGGAATGAATATTTAAGAATAAATATGGAATTCCCTGTCCCTGTGAGGTTTTGGGGTTTTTGTGTTTTTTAAACTGTAACGTGGCACCCGGGTTGGAAAGAATACAGTAACAGTTCAGTGCTTGTGGTATTTATACTCACTTGCTCTGATCTGAAGAAACAAGCAGTCTTTATGACTCATGTCATTCATTGGTCAGTTATATCTAATTAGGAAGATGAGTTCTACTTCTGCACATTTTTTTCTCAGATTAGGAATACATATTTTAACACTTCATCATGTTCATTTATGATGTCTGACATTTGAATACATTTACCACCTCTGAGATTGTTTAGCAGATGCCTTTAGCTGAACTCTGCTGGTATTCTGAGTTGACCAGGAAGTGCAAAACCCAAGCTATTAAAACTCAGTGAGGAGCAAGATACAGCCCTGATCGAAACACTGCTAATTGAGACTCAGGAACATACTACCAGTGTTTTTGCTGCTTGTGGGCTGCCCAGAGCACAACAGGCATTTTGTTACATTAGTGAAGCTTGTGTTCTTTGTTAGACTTAAGGCAATATGATTCTTGGACTTCAGACTCCAAACAAGCAGTCCCAGAATGTTATGTGTATATTAGGATTTTAAGGAGAGGAGGAGGCTGGTGGCTTGCCTTTTTTTTTTTTTTCTTTTTACTTTTTGTTATTTTTTTCTTTTTTAGACTTTTTTTTTTCATGAGAACTGACACAATCTGGGACATGCTATGAAGGTGAACTTGGTATCTTTCCTCAGTAAATCGGGTGGTATTAGAAGTTCTGTTTTGCTCATTTGCTTCTTTTCTTAAAGACATTAAATCCTTGTGTGTAAAATTGTTATGGAAGAGAGAGTGTTGGAGTCTTTCAGTGAGGGACTGAGGCCTTGTTGTTTTCCGTATGTATTTCAGAGTGCGAATTTTGTCCCCATTAAAGTCTCCATTAGAAACTCCTTTAAGATCATGGACATTATGTGCAAACTGTATAATGTGTAATGTCTCTTTATGTGTGTATTTTTTACCTTAGTGAAGAGAGGACTTACAAAGTACATAACCTGTCTGAAGGATTTTATGAATGATCCCAAAAGAGAAGAACCTCTAGTTGGTATGTTTTTTGTTTTATAAATTGTGTGCCTTTGAATTTGTGACCAAATGGCTTTTTGAAATAAAAGGTGGCATTTTAGCTACTGTTTCATTTTCTGGAAATATATTCAATAACTTACAGGATAATACCTATCTCATACCTTTTAAATGTTAGCTTGTTGCACTGCATATTGTGAAGGCCACCTCTTTTATACACCTTAACTGTTAATACAACTCATTCCTGAAGGAGTCTTCTAAGGAAAAAAGCTTTTCCCAGACCACAGAACTGGTCTTAACCCTGCCACTCAAGTCCCAGAGGAGTTTGCCTGGGACCATGTCTAGATGGCTTTTGAATATCTCCAAGGTGAAAAACTATCTCTCAGGGAAAGCTGTGCCAGTGCTCGGTCATCCTCGCAGTTAAGGCGTGTTTCCTGATGTTCAGAGACAGTGTGTGCTGTTCCAGTTGCGCTATTGCCTCTTGTCCTGTCACTGGGCACCACTGAAAACAGCCTGGCTTCCACTTCTTTGCATCTTCCCTGCAAGTATTGATACACACTGACAAGATCCCCTCTGAGCCTTCTCTTCTTCAGGCTGAACAGTTCCAGCTCTCTTAGCTGTTTTTCATAGGAAAAATGTTCTAGTACTTTCATCATTTTCATAGTCCTTCACATGTCCACATCTCTTTTACTGGGAAGTCCAAAACTTGACACAGCAGTCCAGGATTGGCCCTGCTGGTGCTGAGCGGAGCGTGCTGTCAACAGTGCTCCTTTTCCATCTCAGGGATACAATCAGCCTTCCCTGGCTCATCTTCAACTTGGTGTCCACCAGGTCTTTTCCTACCAATCTGCTTTCCAGCTAGCCAGCCCCCAGCTGGCATGTACTGGTGCCTGGGCTTGTTCCTCCCTGGATACAGGACTTGGCACTTGCCCCTGTCGACCAGCCTGAGCTTCCTGTCAGCCCAGCTCCAGACACTCAGTCACGGTTCTTTATGGCTTTCTATTTGGTGGGATATACCAGTGTTTCTGTTCAGTGAGATATTTTTCCTGTCTGTCCTTGGGAATACTAAACCTAATGAGATTAATTTTAAGGCTTTCTTTCTTTCTAAGTGCTAGGTTAGGCAACCCTTAGGAGAGGACAATCAGTGCTGCTTCTCAGTGGCCTTAGTGTTCCAAGTATCTACTGGTGGCCTAGAGAAATATGTTCCGTCATGAAGACCTAAGCAGCAAATTTCCTAGTATTAGCTGAAAATTTCCCTGTTTAGTGCATTGCCTTTTTGTTACTCCACATAACATGTTAATATTAAAAATCATAGTAATTACTATAAGCATTTTTAATAGAAAACTCTTCAGTTACAAGAACGCCTTCAGTTCATTTGGTGATTATTTACTTGCAGAGCTAAGATGTAGTAGTATAATACTGTAGCAGATCAGAGATGGAACTGAATTTTCTTCATAGCAGCCTGTATGTTTTGGACTTGTGACTGAAGCAGTTTTGGTGACGTGCCAGTGTATTTTTTCTGTTGCTGAGCAGTGCACTGTGCCAAGACTTGTTACTCTGGGTCGCCACCCCTCACCACCTGGGTAGGCTGGGGGTGGGCAGTAGTCTGGGAGGTGTCACATACAGGACACTTGGCCCAAACTGGAACAGAGGATGACGTTCTGTGCTCCATAACATCAGCAATCTCAATTGAGACAAAGAAGGAAAAGGGGGGATGGAAAGGGTAGGGTGGAGCAAGGTTTAACTTCCAAGGTGGCTATTCAGAGACTGTGACAGGGTATTGGTCTGCTGGTGGGGAAATGAGCAGCAATGGGGTTTTGCATGGGTTTTCTTTTTTTTCTTTTTTTTTTTCACCCCTCTTTCCTTCACTTATTTATCTGTCTTTAATCTCAACCCCTGGGTTTTGTTGCTTTTGTTCTTCCTGTTTTCTCCCCACCCTGCTGAAGAGTGTGTATGTGAGTGAGCAAGCAGCTATGCAGTTCTTGGCTGCTGGCTGGGGTCAAGCCATCACAAATACAGAGCATTGGAAATTATGACATAAGGGAACAGCTGCTGTTTTAAATGGCTTTTAAACTTGTTATGTTTAAGCTGTTCAGAGTAAAACTTTTCATGCTAGGTAATAAGCCTCAAACTTGGAGATTTATGAATACTTCTAAGGGATAGTCTCAGTAACTTATAGGAAAAATGAAGAAAAATCCCATTTTAAGTCTTGTAAAATGTGAAAGTGTTTAGATTAAAAAACTGCCCACTTTAAAGACTTTAAAAAAAGGATTTAGATTTTTAAATTTTAAAGGACTCAATTTTTTGAAGTGATTAATATCTTTCCTACATCTGTGTTGTGCTACTTGGACACTGTACAAATTATGCTCGACCAAGTAGTTTAAATGCAATTTTTAAATCTAGACATTTGTGTGGCATTTCTATTCTCACTGTCTTTTTTAGTTTCTTGAAAAAAATATCCCAAGCAGGAAGAAAGGTGCATGAAATCATTTCTTTTGGTGGGCTTGCAAATCTGCCACAGATAGTGTATTTCCTTTCAGAATAAGATGTTGGAAAGAGATAAATTTAACTGATGTGATCCTGAAGGAGTATCGAAATTCTGAAAATGGAATATTTTTACATGTTCATTTTGGCTAATAATGAGCAACACTGAAAAGAATACATTTGTTTATAGTAGTATATAGTAGAATACAGATATTTATAACTCCTGCTTTTACAGGTTTAGAACATGTGGTTGAAATCAGATTTGAAGGAAGAAAAGAGCCACGTTATGAGTGCAAGCTGTGTGAGCTTAATACAGAGATGGCACCCATGATAGAACATCTTAGTGGATATAAACACAGAAGAGCATACATTGTGAGTTATTTTTGATGCAATTTGATCAAAATTTCTTTATGATATTCCATCCCTTTTTTTTTCCTCTAAATAATTAGTTTAAACCCCCATGTGATAAATTGCAAATACTTGTACAGTTGACTCTTCATGGGTCAGATCAGCATGAAAAGCCATAATGCTGCGAGCTGTTGAGGCAGTTCAATCCAGAGGTGCCTGTATCAGCTCAAAAGTCTGTTCCCAAGTGTTTGGATTGTTTTCAGGATCAGGTTCCTAGAACGTTGTAGTTCTTTCTTATTCCTCAGCATGTCCATAGCATTGTTGGATTTGGTACAGAGGATGTTTCCTTTTGGTAGCAAGCTTTGCATGGTGTCCATTTTTTGGTTTGAAGCCCACTTAAGCAACGCTAAAATTTAATTAGTTGTGTTACAGAGAAAAAACTAGCTCATAAGGCTCAAATCAGTGTTTACCAGCCTTTTGGAAACTTTTTAATATTGTGATGAATTTTGATAGTGAGCTTTTCAAACTGTTTTTTTTTCAACAGTCAAAAGAATTTCCAGATAAAATGAAGAGAAAGACAACAGATGTAAAAGAATGCAAAATCTTATTTCTCAAACGGATAGCAGGAGAGCTAGAGAAGACTGAAGGATTAAAAATGTATCAGGTAATTGGAAGTAAATGTAAAGTATCTATTAATGTGTCTTTTATAAATACATTTATGTTTGATGTAGTAAATTTTAAAAGTACTGCAGACAAAGCTTGTTAAATTTCTTTTTGTTTCTAGGAAGTATGGTATTCAATTGAACTAAGGCTTTGCTTAAAGTTGCCCTAAAAAATCTGGGAAAAAGAACAGTAGTATTGAAATTCATCTGAAAACAAAAGTTCTTTATTTTGAAGGTTTTAGATTTTTTTAAATTGAAAATGTCCAGTCTGAATGCCATGGTTCAGAAACTTCACTGCTTGACTTCAATAATTTTTAATTTTTGCAACTTAGATTTTCTCAAACGTAAGCAAATTTTCTCTCAAGGTTCATTCACATTTACAGGATTCTGTATCTGTGAAATTGTGGGCTACACTATGCTGGCATAAATAAAAGTATTTGTTCCGTTCCTAAAGGCAGTTGCAGTAGATACTTGTTTGAAATTTTAATCAGAAAGTCTAATATGAAGCTTTTTGTGTTTCTAGATTGAAGGTTACATAAGACCAAGTACCTCACGTAAGTCCACAAATTTCTTGATTATAATAGATTTGATGTAATTGATACTTGGCCTAGTTTGACTTAGTAGTTGAACTCAAGGGTTTGATTGATTTAAACATTTAACTTGTAATAGCACAAAATGTTTTCAGGGATTTTCTGGTTTTTGTGAATGTTAAAAAACACCATTCCTGAAGTCTTATAAAACTCAGCTGGACTCAAGCCTGAGCATTCAGATCTAATCTTGAGGCTAGTCCTTGTCAAAGCGAGCAGTCATTAGCTGGAGTAAAGTGAAGCTTCCAACAACTGAGTAGTAGTCCTTGTCTCCACTCATCTTTTCAAACAGGGCAGATTTTAAAGGCTTCCTGGAAAGATAGCACAAATTGAATAATTCAAGGAAAATTATTCTAATTGTCAGTGTCCTCATCTTACATTTAATTGGTTTCTCGTCTTACCACCTCTGTGGTACTTTCACCTCTCAGACTGGACTAGATGACCTCCAGAGGTCCCTTCCAACCTAAACTTTTTTTATGATTCTGTGAGATTCCTGCAGAGACCCCTCCCATCTTACATTGCCTTGGTTCTTAATTCATTGGATACTTTCTTTGAAATGGTGGCAGTCCTTTTCTTTCCTGGCATTTAGAAAACTTTGGGGCAGTGCAACTCATGTTGCAACTCATCAGCATGTGTTAACCGTGTTAACATGAGGTGGTTAAAACAGTAACATAAGCCTTTTGGCCTCATATTATAGGAGCAAAGATGCCACTTGTCCTGAGAATTATTACTTGTCTTGTTGCTTATCCTGGAACACCTGTGGTGATAAATACTTAAGAAGTGATAAGTTATGCACTGTGCAGTACTTGATTCTCTGCAGCACAGTTACTGGCTTAGACTGCCTTGTTTTACTGAGCTTTCCCTCCCTCCTCCTGTTATACACTGATAGAGATGAGATGACTAGACATTCTAATTCCCATAACTTCTTGTTGGAGACTGTATGTATATGCAGCTTTGAGGTTCACTGGTACATACACAGAAAAAAACCATTCACAAACCTTTTCACTGTTTGCATGGAGTAGGCATGCCCACCTCAGTTCAATCCATAGAGACTTCTTGTGTGGGATTCAGCTGCCTGAACATGAATACATTTGTAGGGTACCCTGCAAGTTAGGGCACAAGTCTCCTGTAGATTTTTCATCAAGGATGCCTGGTAGTTCCTAAAATGGCAATATGTGTCTAGGTTTAGGCTTCTGACTCCTGCTTTTTAAAGAAACTGCAGCCACTTCAGGGCCAGTAACTGTTCTCTGTGTGTAATGCATCTGTTGCAGTAGTATGGTGGAAACCCTGTGATGTTGCTAATAATACTTTTTCGTTTTCTAGCCCCATCAAAGAAGAAAGCAAGGTGAGAATATTACCCCCACAGGGGAATCAAAAGAGATCTTTTTATCTACTTTACTATAACAAACATCATGACATACAGGGAAAATATTTTAGATTGTCTTTCCACTGTACTTATTCCTCTTTTGTAGATTGTTCCTTTTTGTCTGTGAGGAAGTAGTAGCTATGGCTTTTGAAATATTGCACTCACAAAGAAATTGCAGTTGAAATTTCAAGATGTTTCCAGTCTATTTGGGATGCCATGGCCTGAGTAAATTCTATAAAATCCACTTCTGTTCATGTAGGAAGACAAAAAAACCCCACCATTACTTTAGTCATCTCCTTTGAGATCCTTTGATCTGTAAAGAAGTTCATGACTACTACTGATCTCTTTGAGAGTCATTCAGAATAAGGACCTTTGTGGCATATTTAAAATACTGTTATTTCTTAGAGAAAGATCCTGCATGGGTAAATGATATAAATTTGGAAACTGAAATATTTTGATTCTAGATGCTGTAAGTAAAACTAACTTTTTAGTAGTTTTTAGAGTGCATCTTAATATTTCAATTTCTTTCTTTTAAGGTGGGAAGATGATTATAAGCATGAGGTATGTGGAGGTAGTAATTCTGCAAGTATCTTCTGTTGTAGCAGTTTCCTTATGCTTGCTATTCATTTTTCTGAAAAATGTTTACTCTTTGACTTCATTTGCTCTTTTATTAATATTATTGCAAAAGCAATAATGACCAGGGTTTTGTGTTCATCACAGCAGAGGGGAAGTGAATACTGTACGTTCACCTTTGCTCTCATAAATCCTGTTCAGAGTCACTGAGAGTCTCAGATACAGTGTCTGCAGGCCAGGTCTCCCAGCCTTAGCTGCAGTCTCCCCTTCTCTGTTTTGCCTCTCTTCAGATCAAAGGTATTCTATTCTGAAGGTTTGGTTGAAATTTTAAGATATGTCTAAAGGTTTGCAATTATTTTTTCTAACTCAAAGGTGAAACTCAAAATGATCTCTCAAGTATCTGCCCTAACCAGCACTGGGCACAAACACTGAGAACTGCCTTGTTTTTATCATAGTGGCAGAGGTTGGTTGTGTAGGCCTCAGGCTGGTCAGGTACTGTGCTAAATAGAGCTGAGCACTTTTTTAAACATGATTTTGGTCCTGAGTGAGGAAAGCCTGGGAAAGATAGCTCCTGTAGGGGTGTGGCTTAGATGTGAAATGTGTTCTTCCAGGCATTGAAAGTAATGCAGCTGTATTTGTAGTAGCTGCTACCTAACTGATAGTGAGGTTCTAAGGTTACATGTTTATGGCTGTGTTGACTTGTTGTTAAATAAAAGATCAAAAGGTCTTGTTTTGTACAAGATGATGCAACAAATATTGTAGTGTTCAGTCTTTTAATTTTCCTCCCCTATTCTACAATTCCACAGAATGATCCTGTTCGGAAACAGAAAGCTCTGGAGTTCTTGGTATGTATGTAAAATAATGGTGATAAGAGTGGTGCAGTTTCACCAATATGATGCAATGAATATTGTGGAGGAGCCTCTGATTCCTAGCCGAACTCATTTGACCACAACATTAATTTCTAAATTCTATTTTAATGGACTCTACTCTTTGAAAAGCTGGTGCAGTTGTAGCATAATGTCAACTCAGTCAACAACTTGGTGGATTAAATCTGGGCTCTTGACCTGTTCTCTGGATGACTCTTTTATTTGCTGAGGAATCACCCTGACAAGTGGTGTCAGTTTGCAGCACTGATGTTTCTCAAGTGCTGTTGGCTGCCCATTTCTAATGGGGTTGGTGATAATGCTGAACAAGAGGGGCAGGTCTGGTGTTGCTGCCTGAGATGCTGTGGCTTGTGCTGCTGCTGCAGAACTAGCCAGCCAAGTGAAACTGAGGGGCATGAGAGCACAGCTGCCAGTGTTGGAGTGAGTGGAGAAGTTTTATCAGTTGCTGTTGGCAGTATAGTAAGCCTCAGTTTGTCTTCTGGGTTCATGTTGTGAAAACATCTGACCATTTGTATTCACCATTTTACTCTGTGAAAGTCACGTCCTGTGCCTATGGCAGTTGGAAAATTTCATTTGAGTTGAACTGTGTTTATACATGGAAATCACAAGTGGAATGTTTTGAGATGCGTGCTTCATTTCTTTTAAGCTGTGGCTACTTGCGACTTTGGAGAGCAAAAAAGCAAGTCTAAGGTATGATCAGTAAGGGAGTGGCAGAGAAATCCAGGTTTATATTTTACCTTTTATCAGGCCATAATTATGTTCACAATTTTATATTTTGATATGTGTGTATATACATTTATTATATGTCTTATATATCAGCTAATAGTATAAATTTGGTTTCCAAAACTCAAAGTTTAACTTCAATCTCTTTGTGTATATGACCCTTCGGCATCCTAATGACCAATTTTAACCATGTTTTTCAACAGGAGACTTTTCACATCACCTCAGACTCAGAAGCAACACTTGTTGTTCACATTACACAGGAACTCACAGAAGCTTTGAAGGCCTTTTGTGAAAAGAAAGCAGCAGTACGTAACTTAATCTTGACCAGAGTTCTTTTGCCACTGGGAGGAAAGAGAGTTAACATCCTTCCAAACTGTTCTGTTACAAACTGTAACACACTTCAGGTGTGGTCAAATACGCCAGTTAAATATACTTGTCATCTTTTTTTGTAGTTGGTCCCTTGCTTGACAGCATTTCTTCTAAGATTAATCAGGCTTTCAGTGCCACCCAAATGCCACTTTTTTCTTTCGTGGGCATGTGGGTAAGTCTGTCTTTCTTGCAACCTGTAGTTCTGCTCTCAGTTGAGAGCTTTAATCTATTGAGACTAAGGTAGGCAAGATGTTCTTGACTTCCTGTTGGCCCTTACAAACCTCCATAGCTTCTTGGCATAAAAGTTGAATACCTGTAGAAAAAAAGTGTCTGAAGAAGGACCAGAATCTGTGAAGAAATGATTCATCACCTCTGGTAGCTACTGGTTCACAAAATTCAGCATGTGTTTTTAATGGAGGGTGTTTCAGACTGTTTTCTCAATAATGAGCTACAGTAACTGTCTCTGTGCAAATGCCGCCACCACCACCAGTTAAATATTGTTGCTGGAGGCTTAATCTCTCAGCTGAGCCTTCCGTTTTGCACTTCCCAGCTAAAGACAGGATGTGCACATGTACCAGTTTTATATTTTAGCCAAGTGATTATGAGAAATATGAGACAATAGAGAAATTTGAAATGGGAGGCATTGTCTTCCCCAGATACCTCATTCCATTCTCCAGATGCGTACCTGTTCCAAATAATACTTTTGAAAATTGAGGTATAATGTGGTCATTGTGAACAACAGAACAACATGTCCTTCATGTGGATTTTCATCTAAAATTGTACTCTACTAACTTTCTTTGAGAAATTTACTATTCATTTTTTTTTAGAATGTTTAAGATTGGAGTTTAAAAACAGATATTCTGACCTTCTGCTTTACCTAGGTTAATTATGCTAATAGTCTGAGGCCACTGATGTCAATATCTCAAGATGAATTTCCAGAAAGGAAAAGCATCCCAAAACACTACAAGCCATATGGAAAATACAAAGGTAATTTAGATATTTTGTTCTTCGTTTAAGTCTACTCTTGATACTGCACAGATTGTGAAAAAATTTACTTTAATGGCCAGCCAGAGTGCTTCTTAGCTACCGTGTTCTGTGTCTGTGCCCTCTGAGTCAGTTCAGAATATCATTTTCTGAAGCCTTAATGACTTCAGCCTCAACTGTCTAAGCACATTTCTGTCTCACTGAGTAGTGTTACAGCAGTAAAGGTTATAGGAAATCCAAGCAGTAACCCTTCTTGACTTATTTAACGTTAGAATTTTTGGGTGAAAAGATGCCAGGCTCAGGTAAGACATAAAGGCAGGAAATGGGAAAAGAACAGAAGGACACTTCATAGAATCACTTCATAAAATCTTGGTTTTGCAATTGACTTTTTAATATTTTACTAACTTTTAGTGCCCTTTCTTTATTTATTCAGGAAGTTCTAACTGGAATCAAGGGGTTTTGTCTCAGTATGAAGAGTACTCTGCAGATGCTTCTTTTGCTCCTGCTCTCTCATACAGTTACCAAACAGATGATGGATCATCTTCCTGTCATCTGACGTCTAATGACTTTGCAATGATGTCTGCACTCAGGGACTCTTTTGCTCTTCAGACTGGAAGTCCTGCCAGTGGTGTCAGTGAATGGCTGGGACAGTTCAGCCGATCTGCATCTGGCAGTAATTCAGCTGGTGGGGCCTCTTCCTATGAGACAAGCCCCGTGAGGGAGTACTCAGCAGAATATATGTCCAGAGATGTGCAAGGAAGTGAACTCCATGACAACAGACTCTCATATGGCAGGGAAAATATGAAATGGAAGAATCAACAACCATGTACAAAAGCATGGACTGTAAGTGATCAAAGATTATCCTATCCCAGTTCTACAGCCTCGTATCCTTCACCTGGAAGATACTCCACAAACGATCCATTACAAAGCTATTCGTCTAACAAGAACAATGAGTCTGTGAATACTTGTACATCTTCTGTAAGTTCTGCTGTTTCAGGAAGAGGTGTCTCCAGGTGGCACCAGGACACCAGGTGGAATGGGTGGAATGAGGACTCTAGGTGGAACCAGAGCTCTAGCTGGAACCAGGAGTCTAGGTGGAACCGGGAATCTAGTTGTCAAGGATTCAGGCATCAGAAAGCAGGCTACAAGAGTGACTGGACTTCACATCAGGACTCATTTTCTGGCAGTGGTTCATACAGAGATTACCAGCAGTTCAGCAGCTCAGATAAGATGTTTGACGAAGACGATGTTGGTCTTGCTTCCAACACTGTGAGCAGACTACAAGGAAAGGATATACCTACAATGACCAGGATGCTCAAACAGTTGGCTCCGTATTATCCAGTACTTCAAAGTAAGATTGTGATTAGTTTGCATATAAAATGAGTTACATCAACGTAGTTGCTTTAACATAGGCAGGAGATTGTGTGTTGTGTGTGTTGCAGAGACAGGATATGCTGTTCAGGGGGAGTTGTTTTCTTTTTGCTCAGTGTCTGTATCAGCTGAAGAAAGGTGGTATTGCCTCTCTGAGGACACTGTGCCTCTTGGCAACTAAACAGAGCAGCCTGTGGGAGGAAATTTTGATAGGATAAAAATTTCCTGAATTGAAAGGTTTGTCTTTCTAACAAGCATTTTATATCATGACTTTGTACTGTTAGGGTCGCAGTGGTACATTGCAATGTGCTTATGTTGTTAGCATATTTTTAGAAATTGATACACTACACTTCTGTTTAGACAAAGAAAGGAGAATGCCACAGCAAATGTATTCTCTGTCTTAATGTGGTGCTGTATGAGGAAGATGTAATCTATTCTAGGGAATGTATTGGCATAAAGAAAAACATAACGCATGCAGAACCAAACCTGGATGGCATTATAATAAATAATCCAAATGGATCAAACCCATTGGGATAACATAAATGTTATCAAAGAGCTGGTTCATTATAGGACAGTTTATTTTTTTCTAATTATTGTAGAAATAGTCCTTAATGTTAAGAACGGTGATATAGTATTTGAAATAAAAGATTCCCCTTTGGAAATAGATTATGAGAGGGGCTTAAGGGGAGGTGGGGATAATGTACTGTATACCTGTCATTTAGACAAAGGCAAACTGTGCTTCTGGTACTAGAATTAGTTAATTAACTAGGAAGCTAGTTAAGAGGAAAACTTTCATTTTAATATTTTCTATGCTGTGTTATGTGAAATATCATGAAATAGAAGTAACTTTAAATGTCTTTATCTCCCCTTTCTAGAGCTAAATATTCAGACGTTAGTCAATGTGCTAGTAGAAACTAGAGGAAAAGATTAAGGAGCAACAACAGCTGAACTGGAAACAGATGAAGAGATTCAAGAGTCTCCATCTCTTGCCTTTCAGGAAAGAGACTGCATTTAATTCTGCATTTAACTGATTTTGGAAGGGTAAAGGGAGGTAGGGTATAATTTTTTAACATGTAAAATATAGCTGGAACACAAACTTGCACATAATGGATGAACATACTATTTTGTTTAGGCTTTTTGTAATATATTTGTTACATCTTAGTATATTAAAGAAAAAATCTTCTGTTATTTTTGAAAATACGTTAAAGTTATTCCATCAGCAAAAAGACCTTTTAAACCTTTTAACACCCTTCTCAATTCAGAAAAAAAGAAAAAAGAAGTTTTAGTTTTATGTTACCCACTTGGGAAGAATATTAAAAAATACACATTTACTTTTTTTCACACAAAGGTAAGGCCAGTTCTGTTAATTTGAGGCTTTATAGTTAGAATATTTTAGAAATTGATACACTACATTTCTGTTTAGACAAAGGAAGAATGTCACAGCAAAGGAATTCTGTTTTAATGTGATGCCATGAGGAAAATGTAATCTATTCTAGGACTGGTATGTAATATGGCCTATAACTTTCATTTCTGCATAGTATAAAGAGGTGTGAAATATATGCAGATTTTATTATATTGTTCAGAATGAAGTTGTTATAAATTTACTTAAAAACTCATTTGATGGATTGACCCATCCTAGAATAAAACTTGTGGATTCTTTCTACTGGCAAAAGCTTATTTAGAAATAGTAGAATCCGTAAGGCAATCAGATAAAATAACAGGAAAAAATAAATAATCAAAATGTCATTCTAACTGAGGAATACTTACCCGTTCATGATGTTTATCAGTGGTCTGTGTTTTTTTTTTATTTTCCCCACACTTCTGGGCCACATGCTGATGAACTCCTGGCATTGGATGTCCGCTTTATGTAATTAAAACCACCTTACATGGAGCTGAAATAAAAAAGTAAAGTGAGACAGTTTACTTCCCAGTGTCCATTTTCCTTCTCACTGCTGTGTTGTGGACTATCATTTTACTTCTCTGAGCATTAAACACTTGTGCTGAAGCAGGATTAGTCTTCCTGAGCTGACAAAATACACTTTAGATCTTCTTGTGTAAATTTTAACAAAAACTCAAAGCAATTTATTATGGAGTATATAAACTCAATTCGCTAAAATTGTCCTTCTGTAACTATTTTGCTTCTGCATTTGAAAAGGTATGCTTTCCTTTTGCATTCCTGTTCACTATTTCCGTTACTTCCTCTCATACTTACTGGTGTGTTTGAGTGGTTTATCATGGCATACACGTAGTAGTTGTGCCATACACTTTTATCCACTGAATTACACTCAACCTGCCCCCTTAAAGAGCAAAAGTATGGTTTTCTACCACAGGTGTCTGTCTGCCAGAGTTTTGATTTAAAACTCCGTGGGACTGATCAGTTATTATCTACATTTAAAAATTATCAGAAATTATTTAGACAAATGTTGCTGCCACAGAAAGTGTAGTAACCTTTGTGTAAGTAATAAAATTCCAAAACTGTAGAAAAATGTTGCTAGAAAATATTACTGTTGCGATTCTCAATTCAAGTTAAGACCTTTTCATTTGAGCTTGTTGTAGAGAGCTCTTTCTTCCCCATTTCTCACACCCTTTGGGCTTTTACTGCCTTTACTGTACACCCCACTGGCACACAGCAGCCAGGTGATCTCTGCCCAAATTAGATGTTCTTTCCACCTACATGTTCCCTTTGTATTTTAAATTCTGAGCAGCAGTTGCTGGCACTCCTTGTCGGTGTGCAGAGTCCTGCATCTGGGAAACAGTTTTTGCAGTTTGGAATGGAATTGGAGTAGCGACCAAGTTAAGAGAGCATTGATTTACTAAAGGTTTCCTGAGCTGTAAAATACTGACTACTCCATACTCCCAAGAAACCCCTTTTGCCTTACCTTGCTCCCAAGCAGTATGGAACTGGAATAGAATGATTCTCTGCCTGTTCCTGTTTCTCCAGGCTCTCGTTCTTCATCAAGAAACCTTCACAAAGTAGGCACTGACAGCATGCAGAGCAGTATTGGGTGCTTGCCACCTGTCAGCACTAAACCAGCTACATCACAGGCTTTGGCACGAAGGCAAGCATTTTGAGGCTGCACCTGAGCCCTTTGCATCAATTTCACATTTCCTTAGAAAGCCATTGATGAAAATCCAGACTAGAACATGCACTGGGGGTTAAACGGTCTACTTTTCATCCATTTTCCTGGTCTGTGGTGTATGTACCTGCTTTCATACCTTCAGACGCGTGTTATCCACTGGGACGAGAGTTGTTTCAGTCCAGAGCCACCTGGGTGATTCTTTGCAGCAGTGATGCTCCTTCACAAAGTGCTGGAGCCAGCTGTTCTGCGTGCAAGACGCTGAAGCAGAACAAGGCCAGGTGGACAGAGACATCCTTCAGAGAAGACAGCTTGGGAAGTCTGTCAGATTCCAGCTTTTTCAGTTTTGTACCTTAGACCTATTAATGCTCCTCAAAACATTTCCCAGGATTACAGTATTTCATGTGGGTGTATGATCCAAAGGGACAGATTCCTTACTGGGAAAGGAATGGGCAAGTTCTTTTTAGCCCAAAACACTTGGGCTCTTCTGTTAATGTTTTGTTTCGGAAGAGAACATATCTAGTGATCATCTCCGCCTTCTGGGGAGGGAAGTTTCAAGCAGTAACTGGCGGAAGTAATTCTCCCTTGTCTTGAAGTAACTTTCACAGTTCATTCAGTGCTGCTGCATGAAGTGGTTTCTGACATTGGCCATTATTCTTGCTCCCTCTCTTCACCCAAACACAATCCCTTGTCCTTTGAGTGGCAGTGGCCTAAGTGCTTTGAGAGAATTCCTTATTTTGGTGGGCTTATGCTATGGAGACCATTGGTCTCTTCCCACATATTTCACACCAGAAGAATGTCCAGTGTTGCTGAGCTGTCACTAAGGATCTGATTAATTTATCACTTGACAACTAGTGGCAGCTTCTCTGCACAACAGATGTTTGACAACTGCACAGTTGCCACTTTGCTGTCTCCACCCTGACACCAGACACTCTACCTTGGCTAAGACACAGTCACAAGGGCCAAAGATGCTTTAACCAACTGAGCTGATCTCAGGGTCGCCCAGAAATAACATTGTAACCTTGAACTTTTTTGTTAACTTCTCTTTGCTTCCTCCAAGTTGCTTCTTTCAGAGTTACTGCAGGAGATGGTGTGTGACAGAGTCATTAATTGTTTTGCTTCAGTTTTTCCAGTGTGTCTCTCACCAGCTGTAAATGGTGAGATGTAGGGTAACCTTATGAGTGTGTCTGACTGTCAATTCAAGGCCACTTCAAATAAGTGCTTCAGCACAAAATGGAAGAGTGCTGATGTTAAATGAGATGACTAAGCAGAGGGAACACATTCAGAGTAGTCAGACTTCGTTTTTGTGTGGAACTTATCAAGGAAGATGCAGTAATGGACAAAGGTGTGAAGAAGTTGTATTTGAAGCTCGCCCAAGGATACCCTGGAAAAAGGAGACAGCTAAAAAATAAACTACAAGAAAAAAAGGCCATCCAAGTGGGAGAGATCCCTGAACCGCAGAAACACAGAAATAAAGCCACCACCCCCTTAAAGCTGTACAAGAGTGAAATAGACTACAAAAGTTGGTCTAATATTTTTACTTAATTTTAAATTCTGTATTAAAAATTAATACATTAAACTCTTATAAAAGTAAGGCACATGCAAAACATGTTGTGCAACTTCTGACTTCCAACTCTTTTATAAACTAACAAGCATTATTTTAATTTGGCATTTCTAAAGAGTCATTTTTCCCATGCAGGATATGTGAAATAGGTTAAGTTTGACATTGCACCAGTTAAATCTAGATTCTGTGCTTTCTGTACTACAGTAAGCAGAGATGGTCATATCGTACAATAATACAAAATAAAAACCAACTCAAGTACAGATTCTTAAGGTGATGACCAACATACAAAATTTAAGAACGTGAAGTTACATCCATTATAATACATCAATAATCTTATTCAGTACATGATGATTTGGCAACTCCAGTCTGTGTAATGCCAGTGTGCAGTTCCTAGTTATCAGTGTCATACGATGCTGAAGACCATGGAAAGATACTGCTCGTAGGACACCTGGATCCAGCCATCTTGATCAGTGTCGTATCGTCGGAACACATCGGTCAGCCTCTGAGGAGGAGGGAAAAAAAATATACATTTTTGTTTGTCAGGAATGTTCAGACTGCCATGTATTCCCCCTGCCAGCTGGCTTCTACAGCTCTGTGAAACCCTTTCTGTTCATCCCCTCTGTAGCCATTTCACAGTCTTGTGTGTATAAAGACAGCTCTGCCAATAATGATACAACACCCAAGTCTATCTCTAGGCACTTCTTTATAGACCAGACAGCTTTTCATAACTGGCTTTAAAGCGGGGGTAAAAACAATGCTGCATTTGAGAGTCATCTGGAAACAGAATCTCAACACATACCTTGTGCACTTCTCACCTTCTAGGCAAATATGCTTTGTGTATCATTGGTATCTGAGCTGTCTCTGTATAACCCCAGAGATGCCAGGCAGTACATACAGTGGACCAGAATAACCACCAGCATGGTTTCAGTAATGTCAGCTGAATGAAATTCCATTTCAAAGCCCTTTTTATTAGAGTTCAAGTTTATAACTAACTATAATTGCCTTATATTATAATTGAGTATCAAGGTAACTGATGTTTCAAAGAAATTACAGTTACAGACATAAAGGTAAAAGGAGAAGAACAAGACACAAGACACCTGAGTGCAAATAACAGGGATACTACTTTTATAGGATACTGCTTTCCCTCCATGTCTGCATATCAAAAGATACCTTAAGATATTCTTGCAGTGCTGGCCAGCAGAAAAAGCAGCAGACTTTTTCCTATTCTACTAAAACTCAGCTTGTCCACTCCTACAGTTTCCCAACTTTTCCACAAAATTTTATATACATTTCAGAAAAGTCAGTAACCTTTGAGAAACCTTAAGCAATAAGGTGAGGAATCACCCAGTGACTGATTTTTAAACAAAGAAATACACCTGTAAATCTACAGTACTCTCTCTCAAAGGTTTTTGTTGGTTTGTTTGAAATGTCTTTTATTACCATTGCCCCTGAAGGTCCTGCTGTGATGAAAGACTGAGTAATTCAGCTACTAGGTCAAACTCCTTTAATCAGAACCTTAAACACAGAGATACACAAAAAAGTTGTAATTCAGATTATGAGAATTATGGGCACCATGGGACATGACACGCTCCACTTTTGACACTCAAGCTCCAGAAGAAGTGTGTGTATTAAACTAATGGAGACAGTGTTATGTGTTTTCCTTTTAAAACACAGAGACTATTTTACATTTTTTTGCCCCTCCCAATTGTCTCAGATTTACTTGTGATGCAAATGGATAAGTAATGAAGACCAGTATATGAAGATGTTTCTAGCTCCTCTCGTATACTTAGTTCAAATGGTTTATTATAAAGAAACCTTTTATTGTTCTAGATCCACTGTGAGAACCATAAAAGCTTAAGAAAAGGTAATTTTTTTTTCAATTGGCATTAAAGCACATCCCATTTCTTACCTGTAAAACAACACAGCACTGAATAAAGTCATCAAAAGCAACTTGTCCTCTTCCTTGTCTGTCAAATTTCCGAATAAGGATATCGTAGAATTGATCCGATAGTCGGTAACCTTGGAAAAAGAGAAATGCTTTAAAAGGTTTCAAATACCACAGTCCTTCTATAGAAAGAACAAAGCTATTCAGCAGGCATGTGTCACTAAATGAGAAAAGAGTGAGGAGTTAAAACAGAATTTTTTTTCTAAATATCTGTTATAAAAGGCATGCAATAAAACCATGCTTAATAATAATTATACCCAGAGTCACAGTAAATATAATTTCTGATTAAGGTGACTAGTTGGTTTAGGGCTGCAGCTCAAGTCTTTACAAGTGAAGTCACTGGGATGGGATTTCTTTTGCTGGCTCTGTTTTAAAAAGTGGCAAGCTGTATCAAGTACCTTGGAAGTTCAGACATTTGCCTGAAGCGCTGGTAGCGCGCTCAGAGCAGAGAGAGGAGGCTGGAACTAGATGTGTCAGTACATGTGTGGGATGTTTTCTTTTTTTTTCCATTAAAGGGAAGAGCTTTAAAAAAGAAAATGTGCTTGTGGCATGGACATCATTAAAAGGAACCTTACACCTAAAAAGGTAGCTGCCCTTCACCTGCCTCATATTTAGTCACATTTGCCAGAGCAGTGAAGCCCTAACAATAAGAAGCTGATTTGATGACATAACCCAATCATAAAAACTGTAATTACAAATGAATTACCAAAACCTGTTAGTGCTTGCTTTAGTTCATTTTTGTCAATCATTCCAGAATTGTCTCTGTCATACGTTCGAAAGACGTTCTGCCAGTCTGTGATGTACTTCCAGACTCCCGTGAATTCATTGAAGTTCACACCACCTTTGTTTTCTCTGTCAAACATACCTGAAATAAAAAATAAGAAACCCATATAAAACCTGAGTCCTACTACTCCTCAGCAAGGATTTTGCCAGTATTTTAAGAAGACAGCAAGAGCACTTTGTGTAGGGCACTGAAGACAGAAATTGCTAAAATAAAAGTGATATTTTGGAAAAAATAAGAAAAAGCAAGTAGTCATCCACTGAAGGAGAAAGATAAAGGAAGGTGAAAAATTACCAGAATGAATTGCAGAAAGTTTATTTTTCCAGGGTTTTCCTTTTCAGTTTGAAAATATTTGAAATCATCCAGTGATCAATTAAAATGGGCAGGGGAGTGGGTTGTTCTTTTCTAACGACACATTAAAAAGTCTTAAGTCTATTCCCTGCCAAAAGTGCTGGGATATTCACCTGCACTTACTGATACTGTCATCTTTATACAAAAAGCATGTCACACAGCAGTGGAATTCAGAGCTGAACACTTATTGAAAACAAAGCAAAAAATTTAGTCCTTGGATTTATCAACTGTGTGATAGAAAAGAGTTATTGTGCTTGAATTTTTATCCTATTCTATCACCACCATCTTCCACATTACTGGCAATTATTTTAGGACACCTAACAGAATTCAACATTTTAACGCTTGTGTTTGGTATTTCTGGAGCGAAACACAGGATTAAAATGCAAAACAGGAAAAACTACTTACAAAGACGAGCTATATAACATCTTTTTAGAATATTCAATATGGCAACTTCTCCATGCATAAATTACATTCACTATCTATTCAGTTTGTCAGTAAATTTTCTCAGGCTACTTCGACAAGTGCGCGTGTGTGCACAAAAAGGGCATCCCTGCATTCATCAAAAGGGAAAAATACTTGAGCTCGACTTACTACCACTGGACAGTCTGAGGAAAAAAAAACAGTGCAGCAATTGATAGCATTCTCAATCATCTGAATGATCACAAAACAGTATCTTCACTATTTCACATCACAGAACTACACTCACCAAGAATTGACCTGACTGTTGCTGGATTAAATGGAGTCCACGTGCCTGAAACAGAAAGAATTACTTAGTTCCTCAATACTAAGCAACACGTCAACAAAATGCAACGAACAAACAAACAAAAAACCTCTGTTAAGAAAAATTAATTCAGAGCTAGATGACATGGAGCTGCCGTATTACAAAATAAGGCTGCTTTGAACGAATTATGTTCTTGGCCGTTCAGAGATGACTTCAGACCAATGCTGTACAAGTACTACACAGAAACCAACATTTTTCAGGCTGCAACAGAAAAGCCCTAATAAATCCTGGAAGATCTAAGAAAGAATTTTTTCATCCCAGGCTGCCAGGAAGTATTGGATAGAAGGCAACATCAAAACTGAAGTAGCTCTTTTTCTACTGATGGGAGCAGAGAAGTTTTAAGTTTACAACTCAATCAAGGTCTCATATCTGTTCCTCATGGAAAACCCACCCACTCGTTTCCTGTTTACAGGACTACTCCAGGGCACTTAGTTTCTGACAGAAGTAAAAAGAAGAGGTTTCTAAAGTGGCATAACCACACAATGTGGTTATCCCACAATTTAGAGTTATCCCACCTCCACTGCTAGATCAGTCAGGCATTAGTTTAAATTAGTATTTTCAGAACAAGAAATGCTGTTGCTTGAAAGGGCCTGAGCATAACCATTTGAAGAGGAGCTTTGTACTTTGAGTGTTTAGAAGCTAGCTGCTGTGGAACAGTTTGCACTTGGTTGAGAGCATTCCTGAGTGCTAGGAGGCATTAAGCTTTAAATTAAGAGAAATATTGTGCCTCATCTAGAATTTCACCACCACTTCTCTAGAGCCTGTGAGGGAACCAGGAGGATGAAGCAGCAGATATTAATTGCAGTTGTGTGCAGGGACCACAAAGGATCAGTGAGACGAGGAGTAAAGGAATCAGTGAGAGGAGGGGCACTGCAGAGGTGTTGGCAGTGATGCAGTAGCTGACCACAGGTACCTAAGAGGAGGGCTGCGTTGGTACTGAGCTTTGCTGGACCAAGCTGCAGTGGTGTCAGTCTACAGGTGCAGCAATGGGGGAAAACCCTGTACTGTAGGCAGGACACATGACTATTTGCACATAAAGAGAAATGTAAGCAGAGAAAGAAAAGGTGGCTCTGAAAATGCTTAAGCAGTATTTTAGACAGTACCTTAGAGTTGTATGTCTCCTGACAAAAGTAAAAAATAATGAAATTATTAATAGGGTGCCAGCATTTAACTCTGAACAGAAGAGGAGGAAAAAGTGAAAATACAGTGAAAAAAGTGAAATAAGTTAACTTATTTCATGTTGAAGTATTCAAGAGACTCATACAGATGCCACAGAGTGAAATCTGAGCAACTCCAGAGCTGAAGAACTGTACTGATTTCAGCCTATTCCAACAAACAGTAAAAGACTGTTCCTGCCTCCTCTCCTGACTCTACTGTCAATTCACACAGCAGCACAGAAGGAAACAAGAAGGAAGCATAGGATTTTATTGTGCAAACAGCACAAATGTGTTGATCACTCCCTTCCATAGAAGCATACTATTATTTGCATAAACTTGTCTTGTTGAAAATGTCAAAATGTCAAAACCACACTGAGCTTCAAATTTTAATAAGCACTATGCAGACTTTTAAAAATGTTTTAGAAATAAACACATAACATTCTTTTGGCCCATCTTAAATTGCAGGACAGCTATGCACAACCATCCACTAGAGCATATGTTCTGAAAAGAATATAGTGAATTGAATGACTTTGATGTACAAGATCTAGAATCTCTTGGAATGAAGGAAGCTTCCATCTCTGTAAATATTTTGTCTAACGCTCTGTAAGCATTCTTCATAACTGCAAAGCACTGCAACTGCTAATCTACACTGCAAATAAGGAAAGAAAAGGGTTCAGATAATCATCACTGCCTATTACCCTTAAATTTAATCAGATGAGAAGATATTTAAATTATATGAAGTTTAAAACAGCAGATAAAGCCAGGTTCCCACAGTTCTAAACAGCACTGTAATCTAAGTGAAGATGGTGACTTAATCAATTTAACTCAGCTTTTCCTAAAGCTTTTATTCAAAATAATATTTTAGTTATGGATCAGGTCTGGCAGGCACAATACACTGCTCTTAATTTTTCAGATACATTATTAAATGAATATTCTAGTAAATCCAGTTCAGTTACTAGAGTGCAATTTTACTAAATAGAGCCATCCAAATTTATTTTAAGTCAGGCAATTACTGACAACAAGGGGCCTTTCAGCCTGTGTGCACTGCAGCTCACATCAGCTTAAATCTTTCTCAGTCACAAAGCACAGGAAGGATAAAGGAATTAAACCCTGAGAGAAGAAGAACTTGATACAAACTCAAAGGTGCATAAACAACCTCAATATGCCATTTTTCAGATTCCTAAGTAGAAACAAACCCACAAAGTACAACCCTACCCACACTGAGTCATAAGAAGAAAGTAAAAATAGGCTACTGGAAAAAAAAGTTCATTTTTAATTGACCATACCCTAGTTATTCTTTGAGTATTAATACAGGGAACTGACAGACTACCAAAAGGTTTTAGTACTAGATCTAGACCTTTCTACACCTCAAATATGCCTCATTTGGGGAAAAAAAAAATTCCTATCTTCAATTCCTGTACTATACTGAATGAAAAGATTTTATGTGCAGTAAAAAGCCTGGTTGTAAACAGCTGATCTTTGTCCAGGTTTATACACTGATTCTGGTTAAAAAGCAAAGGTTCAGTAGTGATGAGTGAGGAATATAAAAATAACTGGTTATGATTTCCAGGAAGCTGAGATGGAAAAAAAAAAAAAAAGGGATGCCTTCATTCCCAAAAATAGAAATCAGTAACATTTACAACAGATACTCAGATTAAAACAAAAAATCAGGAGGATTGTCCTTTTTTTTTTCTTCCCCTCCCCAGCCTTTTGCTGTAGATTAGATAGGATTAATCAGTGGTAAGGACATGCCTCAGTTCAAAGAATAATGGCATCAAGTGAGCAGTCTCACAAGAAATTTAACATTAAGTTTACAGTGAACTATCTCATGACTCATTTACAGACTTACCATTGGATAATGCCTGCTGAAGTTCATTATCAGATATAATTCCACTCCTGTCTTTATCAACTCTGGGGGAAAAAAAAGGTGGTAAGCTTTAAATGGCTGAATTTAACAGGTTCCACTCACAGAAGACTTGAACATTCTGGTTCTTACTCACCAGATAAGATTAACCTTTTCCTGAAAAGTCACTAATTGCACTTAACTTGGTCAACCATTCACAGTTACTGCAAATTTAACCCTTCATTCAGACTGAGGAGACATTCTGGAACAAAATAAAAGCTACAAAGAAAACTGCAAGATTTACTTATGAGTGAAGAGACACACAGAGAAACACACACTGGCAATAAAACAGTCTGGACATACTCTGCAAAAGACAGTATTTTTATTTATTTATTTTTAAGAGAACTGCAGAGCACACCATGCTAGTTAAATCCACAAAACGGCTATGTTACAGTAATAAGCTGTTTGTTTCCCAAACTGGAGTGACAGGTTTGGCACCCAGATTCCCTCAGTAAGATCTTGGCAATGGAGAGAGTCATTAATGTGACCAAAGTACTGAAAGACTCAATTGGCTGCAGGGCCTTGAGCCCTCTCAAAGGGGTTCAAAGAGGAAAAAGCACAGGCAGGTTCCAGCTTCCATTGAGTCTTCACAGTCCTAGAGAATCTAGCTCTATGCCAAAATTAAAAAAATAAGTAATTTCTGCCCAAATAAAGCAGGATCTTGCCTTCTTTAGAAGGGTATCTGAAAGCGGTGGGGACTTTATTCCATACAAAGACCTCCCGCTTGGACTGACAGTTTTTATTTTCTCTCATTCCTACCGTTCCAAAGCAGAGTCCTGCTCAGTTGATCCCTCTTCGCGGAAGCTGATTTTTTTCCCTTTAGTCCTTCTTGTCTTTTTCTAAACATTTTCAGTTCATTCTATTGCTCCCTTCCCCATCTCCAAAATTATGTAAGTCACATGCAACATGGAAATTGCAAGCATAAATTGCAAAGATTACAATAACAAAAATATATTCCCCTTTTTTATTCTCTATTTCTTTTCTCGGTATTCTGAACATTTTTTACCTTTTATGAGCTCCTACTAAGTGCTAAGCTGATATTTTAATGAAAATGCATTATGACCTAGTTATCCTGCTCCTGAGCATCATCAGTCAGCACATTCATTTTATAAATAAAATTACGTAAAGTTAAAATGGGTTTTCCCTTATGGACATCAAGTACCTACCCTGGATTTCACCTGTCATACAGTGAGCATGATCTGGCCATGACAGGCCAATAGGACCCGGTCATTCAGGACTGTAAGGTGCTCCTGCAAGGCTTCATAGGCCTCATTTACTGCAGGAATCAAAAAACCTCATTGGACCATTCACCCTCTTTTCATAGAATCCTAGAGCAGTTTGGGTTGGAAGGGACCTTTAAGATCATCTAGATCCACCCTCCTTGCCATGGGCATGGACACCATCCAGTAGACCAGGTTGCTCAGAGCTCCATCCAGCCTGGCCTTGAACACTTCTAGGGATGGGGCATCCACAGCTCCTCTGGGTAACCTGTTTCAGTGCCTCGCCACTCTCACAGTGAAGAATTTCCTAATATCTAATCTAGACCTACTCTGTTTTCCCCCAGTTACTCCTGAATAAAGTGAATGAAGTTCCATATGTCAGTGTGGCAGACGACCACACGCTCTTCAGGCAGTTTTCCACCCATCAAAGGACCTTCCCATTCATTCTACATTTACCGGATTCCTTGAAATGTTGAGAGTCTTTTTGGAAACTCTACAAATTACATGAATTGCATCGGCTCTAGCCATCATATCCATACCCAATTCTTATCAAACATATTCCAGGATTTATACGGTAGTTTTCCAGACAGAAATACTTTCAACAAAAGCCATGCCACTCCTACATTAAGTCTACCTAACTACAACATTTAAGATGGTGTCTATTCATTTTCTTGGTGCAGAAGTCAGGCTGCTGATCTGTTTCTTTCTGGACCCCTTAAAAAAAGAAATGGCCTCACGCCTGCTCCCTCTGAGTGCTCAGATGAAGTTTTACAGAAGGCTGGGTAGGTAAGCTGCCGCATTCCTGAGTCACTCAGTAAATACTAGCCAGTTTTAGCAACTTCTGTTTGTCCACTGCTTAACCTCTTCTTGCTGTCACTAGTGTCACAGGATCTGTCTTGACTCATCTCCCATAAAAACGGATCCAACGTAGGCACCTCCCCGGTTTCCTCGACATGACACACAAGAGTAAAATCTCCTTTGGCTTCTTTACTGCTACAATCTCGACATTGTGTTTGTTTAACACAGGCTTGCTGACTCCCTTGCGGGTCCCTCTGCTCCAGGTGAATTCAAGAGAATATTTCACAGAATCACAGAATCAACTAGGCTGGAAAAGATCTCCGAGATCATCGAGTCCAACCTTAGACCGAACACCACCATGTGAACTAGACCACGGCACTACGTGCCACGTCCAGTCTTCCCTTGAACACCTACAGGGACGGTGACTCCGCCCAAAACATCCAACAATACTGACGTCCCGATGTCTGATCGCCCTTTCCGCGAAGAAAATCCTTCTAATGTCCAACCCAAACCTCCCCTGGCGCAGCTTAAGACAACGTCCTCTCGCTCTAAACCTAATGAATTTGTCGGTAGCTTTGAAGTCTTCCACTAGGCGTTTATCAGATTCCTTTTTACAAGCCTTCCCGTACTGCCGCACTGATCCTCCAGCCTTAATCCTTTCTGGATCCTCAGGTCAACAATCACTTCAGTGTTTCCACGGCTACCTTCTCGCCCCCGTCAGTCCCCTTCGCAGAGCCGCACTCGCTCCTCCTCGCCCCTTCCTCACAGCTCCCCCCGAGGCTGCCCCCACAGGGACACCACCGCGGCGTTTGCCGCTGGACGCCCGCATTCCCGCGGCTGCTTCCGGGCGCCTCCCAGGGCCCGCTCCTTCCCCCGCCAGCCCCGTTCCCAGCCCGGGGTGGGGGTGGGGGGGGGCTGCGTCGGCGGTCTCACCTCTGGAAGACGTTCCACAGGAAGGCGGGGTCGGGCAGGGGGGCGCCGCCGCCGTTGGGCCGGTGCTGGTAGCCCGCCGCCATCGCCCTGCCGCTGCCGCCCGTGACGCACCGCGGCGGTGACGGCGCCAAACCCCGCCCCGCCCCGGGGAACCCCGAGCTCTTCCCGCCGGGATCGCTCCCGCGGCGGCGCGCGAGGGGAATTCTGCCGCCTCCGGCCCCGCCCCCTGCGGCTGGAGCCGAGCGCGGCTCTGCCCCCCGCCACCCACCCGCCTTCTCCTCTGAGCCACCGTGCGCTGCCAAAGGTTCCCGCAAAGTCAGGGGCCGTCCCCGCGACCGATCCCTGCGGAGTCCCCGCTCAGGGAGCTGGCTTGTCCTGGAGGGGAAACAGCATAAATTTAATATCCAAGCCTCTGCAGGGATTACTGCTGCAGGGGAAGAAGGGGCTATAGGGAGAAGCAAAGCCCGATGGACCGATTCCCTTACGCGAAGATCGAAAGCACGCGGGACTAGAATTTCAAGTACAGGACTGAACTTGAGCAGAAGCCAAACTAGTATCATCACCTCAGTAAGTTTTAGCTGAATTCTTTACCGAGGGCTGAACACAATCACCCAAAAATCAGCCTAATTCCCCTCCCCCTACCCGCAATATCTAGGAACGGTGTACGGTCCCCTGGGACCTGGAGCGCCTCCAGGGCTCGCTACAACCGCCCAAGCACAGAGATGCAAAAATGATGCTGTACTGAACCATCCTTATCCTTCGGGACATACTCCTCCTGTCAGTGAAGAAAGCCACACTCTTTGTCCAAATTGCTGACCTCGCATGTATCTCTTCTGGGGTAGTGAGGAGTCGGTGAGAGGGCTGGAATGGCAGAAAGTCTGGGTGTTCACGGGCCAAAGGAGTCACATACACAAACTCCAGAATGTTAATTAAAACAATGTAGGCTCATGTCTTCCTTGGACTTACCTCTGACAGCTCTGTTCAGGTATAACAGTATTTCTGAATCCACAATTGTCTAGTACTATTTTATAATTAAAACTTTATAATCCAAAAATACTGTGGAAATAAAACCCAGTATCTTGTGTGTTCAGAAAACTATTAAATCCAATATTTATTCACACAACAGGAAAAAAGACATCTGTATATCTATAAGGATGCAAAGAATCATAGCTCAACGCAGAAATCATTTAACATTTTATTGAACTGGTGGTGCTTTATGTGCTGTTTTTAGTGAATCAATGAAAAAAATTGTACCTTATGTCTTTATTTATTCAACCTATAATCAAATTGCACTGTAGCAATTTCTTTCAGTTCCTTAATTCAGAAAACTGATTTCATAATTAATTTTTCTGCAATAAACTATTTTACACCAAATTAAGTACATACACAAAATATAATGTGAAAGTGAGTTGAGGACATTAACACTCAGTGCAGTGCTATATAAAGATAGTTCTAAAGGAGCCTGTTTAGGTATTGTAAGCGTTGTATGTTAGTATATCCAGCACTAATACAGCTCTGCAGGTTTTGGTATAAGTATCTTTATATAGCATTGCAGTGCACTGTTCAAACATACTCCACAACAAAAAAGTATCTGCTGGCAGCAAAAACAGCTGTAACAAATGGGTCAGTAAAAAAACCCCCATGCTGTTAAAAGCTTCGTTCTTCAAGCATAACCCTTAATCCATCTTCTTTCAGAAATCTTACTACATTTCCTCACATCCAAGTCTTTAGAAACATGCCTAGCAAGTATCAATGTACATTGAACTTCACTTGAGATAGCATTGCCAAATTTGTCCTCAAATATTTCAAATCTGTTGATCCCAGAGCAGTAATGACACACAAACACAGAGTTGTCAATTACTTAAGAAGTTTTGGCACAGTTAAGGTAGGAACTGTAATTTCTTTAAAAATTGGCACATAGTTTGGATTCGGTTGGCTTGGACCTTGATCCAAAGTCTCAATGATAGTCTGCTTCATATCCCTGCTGGCATCACCTCTCACTGTCAGCAAAGCTGCAATATGGTCATCCCTGCCAAAGGAAAATGGTAAAACTGGCATTAGGAAACTTTGCAAAGTAAGAGTTTGTCAGAAACAGCACTTAGTTGGCAATCCTTTCACTCAGTTTCAGCATGTACTTTAATCCTTAATCAGATATCTAGTCATTCAGAACTGGCTTTTCCAGCTCAATATAAAGCACTGTTTTGTTGCTTTTAGGACTCTAAAACCTATTTTATTCTCCCAAAACACAGAATTGAAGTATTTTAATTATTCCTCTGCTGTACCACTGAGTACTTAAACACATATAACTCCTAGGCCAGTTTGCATACATTTTACATTACCATTATTTTTCACAAGGAGGTGGTTACATTTTAAAATATGAAAAATATGAACACATTTTCACATTGTTTTAAAATTTGCCCAAGACCCAAAGAAACTACAATTGTTATCTGTCTGTCTATCTATCTATCTATCTATCTATCTATCTATCTATCTATCTATCTATCTATCTATCTATCTATCTCACAGTGGCCCAGGGTAATCACCAGGGATGAGTTCCCCCCAAAGCCATGCCCATCAATCAGCACAAGGGTCCAGCTCTTCTCCCCTCCCTGAGGGATCCACCACTCCTCTCACACAAAGCTTCTCTGTCCAAAACCTTCTTTTGCATTTGAGAAAGTTTCCTTAATGAAACCTGAATTGAAACCAATATTTCTTTACAGAAAGTTCCTCTGCTAACATATCTGCTCATTTTGTGGAAAAATTATCCAGCAGTAACTCGTCAACACCTACAGTTTCTATTTAATTAATTTATTTAATTCTCACAAGCCAATCTGTCTTCCTTTTTACATCTACATGAGTATTAACAGACTCTTTAAAAGAAATAGATATGAAAAGAATTTTTCCAAGACAAACAGAATTTAGACATTTTAGTGCTTCCATCAATACCCATGTATTCACATTGAAGTTGGAGTATCATACAAACAAAGCAGGCAGCCCCATCTTGACTGCCAAGCACAGAAAGCAGCAAATGGAGCACATTCCCTGACCACTGTCCTTCCATTCACTGAACAGGACAAAGGTCTCCAGGAAAATAGCAAGATGAACTCAGCTCATTAAAAACTGTATGAAAATGTATATCCTGAAGGCATGTTAAATGAGGCTTACCCAGGCAACTTTGAGTCTCTGCTTCCTTAGAATTTTAGCGCTTAACCTTACAGCCCCAGCATTTCTTTAATGCAATTAAACAGAGGTATAGATACAATGTATTGCTTTAGTTATCGTCTAGCCCAGAGAACGAAAATGCCTGAGACAGATAAAGAATTCTGTAGGTAGTTTTCATTTTGATCTCCAGTGTCTCTCTACACTGCCATCCTTTTGACATGCTCCTACTAGCAGGTGCTATGTTCTTCCGTATCTAATTGTACTGGGAAGGGCTGGTAACACACTATTTTTAAAGAAACACTTCAGATTTGTGATTTAAAAAACCCCACACACATAATCCATAAACATCCCTACTAGTAAATACCCTAAATACACCTAGGTAACCATGTCAATATTAAACTTAAGCCATGCCTGAATACAGAGTACACCCAATTTTCCCCGGTGCATTTAATTCACTTTATGCAACCTTGTACATTTGAGTTCAATTTAAAACTTATACAGGCAACACAAGGTATAAAAAGAAGATTAGTTCATCCAACTACTACACATGTTTTTGCCTTCCACCTAGTTATCAGCACATTATTGTGACGTGTGAATATTACCCTCTTATTACTTCAATAGCAATTTTACATATAAAAGTGAAATTAATAGCTAACCTCAAAAGGCGTACTGTGCTTAATTTCATTTCACTCTCTGAATCATCCTTTTCACTATACAATTTTTCCTCTAACTAAACTAAGAGAATCAGAGGTGTAATTATAGATCACAGATTAGCTACTCAACATTTGCTAGTAGTTAAAATGGGGTAGACATTAAACGCAAGTTGACTCCAGAGGAAGCTGCTGCTCCTGTCATTTGTAGAAGAGTTTGCTGTGAAACATTAATATTTATGAAGTCAAGGCTAAAGCTTACCATGCTTGTGGCCAATTTTGGAGGGCTCTCCCAAAGCAGGACATCCTACCACCACTGAAACCACTGCCAGGAGGATCTGGGAGAGGATGAATCCCCTCAGGTTCTGTAGCTTGCCTGATTCAACTACCTCAAATGGAAGATCCTGGAAACATGGTCATGTTAACATTTCTGGTTCTACACGTACTGACTTCTGTGTTCATGTGGCAACAGCTTGTCTCCTTCCCTGAATGAACCATCACAGAGAGGACACAAAGCCCAGACAGACCATACACTACTCACACCTCTGCTTCAAACTTGATCTACTTGGAGCAAGGAACGGCAGTTTTGGGACTCAGGAGCCAAATGACAATTCACCCTATTTCTCCTATTTTCCTTGCTGTTTTGCAGCAATGAATAATGCTATCTTCAGGAAATGGAAGTGAAAGCTACTCTGTTCTTGTCAGAATAATAATGGATATTGTGTTGGCAACTACTCTCCCGTGCTGCACAACTGCATAAATAAAAGGAATTGGGAAAAGGCAACAGTATTAAAAGTAAATAAAGTGGATAAACTCACCTGCTTGCAAATAAGTGACAACCTCTTTTGTTTGGTATTTCAGCCTGAGCAACAAGAACAGGATAAACATTATGTCTAAATCAGAAGTGAGTCAAGTCCACTGATCCTCCTCTGTGGAGAGAGGTTGTGAGGGAGAAGCACTGGCTGTTCAGGGCAGGTCAAAGCAGAAACATGCAGCTTATAAGATGTTGAGTACCTCTACACAGGGTTATACAAACAGACTGAAAGATGGCCTTTGTCAAATCTCAGGTTTAGGTCAGTGCTGGGAAATCAGCTTTGGCCTCACTATTGTTACAAACAGAAGGAAAGATGCCAATGAGCATTAAAGTATTTCCTCCCTATGACTTGGTTTCATGTAGGGTTTCTATTCACAGACGCCACACAGATTCAAGCAGGGAAGGCTGGCCTTCTTTTCCAGTTAGAAAATGGATCATATTTGGAAAATATCCCTCTACAGAGCATTAACTGTGAATCAGGGTGCAGCTCCTACTTGTGATGAGCTATCAACCAACGAGCCAGACAGAGAGAGCAACCCGAATTCTGGGCTCGTGGGATGCAAGCTCTGGTGTGGATACCTGACTGCAGAATGAGTTGTTCAAGACAAGAAGAGACTTCAGAAGGTGGTCCCTAATGATAGAGGTCTCTAGTGAGACAGCTGGTAAGTACCAGTAACTTCATGCACTACATTTACAATCTTTCAGAACTACAGAAGGACCCTACACTTTTCTAAGCAGCACTTACAGCACAGATCCGACTCTTGGCAATGTCTCCACATTCACTACCCAACACTGACAGTGCTTCTCTCACCTTCCAGAGAGACACATCTGCTTTTGTATCCAAAACCTGTTTTATGAAGGACTCCAAGATTCTACACACATATTCCCGGGAGAGCAAAGGTACCAAAAGGTATGTTCTCTGATTTCTCCTTTCCTGCAAAATCAAAAGCATTCAGTCTTTTTTGGCATTGGTTGGTAGTTATTAAATAAAACATTTTCTTGCTGTTTACACTGCAGGGAACCTTGATTATTTTTCATATTCACTGTGCCTGCCCAAAATCCATACAGTGTGTTAAGACTGGATCATTTGGCACTTGCATTAAAATACACATTGAAAGAATCATAAAAAATAAACCAAATCAATTAAGGGCATCTAATACACCTGACCATGAACTGGATCTAAAAACAGTTAAAAAACCTGAAAGAATATCTTGCTTTTTATTCAGCCCTCTGTTTCCATATAAAAGACCCCCATGAACACATTACTCAGTTAAACAAACTAAATACACCATTTCATCTGCAAAACCAACCAACTGTAAAAGCAGAGAAATGCTCTTTTTCCTGTCTTTATACTAACAGTAGCTATTATATATAACAATGTCTAGATAAAAATAATACAAATAATATGTAATTATTTCTGAAGACAAGTTTATCTCCAAGAGGAATTCAATTTCAAGAGGAATGCTATACGTAAACACATTCATCCACTTTACCATTGGACAACCCAAATACATTGTGAATTATATATTATATACCTTTATTCTGGAAGGCAAACAATGTCCATATCGATTCTATAGATGCAATCAACTATGAGGATCACAGCCACATCTTTTCTTTACTCATGAGGAGCACAGTGAATGTCTGCTCTGACATATTTATCACGGGAAGTCTGAGCCTACTACTCCACCAAATTCCCTACATATTTCTTTGAACTCTTAAAGAGGAAGTTACCATAAGGCAGGAATGGAGGGCTTACAATTTCAGCCATAGTATTTCAAAATGCTACCAATTTTGTCAGCAAGTTTTTCTTAACTGTAAGTGGTCAGTGTTCAAGAGGTCTGTGACATTAATGATTAAGGACACAGTTATTTTTCAACCAAAGTTTTTGTGATTACTGGTATATATAGCTCAACACTTCTTTTTCAGGCTGCTTAAACACACAAACCAAACCCTGCATGTTTCTGTTCACTTGTACATTGCTCTACAGTTTTTTCTCCACAAGCTGATTAATGAAATTACTGTGATATAAACACTGAGAGAGCAGACATATTGGTTAAAGCACAAAATAAGAAACAGGATCCTCAGATTACACATCAAGCTCTGCCCTGATTTGTGCTGTAATCTTAGGAAAGTAATTGAGAGACCAGCACTGGCTTTAATGCAGAGATCTAACCACCTCTGAAATCAATTTATACTTCCCCATATGTACACAGGTCACGAAAGCTCATTGTTTTCCATAAATTATATAAGATTATAGAAGTTTGGAGGAGTTTTCCCTAGTAATATGAAAAAGTATTCACTGCAATAATGTGGACAGCAATACTAAGTGTTACCTGTTTATTTCAGGGAAAATTAGTAAGCAACTTAATGCTTCCAAGGTCGCTGAGATGCAGCTAATATTCCAAATGTACTTGCCTTTGATTTTCCTGCAGCAAAATGGGAGCAGTTATCAACACTGCTGATACCTTTAACTTGCATTACACAGTAGCACTTAATTGCATTGTATGTGAAATTCTGCAAGTAACAATAATGTCAATAGAAAAGGCAAAATGTTTCAGAAAAGCAGGAGTGTTCAAATGCATGTAAGTGCAACATGCTGACAGAAATGTTACTCATTAATATGTATTAGGCAAGCAAATATCTTTGGATGAAGAATGCTATGAAAACATTATCACCATCAACATACTTGTCCCTGTAGAGTATTTCTCTGTGAGCCATATTAGGAAACTTCTACTAATCCAAACCTCTGGAGGTATTTTAGCTACTAATCTGGATGAATTAGGTCACTCCTGCTCAGTTATTCATTACGTGATAGAATTTTCTTCCCTGAACTCTCTGAACAAAACTTTTCATTTACAAAGGTCTTAATACGAATTTTGCCCAGAGTATTTTCAACGACTGCAAGTGGAGAAAAAATTTCCCTGAAAATTAATTCCTTTTGCCTGCTTGGAAGTTCTACCTCCTTACCAGTTCCAGCCCCACTTTCCCCAGGTTTCAATCAAATCTCAGATGTAGTTTTATAGCATAAGAGGATGAAGCCAGAAACCATGTACTGCACAGGCTGAGGTGGATGCACAAGGATGCACAGGTGATCCTCAATGCCAGCAACCAGCAAGTTTCCCAGTGTACATCCAGCCTTGGAGCACAGGAACACCCACCTGTATTTAATGACTGTTACATGAGTCAAATCCTCTGTGGAATATGCATTGTATTAAGCTCCTAATTACTAGTTTCAACTGAAAGGCTTTGACGACTGTTAAAACATTGAGAAATTGTTAAAGAAGCTTTCAAGAAATGTTATTTGTAACATTCAACAGATTATTGATTCCGCTACCAAGGAGCAGCAAAGTAACAAGAGCCCCAGCCTTAACTTAGTCAGATCCTCTCTCAATTACAAACAACAGTACACGTTATAACCACAACAAGATACAACATCCATCACCCCCGAAGAATTAACAATTCCATTAACAACCACAGACTCCCCTTTGGTACGTGGTATTTAAAATACAATTCATGAGCTCTCTAATTGATGATAGGTTATTGGATAACTCTTGTTAATTATAGCTACACAATGTCAAAATTAATGATTTTCCCACCCCCTTTCAACTTGCGAATGAATTCATAACTTATATCAAGACTCAAAAGATGTGCAATTAATATTGGCAGTAATCATTTCACAGAAGAGATTTGTTAAAGGCAGGCATGTGGACACAATTAGTGTATCAATTAATGGTGTTGTTACTTGATCTATAAATTATTGAAAATCTCATAGCTACTGCAACGAAACAAAGTAAATCCACTCCCCGTCGATGAAACAAGCTCCTGACTGTGCCCCTCTTTCATTACTCTTTAAATCAAATTTGAATTTTCACAGATTTCACAAATCTTGGCCGTGTAACCAGAAAAATAAATGAACCTATACCAACCTGACAACTTGAAATGCCTCATTACAGTGACGATGGTTTCATTATTGTTATCTGATCACAATACTTTGTTTTAAAGTTAAATAATTAAAAAAAATAATCCACCGTTATTGTTCATAGCACTTATTAATTTAAACTCAAGTTCTAATCTGGAAATGAACTTGTAAAAACTGCATCAAGATTTCCATGTGTCAGCAAAGCTGTAACTTTCACATCAATCAAAAACCTCCATTCCTCTCTCAAATTTAGCAATGATTAGTCCAAAGACTACATGCAAATGAGGTCTAAGAAGTCCAAAACAGGATTTGGGTAGCATTAGGCACCTATGATGAAAACTGAAAATGACAAAACATAACCTCCTTTAAAGGCTGCCTCCCCTAGAGGCTTTTAAACTAACTAGGTACCTCCTGTTTGATCTCAGTATGACTAGAGTTTTGCTCTTGGGTATGCAAAGGTTCTCCTTTAGATAGTTAGACAGACCCCAGTCTCTCATTAGTGTTTAAAAGATCCAGGAAATAGATGTGACTCTGCCAGAGGCCCAATCCAACAGACGTGAATGGTCCTGGAGCCACTTCAGTCCTTTTAATCAGGGGAGATAAAATGGGACAGTTAAGCTTTTTGCCATCCAGATCCCAAGAGGATCAAACTCAGATCTGCAATCACCAAGAAAGCCCTACCATGAAAGCCCCTCCTGCCCTCCAAGTGCAAGTGGGGCAATTCCTTACCTGGCATTAACCAGCCCCCTGAGCTCTCCCTCCTCAAGCACGGCTTCGGAACTTGGATATTCATCCAGTCAGAACAAAGTGCCCAGCTCACAAGAAGAGAAGGCATCTAGGTCTAGCAGAGACCTACCACATCACACCCTCTCAGAATTTTCTATTCCTACTGGCCAGTTACAGCAATCCCCAGCTTGGCACCCTGCCTGCTGTGAAATCTGCTTCCAGATGCCACGTGCTTCCCACACATTCAGTGGAAACCCATTAAAAAGGGGAATTTCACCCAAGGGGATCCTTAGCATCAACAATCATGATGCGGACTGTCAACATGCCCAAGCTCCCCTCTGTATTTGTTGCCATTTTTAAAAGTCCCTGTCATTTTGAAAATTGACTCAAAAGCCTTACTATGGGGGATACAATGAGAAATGATGTTGCAAAAAAGCCCTAAGCTTCAAATAGAAAAATTACAGAATGTAAGCGCAAGAGGAAGAAACTGAATCTCTTGAAAAGTCTCCTGCCCTTCCCCAAACAGGTGAAGATCTGCACTGAAATTTGGTAACCTGGCTCACACTTCACTGGCATCCCATTTTAGTTTTACTGCTTCAGTTAATTTTCAAGGAGGGGTTTTCCAAGGCAGTTATCAGTGTGAATTCAACATCAATGCAACACATTTCCCCCGGAGAGGTTTCTAAATCAATTTTAATTCCGATAGGCTCAAGTAAATGTTTTCAATTTGATTCAATAATCCATACACACTTATAAAATGGCTTTTCCCCCATGTACTACAAAATAAACATGGTTTATGTTTGTAACAACTTTGGCTAATAAAAAATTCTAATTTCCTATCTTGAATGATACAGACACACAATTTTTATTCACTTCTTAATGAACCAGACGACATAAACAAATGAAATAAAATCAGCATTTAAGAGCATTAGTTGTATCATTAGATCTCTAAATGCTATAATAACACATGATTTTTGTCAAACTCAAAAAACCCCAAATAACTAAATCACAAAAAAGTCCTCAATTAGAGCTTTCGAGCTTCCTAAATCTCCTGAGACTTTCTCACCATTTCCACATAGAGAGCAACGCGAAACCTCTTCAGGATGTCTTTTGAAATGTGAGCAAGTTCTCAAAAAAGGTAATTACAACAAAGTTACTACCAGATATCAGCAAGAGTAGCATGAAGATTAGGGCTGGAGGTGAGGGATGGCAGAAATATAATCTCCTCTAACAGCATCTAGTGTATTGCAAGCTCGAAAAATGGAATAAAGTGTGGAAAGGAGGGCTGTGGAGGTCAGGGTGAGACATGGGCCCTCAATGGGCAGCAATCTTCACAGCACAGGGAGCAAAAAGTGACAATCTGAGGAGGAAGGGAGGTGCCTAACTCACCTCTATTTCCATAACAGTATTTCTAAGTCAGTTAAAACTGACCCCTCTGCTGGGAGTATGACCAGGGAGTGTTTCCAGAGCCCATCAAATTCTGGATCCATCAGATCAATACTGACTGAACAAACAGCAAAATTCACACTTGATTTTTCAACAGCCTGCTTTTTGGGTTATCCAGATGATAATGTTAACATACAAAATTACAGTTTGATATTAGCATGTTAATATTGAACTTACCTACAGTACGTTAAGAGTTTCTCAGCTGCGACTCTGTAAATAGCAGGTTTTGTGTGTCTGTTCTTGTCCTTCCAACAACCCTTTAGTGTTGGAACAGGATACTGTCCTACAAACCAGCTCAGATAGATGACAGTGGAGAGAGACTGGAGAGTTGACTATGACTAGAAAGCTCAGGGTTGTAAAAACACTGTCTAAAGAGAAGTGTTTCACAGAGAACTGCTTTGCACATGACTACAAAAAGAGATGTGTCCCCAGCACATCAAAGAAATATTTGGTAAAATCTTTGCATGACCACTGTCATTTGCCCCATCTGCAGCAGAAATCAAACTATTTTCCTGTCACCCCAAAGTCAGTAGCCTATGCAATAGAGCCTAAAAGCAGCTATAAGAAACCCTAAAGGAACTTCAAACACACATGCCACCCCACTGCAGGGAGTTAAGTCCATCTCAGCAGCAGGACTTTGCATTCACACTCACTGATTAATCATGAGACTCCTCCTGGACCCTCCCTCTAACCTCTCCACGTTATTAAATTGCTAACTAATGACATTACAGTGGCTTTAACTCAAGGTAAGCACTATAACAGAAATGTACGAATCACATCATCTGAATAACCATAATTTTCTTTTCGGCCATTGTACTTAAGTAAGCTGCTTGCATTTATCTGTAACTTTATTATATTTTACATTCATACTCTACAAATCTTAGAAATTAAGCTTCATATTATTTCAACACTTCAAATAAGAAATATTAGCTTACTAGACCCTTATACAGACAAAAAGAGAGCTAAAGATTTAGCTGACACTACACAGAAGACTTATGCTGAGATAAAGAAAGAACCCTGTCCCACGCTCTAACTCCATCCCAATCCTCATCCCTTTCCAGTTATCCCTGACCTTCAGCGTGGGATATATCTGTGGGACAGACATTCCATGCAGTGCTGTAAACTGCAGAAAGCAGGAGAACCACCAAAATAGGAGATAATACAGCAAAAGAGGCCCAACCCTGCTCCGGATGGAAATGGCTGAATGGATTTTGCAGAAGAACAACAAAACACTGGAAAACGCTACAGGTGAAATTTCTGTTTATAAAGCAAAGACTAATATCTTGGGAATACTCAATTCCACTGGATAATCAAACTTACTGATTAGCAACATTAGAAACTCCATGTTAGCACTTGCTACCTGCCACAGCTCACAGTTAATGAACTTGGGGAAAAAAGAAAAAAAAAATCCCTGTTTTTCACATGTCTATCATTTATGGAGGGCTCCTTTGTTGAAAAACAGGCAAATGCATACAACTCAATGGTAAGTAAATGAGCACACAAGTTTCTTTTGACTCTCATTATGTGGGATTTGAGCAGCAAACAGTGTGGGCATTGTGTACCTTGTCTGTGTAAGAGCCCTGGGATGGCTGATGTGATCAGATGCACTCAGACTGCACAGACAATACAGAACAAGATTAATCCTGCAGATGTGCAACTGCCCTACACTGTCCCTCCCAGCTCCTCAGACACTCAGTACTTGCTGCAGGGAGCTCTGATTGCTGCCACACAACATATTTTATACTCCCTCTCAGCACTGAAGGTAATTCTCAGAATTTCCATGTGGGGGATAGAATTAGATTCTGTGCAGAGAAGCGTTCAGTTATTATGATTTATGAAAGCGTTTTCAGAAGTTGGATGCTGAATATTTTATCAACATAAACATCAAGTTGCTAAAAGAGTTGTTTGCTGTTTTCAAAAGTTTCACCCTCCAGCAGAAGAGAAAACATAGATGGTACACATCAAAAAGATGTTATCTATACTGCAAAGAAGACATTTTTTAATTTCCTGCCTGCCCCAAAAACCTGAATGATCGCACAACCAAACCACTTTCTTTATTTGCCTTAAAAATCTCTCTTAGATCACATTCTAATTTACATCAAAGTTCCCCTGTTTTTGCCTTGCCAAACTACAGCTTTTTTATCTTAAATGAATCACTTCTTCCTTGTAAGTTTAGGCCTAGAGCAGTCATAAGGTTTCTGAACCATCTTCCCAAACAAATACTCGAATTTTTTTAATTGCTGTGTCTCCTACAAACTCTAATATAGAGATTCCTGATACAAAAGGTAAAGCAAAGACAAGTAAATGTTTTGGTAGAATTGCTGCAATAAACGTTATAGCTGCCCAGAATTTCAACCAGTTATCTACAACGAGTAAAATTTGCAACACAGATATATGAGCAAAGATGAGAACTTTTTTGGCTTATCGAGATGTAAAAAATTCTCAGAAGTAAATGGCTAAATTATACATCCACAGAAAGAAACAGAATGCCAAACTCAAAAGCTCACATGAAAGTTAAAATCTTGCTGTCTCAGGTATTAAAACTATTTAGTATGATTTTTCTGTTGTTTTACTTTTTTGAGTAATTCTGTTTTCAATCTCAATTTTATGTATAGGTTTAAAACCAAATCAAAGATGGCTACACAGAACAACATGAATTACCACTAGAAATTAAAGTTTTGGGCTCCAAGTTTATCAGTATTTAAAACCATAAACAATAAAAATACTAATAAAAATCTAAGAATAAAAATTCCTACTAAAAATCTTTAAGTAACCATAAGCATCAAATTCATATTGGCCCAGTTCTCACGATTATCACTCCAAAGAACTGCCCTGCAATCTGAAGCAAAATTGTAAATACAAACATGATCTAACCCAACCGTGCATTTATCCACAGCTTCTTGATTTTGAGTTTTCCTCCTCCTCGTTTATATTTCCTTTACCAGATTACAATTAAATCTCTAGAGATTGCTGCTGAGTTCTCTATAACTTCACAAAGTGTCAGTAGGATTCAACCTCCAGTAACAGAAAGCGCATTTAGGCTCTGGTTAGTTCCAAAGAAAGTAGAAAAAAAAGCCTTTAGAAGACAATGTATTTATCAAGAGCAGAAAAAAAGTTATCTTTTTTTAAGAGTAATTTTTAAAATTGTATTTCTTTTTGTGAACCATAAACAAAATGTAAGTTTTTTCTCACATTTCAAGTATATTTCAGTAAGAGGTATTTTGATGTCAGAGAATTGAAACCCATATCCCTGTACCACAGCTCCAGTGAACTTAACAAATTCCACTTTCACTGAGCGCACAGATAACAGAAAAACCACAGATGCATAAAAGGTGGCTGATGTAGGAGCTGATTAAAGTACAAAACACATACAAATAAAGAGAAATGAGTCACTACCTTTCTTTTTGGAGTCTTTCTTTGTGCTGGTTTTAACAGCCACTTGAAGTTCTGTCTCAGTTGACATCCTATATCCTTAGTCCTCTTCACACAGATCCAGGATCTCGGTCAGGCTCATTTAGAACGTCTCTCCAAGAGAATAATTTAGCCTTTCAGATACTGTAACCCAAACAGTTCATCTCATTCATTCCTTTCGAGTGCTGTTAAGGAAGGAAACAAAGGAACAGTCATTTTCTGAGTTTAAAACATAAAAGGAAGAAAAAAAGGCAAACCATTGAGGCAATCTTACTTGGAAGAAACATATAAAGTTCTTCATCTACAGAGCCAATTGTCCACAATTTTAGATGCTTAAACACAGTTATGCCTGACTAGCCTCAAACATCTATATTTGAGATGTTCTAGCATATCTGTTGTGTCTTAGCAGGCTAGAGACACTACTCAGGGTGTACAGAAGACCAGTAGTTCTGGACCAGCAGCTGAGGGACAAAGGTTATGATCTTAGAAGTAGCTTGAAATGTCACTGAAACCAAAAATTTTTGCAAGGACTCAACTCTTAAATGCAACAATTCCAACATATAAACATTGCCAGATAGCAAGTTCAGATTTTTACTCCAGTGCTCTTTCAGTGCCTTCGTTCTCTACTTGAACAAAGACAAATGAAAAACGCATTCATTGCTCATGCTGAGAACATCATACTTTGCCACTCCTCTTGCTTATGATAATGTTTGCAGTATAAAAGAATCTGTCTCCACACAAACAAAGCTGTAATTTTTAACATCCATCTAGTAATCTTTCTTGCAAAGAACTCTGAGAATTGCTAATTAAACCTATGAAATATAAATGGGATAAGGGCAAAAAGATAACATTTAGAGAGCAAGGTACAGTTTTACATAATATGTGTTTGTTGGGGAGATACAAAAATGCACCAGCTGTGAACCCACAGCAGAAATGTGCTGGAACAGTATGAGGGAGGAAGGACTGGGAATGGCAAAGAACACACAAATAATAAACATCTAAGCAAAAGATTACTCCAATTCTTACTGCTGGTCCTTCTTGCTTTGAAGGATGACCCATCTACTCCAGCCAGTCTGTCGAGGGCAGAGGACCATACTGTCCTGAAGCCATATGTCATTATGTTTCCTCACCAAATGCATCTTCTTATTGCCCTTTCTTTTTGTGTGAAAGTTCTCATTATTAGCACAATTACAGTGAAGTCCATCTGGCCTGTCTGAACAGCTGCCCACTTATTAAATAAGCATTTAATAAAGATATTAACCCAGCATATCACCTGGTTAGCTGGCCAGAGATTAACTGCAGTTACAGTTATTTACTAATGTCCCTTCTTTGTCATTTAAGAAAGTAACAGACTGCAAACACTGAAATAATTTTGACAGTTTAAATCACTTCTCACAGTAAGGGCTGTGAAGCCCCCAGTACTTTAAAATCCAGGCTTTTTCAACATTTTAAAATGCTTCAGTAACACTACACTGCCATGCACCGTCTGAAGTGATTTAATATTGCTGAAGTGTGTCAGGGGCTTTCTTTAATAAGCTCTTCAAGTCTGTCTGCATATTATAGAATACTCAAAGATAGCTTTTCAAAATCTGCTGAACTGATTTTGAAATACAAAATTCCCTGTTCCTCCTCTATGGAATCTGAATAAGTGCCGAATAGCAAAAAGGAGGAAAAATAAAGCAACGGACAAATTGAAGTTCCAGTGGTTGCCAAATAGACCTTCTTGGTGTAATAGACCTGAATAAACTAACAGCATTTTGATTAACATTCTTAGTTAGGAAAACAGCAGAAAAGGACAAAGCAAATGAAGGCTGATCACAGAGGGAAAAGGAATAACAGCTCCAAAAGTGATGCTTCCAGGACCTGAAGTGCACTTTGGCCAGGTCCATGGACACGAAGATGACTCTTCCCAAGCACAGGCATGATGGGAACAGCACAGCTCAGAGCTGTGTGCTGTGGGGAAACTCTCTCACCCGGCTGCAGACAGAGCTGCTCTTCACTTACGCTCAAATCCCGCACAAACAGGGAGAAAAGCGCTGCAGAGAACAGATGTCCCTCACAACCCCCATCTCCTTCCCCTCCCCCTGCATGCAACCCAATTTAATATTATTTAGTTTTACAGCACAGTAGGGATGCATCAGCCTTTACAGCTCAATGGCACTTACTTAAAGCATCTCTCAAGTCACAGCTGGATTGACAGTTTATTTTTTGAGAATTTGGATTTATATTTACCTAAAGGTTAACTACATAACTCTACATGAACCAATACACAAAAGGAAAATATTTATGATAGGTCTATTTATTAAACAAGATAAATTCAAAATAAATACAGAATACCACCAGGGTCCATAGTTAAGCAAGTTTTAATGTCTTAGAAGACTGCTGTGAGTACAAAGCATCAGGAATGTCATCTCCTGTTGTCAGCTCCTTCCAACAGGATAACTGAAATAGTAGCATCTGAATGGAACTGAATATTTTAAAGTAACAACATATGACTGCTATCTCATTTGAAACTCTCCAGAAAAGCTATAGCCCCTCGAGGCTATCCCACTGAGTAATATTTTTTAAAATAAATGCATGTCTGTTTTTGGACAGGTTCACATATTGATTTACTTTCAAACCTAATCAGGTCACACTCTCGCAGGCTCACAGATCCTTGGATAAAGTAATAGGTATCTTCGTAAAGGAGCGCATAAACATCTGTCAGTTGCAAGCTATAGTTCAAACTGAATTTGCTACAGAGACAATTCCTCCAAAAGTATAGGTCTTTATGTAAGCCACATTAGTAAACTTCCATGCACTGTCCATATTTCAGCCGTTTATTACCCAGATGAGAATGGCAGTCAATCTGCTCTTCACTGCAACAGCTTTTATTGTCTCCTCCAATCTAGGTCACCGTTGTTAAACACTACAGTCTCCCAACTGTGGGAAGAACTGCAGCATGTGTTTTATCAATGAGACGCTATTTTCTTTGATCAGTTCTGCCACATTTCTCTCCCTGCTCTAAAGACAAAATTTTGTTAGCTGTGTTTCCCAAAAAAAAAAAATAAAAATATCCATCATCGTACACGTATCCACTCTAATGATCTTCTTGTGTGCCTTGTTACTGCTCTGGCTATTGCAATGTTACGTGCATGCCTCAGCTTTTCCTAAAGAGGATTCATAGCTCTTCGTTTTAACAAAACACTGACATTTTCTGTGGCCTTATTAAGTGGCTACAGCAGAAACACAATCAGCGCATTCTGGAATTAACTGGCTTTTAATTCCCAGAGAAGTCTTAAGCCTGTGTTCTCTGTTACTCCTACACCAGCATAAAACCTAAAGCCTCGGTGAAAAAATATTTCCATAAATTCTTTGCAGTTAGGATTAACACAGGTTGGACCCTTTACGTGTGGGGAAATTAGTCCCATGCTCCACTTGCCTCCCCCATGCATTTGTAAAACAACAATTTCTGTCAAATCATTTGTCTTTTCCACCACGCTTGAGCAGGCTCATGAAGGGGTTATTAGGAGACTTCCCCTGGCCCAAGTTATGAAAGAGGTCAGACCAGACCATCATAATACTTCCCCTCTGGCTTTAAAATACATGAATTAATTAATTTTCTTCAGGGCTTCAAAACTTAAGAAGTTGCCTCCCCTGAAACCAGTTTCCATCTGCTTATGTAAAAGAAAAGCAGTCTTAGAGAGGATTTGTAACTAAGCCCCGGCATTCCCTAGGTATTTAAGTTTTCCACAGCCCTGAAGTGGGATTTGACAAGTGGACAGTACCTCCCAAACCCTAGTTTGACAAAACAAAAGCTGTGCTACCATCCTCAGCTCTTGCTTTTATGGCTTTGAAGTCTCGAAAATAATTTTTTTCCTTCAAAGCACCCAATATAATCATGTTGATGCCCACTGCTTTGCAAGTGTTAAACAAAGCCCAACACACTGAAAGGGCAAAACGTGACAAAAATATTTTAAAAGTGTGCGATTCTGGAAAACTAAAACCAGTTCAAGTATAAAGGACTGCAATCCAGGGAGAAAATGTTACTCATCCACTTCCCATCTGACCACAAAGCCTAACACAGAGAACTGCAGTGGGACCACACACGAACAGACGATGGAAAACCCATCCTTGCCACCAGTGCTCTTTCTACCCTCCAGGGAGAGGAGGCCATGAATTCTCTAGTGCTGCTCACACTATTTTGTGCTCATCAGCTCATTTCCCCAATGGTCAAGGCTCGGGAACATGAGAGTATTCATCTGTTACAGCAGGCACTACACTAATTCCAAACAGAAACCCAAGGGACTGATCCAAACCCCACTGATATACTGCAGTTAATAAGGCCTGTAAGTGAGAACCAGAAAAGGAGGAAGACAAGGTAAAAGAGAGAGCTTAAGATACTGACACAGAGGAGAAAACGAGAAGGAAACAAAAGAAAACAGGGAATCAGTCTCTGTGACACTTCGTTACAGCAAATTCTATATAATGTGCTTAGCAGCAAAATCTAAGCCAGACCATGCATTAAAATTCTGGCTACCCTGGAACAGAAAACAACCTCTGTTAGACTGTTGCATAGGCCAGTCCTCTCTCCAGTTTTGCCATTTACCCACAAAACAGCACAAAGCACTGGTTCTAGTGACAAAGTCAAATGACTCTCTCTCATTGCTCTTTCCTGCCATTTCTTTACTGGTATTTCTGCAGCCTCCAAAGGTGGAATGAATCTTACTGTTCACGTGCACACACTGAGATTCTACCAAAAAATTCACCCCCTCAGCAGATGTGGAAAGCCAAGTGCCCTGTTTAACTCCTCTAATTCCTCTTGCAAACTACAGACCCTCCTCTGGAACTCAGCATCCTGCTTTTCCCTCCACCTCCCTAAGTTACACAGCCTGCAAAGACTCACAACTGCCTTCACAGCTCATACTTAGTTTTGTTTGCTCTAAAGCATTTACCTTCTCAGTTCTGATTTTCTATATATTGACACAGGAAGGAGATTTAAGTGCTTTATTATGCTTTCTGTACTATGTCTGTAGTGTCTTCTAGAACAACACTTCCAAATAACCCTTTTAAATTTTTCTAACATCAGAAAACTACTTAGTACTCAAATCACAGCATTAAATTCCTCTTTGTATTTAGTTGCTATAGTTGACTGTATTCATAAAATACTTCTCTTATCTCCTGAAAACAAGAAGCTCTTTTTTTAAAAAACCCTACATGTAACTAAAGCAAATAACACGTTTTATATTTAAGTTTGTTGTGGTTTACAACATGCTTCATTATTCTACTTCTACAGCATCTTTCAGGCATGTTACCCAGTTCCTCGGATGGGGTAAATAGCACCCCTGAAGCTGCTTTATTACTAGAAGAGCATCTAGTAGTAAAGAGGCAAAAAATTGACCTATAAAATATTTCTAAAGTGAGATTTTTATTAGTATTTCAATGATGACAGGAATAATTACTGAAATTCCTCCTGGAAATCACTCCATGTAGTGGTGAATACTGCACTCTACCTCACCAATTATTCACTAGAAGTGCTGTGAATTTTCTACTCATAGAAAATGCTGACCAGATTAAAAAGATGTTTTTCAAAGGAATGAATTGATTTCACCAACATTTATAATGGGGAATTACTTACATTTCCTTTTAATATTACAGTTTCTATTTTATATTATGGAGGACAGCATTCAGGAAACAAAGGCAAAATAAAAGACATGGACCTTGCTTTAATGGAATTTTTTTAATATTCCAAAACGTGCCATTTGGATTCAGAAAAAACTACATGATGTGGGTTCAGAATTTATCTGAGAAAGAATATTCAAATACTTTTAAGGAAAACCATTAGATGTGAGCCAGTCACTAAAGACCAACAGAAAAAAATACCAATATATATACATACACACACACATACACATCTCTGAGCTGAGTATGTAATGCAATGTGAGTAGCATTGCTTTCAGGAGTCTTGCAAGGCCTAGAAGGGACAGAATCAAACCCTAAACCTACAACCACAAAAAATTAAAGGCTGGAAATCAAAATGGAAATGGTAATTACTAAAACCAGTTGTGGCATCACTGTATGCCTTCAGTTCCGCAAGAATCCACAAGAGTAACAGGAATCATTAAGGCTGGAAAATACCTCCAAGACCACCAAGTCCAGCCTTTGAGAAAGTATGTTAAGCCTGCTGGACAAGGGCATTTGCAGCCTTGAATGAAATAAACCACACCTGGAAAAGGTTAGACACAAAAAACTTCCCAGGACTGTCCCACCAGACCCCGGGAAGGCAGCGATCCAAAGGCTCGTGCTTGCATGTCCTCTGCCGGTGTAGCAGGGAATGCAACTCCAGCCCACAGAGTGAAAACCAGCAACAAACCCCTGTGTGCTGGGGGTATAAATACAACACTCATTGTTCCTTTAAGTGTGCTTTCTGCTCCGCGGTGCAAAGCTCCACTCGAAGTGCTGTTTGTAAGCTTTTTCAGCGTGTTGCATCAAAAAGAGCACTGCCACTGAAAGGAACAGGCTTAAAAAGTTCACATCACTCCTCCAACACTACATTACCAGATAACAGAAGAAATCATTCAGACAGGACTAGAGATTCCCAGTGCTCAGTGAAACTGAATTACCTAAACGCTTTTCCTCTATGAACTGCATTATGCCAAGACTGTACTACACCCAGATTGCTGCATTGCTGACCCCAAAGCAGAAAAGAGAAAGAATTTCTGATAACGCTGTGTAAGAGCAAACTAGAAACTGAACTCACACCTGCTGCGAACACACTGCCTGGGCACAGCCTGCCTGCGACCTGAGTTCCACCAGCAGCAAACTGCCTCACCTCCATTAAAGTCAATAAAGTCACACCAGCACAAAATCAATAGCGTTACATTTGACTTATACTGGCGTAACTCCATTGATTTTAATGGAGTTGGAGTTACACCAATTCTATGCCGGTGTATCTGCATTAGCGTCAGAGAAGTTATGCCGGCGTGACTGATGTAAACAATACCAGACCAACCAACCCCTGTACGTCTAAAATTCAATGTCGTTAACTCCAAAGCGACAAGAAAATGTAAATCTGTACATTACCAAAGCAGGGCCTTTGGAATTTATTTTTGCCAAGCAGAAGAACGGCTCTTTTGTGATCCTCTCGACACCAAAGGAACAGAGACTAAGAAGGCAGAAAGGACAAAGTACACAGTTGGGATCACAGTATTCTGTAATTAGAGCTGTTAAATGATTACTAAAGTGCGGTGGTGCAATCATCACATTGAAGGAAAGGGACAAGAATGCAGTCAGGAGCATCACCAGGGAGAAGGTAAAAGCAATGTCAGACACCACGTTTCATATTGAAATGCAAATTTCTCACAATCAGAATCTGTGTATTCTAATTGGAAGAAAAGGTTATGGAATTAAACATCTCCCATCCTGGACAGCTCAGCATGTTTTTAAGTGGCACAGTTAAGTTGAAGGAAACTTGTTCATCTTCTGTCCTTTACAGAAATATCTTAATTCAGCTCTTTTTTTTTTTTTTAATTTCAAGACGGCTTTCTCAATATGGCAAGTGAGACTGAACTGAGACTTGCCTTCTAATTAAATTTAAATAAAATAACTTCATTATACCTTCACACTTAAGCTATACTTTGAAATCTGAAGTAGAGCTTGGAATGATGCCTTATACTGACTTGCTTAACAGATGTGGATTCTACATCAACGTTTTCAGGTTGCCTTGAGATTTTCTCAGTCACAGGAGTTGACCTGTACATCGTGCCTTTCCATTCTCTGAACACTTCCTGACATTACAGCAAAGCAAAGCAAACTTTCCTAATGTCAACAACAACAAAAAGCCCCTATGTCAGGATCTTTATTCACTGCTATTTTTCAACACTCAGCCCTTGTTCCCTGACAATTAAGTATTAGGAAAGCTAATCAGAGGAATTCACCTTGCTGTAAATGGATTTTTGATTTATGACACCAAACTCAACGACCTGACTTATACAAAAGTTCATTGTCTAGCAGAGCAAAGGGAGAAAAGCAAAACACTTCTGGGACTCTAAGTATGAGTTTACACAAACAGGCAAAAATTTTTACATTCTTGTTCCACAACTGACAAACATCACTATTTTAAATTGTCTGGTAAATGGGTGACATAATTGTGGCCTTTCAATACCTGAAGGAAGGCTGAAGGAAAGCAAGACTTTTTACAAGGATATCTAGTGACAGGACAAGGGGAAATGGCTTCAAACTGAAAGAGAGTAGGTTTAGATTAGAGATTAGGAAGAAATTCTTCCTGGTGAGACCCTGGCACAGGTTGCCCAGAGAAGCTGTCGCTGCCCCATCCCTGAAAGCGTTCAAGACCAGGTTGGGTGGGGATTTGAGAAAGATGGCCTAGTGAAAGGTGTCCCTGCCCACACAGGGTTGGAACAAGACAGTCTTTTGGTCCATTCCAAACCAGGTCATTCTGTGATTCTTTTATGAGTTAGCTACAGAAATACTTTTGAGCAGTCCATTTAAAGACTCCAATCTTCAAACCAGCAATGTCACTCGTGCAGGTAATCCCACAGGACTGCCCAGATGAACAGCAGGCAGGTTTCTGCACAATACCAAACAGAAGTATTTGAGAACAGCTGCTAGATTTTACTGGAGAAATTTCAAACCATAAATAAATTTCTTGGATTCACTTATCTGTTCTCATCTCATTTGTGATTGCAGTGCCTTGTATCTGATTATATTATATGCTGCTCCACAAATGCCTCTGCTTTCTATCAGTCAGCATGTTAAACACTTCAGAAGGGAGGAAGCACCTCCCCTAAGAAGGCTCCATGCATTCTCTGTTCATGGATAAAATTGAGCAGTATTTCTGAATAATAACAGACAGTTCTGGAAAATATACTAAAGAGAAAAAAAACCCCACGTGACAATATGACCCTTGAAACTGTGTGGGCCAGGTGTTGTTTGCTGTATTCCACACTCAGAAACATCCATACCAGGAAAACACACTGATTTCCACTCTGCTATGACCATGCAATTGGAAAGGGATACATGACCATATCACCCACTTACAGGATCAAAGCCCAAGTGATCCCAGGTTAGAGACCCTGTAAAAGGAATCACTCACAGGAAAAAGAAAAACCAAACTGCTGCCAGGCTAAAATGTCCAGGGGTAAAAAAAAAAAAGTGTTTGATAACTCAAACAGTTAAATGAGTGTAAGACCGGCATGAGTGGTAATGCATCATAAAATCATGCTTATAGTCTAAACATTTTTAAAAATCACCCAAGTAGTGTGCAGTGAGGAACCATTCACCTTCTACTGTCATGCTACAGTTTATTCTCTCTTGGAAGCAATTACAGGACAAATGCCAAGCTACAGAAGGTATTTTTCCAGCAGCAGCATCTGGCTTCTTGGCAGACTCCTCAGGCAATTTTATTGGAAGCTTCAGAGATGCTGTTGGGTCAGTCCTAGTTACATTGCTGAGGAGCTGTCTGGCAGTTTCTTCTTCCTAGATGTCATAATCCTTCTGATTTACCTTGAAGGAATTAGCACACTTTTATCCATTTCAAAAATAGTTGACCTGCAAGGCATTTAGGGGCCATCTACAGAAACACAGTAAAAATCACTGGTCTAAATCTGTGTGCCTTTGAGCCAGCAGCATTTCGGCACCCATTGCCTAATGCATCATCAAGGAAACAAGTAATCTATGCAAAAAAGTGTGTGTGTATGTATGTGTGTGTGTGTGTGTCTTACTGGTAAATCAAAAGTATTTCTTAAGATTAAAGGGAAAAAGTAAGATGCATGAAAGATTAACTAGTTAAAAAAAAAAAAAAAAAAAGGTAGGATGGGCAACAGCAAATCTTTATTTAACGTGGACCACTCTCATATAGTAAAGACAGTCCTGTGCTTTATCCTGCAGTAAGGGAGAGTGCACATGAAGTCAAGAAATGCTTCTGGCAGATAGCAAGCATAAATTGAAATACAAGAGGATCAGCTCAGTACACAGACGAAAAACAGTTCCTGAGAATCTGTTACTTGCAATTCCTCCATTAACCACGGTGCCTCCGAGGGCAGGAGGGGCACGTGGAAGGGAAGGAGGCAAGACAGCCGATGTCCTCTGCTCTCCCTACTGCCCATCCCTTCCCCCTCTCCAGCCCCAGCAGCAAAGATCTGCATTATTCTGCAGCTGTGATCATGATTAATCCTCCTCCAGAAGGATGAAGGACAGGATGTCGGTTTTACCCGCCCTCTTTGCATTCCAACAAAATCAAGTCCACAAAAAAAGGCTTTATGTCAGTTTGGAGCTGTCCTCTAGAATTCATACAGAGAAAGAGGGCAGAATGCTATAGAAAGCGCACTTATAGTCCATAACACAGGTGGGGGTTTAGAATACTTTTGTGCAAATACTTAAAACAAATAGACTCCTTAATTTAAAAAGAAAAAGAGGCATATGTATTCATTACTACTACTTTTTTTTTTAAGACTTTCACACAAAGACATGCCTCAGTGTCTTCTCAGTTTTTTTTTCTTTCAAGAGTTTTCAGAGAGGTTAGACAAAGAAACTCCCACAAAATCCTCTACCAGATTATTTTCTAGGAAAAAAAGAGTCCTAATGCCCAAAGGTAAATATTACAGGTACAAGAAACGTACTCTATAATTTAATAAAGGGCTATGGCTCTTGGATTTTCTGTAACAGGAGTATACACAGAGCAACATGAGAGAAGACTGACAGCCCTAAGAAAGATACACATATCCAGGTCAAACAAAAAGCCAAACAGAGCCCTGTCATCAGCAGAGTGCAACTAAATCCAACCAGACACAGACTTCAGACTTGACTAATGCAAATTGACTAATGTAATTCCATTTTATGCAGGGCAAAACATATTCTGATTGCAGGCCAGTGGTGCTCACAAGTTCTAAATTTAGGTATCATTAAGGCCAGGTGAACCACTCACTGAACTAATCTGAATTTTATCCATAGAAAAGATTTGTACTGTCTAGAAATTACCTTCTCAGATTTAAAGCATGTATTCACTCTCATTACTTTATACATCTTTTGGATATCCCCGTTCATTAATTAAAATATGTGCAGAATCACAATATGCATTGACAAGACAGCCTGGGTTTTAAAATGCTGTGCTATGGCACACACTGAAAAATCAATTATTTAGGCTCCAGTACATGAACAGAAGTTACTGGCACAGTAGAAATCAAGCCATATTTTAGGGGAGATGTAGCACAGATTCCATTGTTTACAAGCTGGTTTCTGCAAAGTACTGAGCAATCGCAATGATCAGGTGAACATTTGGACACACACTGAAGACTAAACTTCCAATGATGCCCTAGATTTCACTGACTACACAAAAGAGATGAAAGCTGCACACAGAGGCAAACAGAAGGTTTCCTGGATGCAGCAAAGATCTAAAATATTTTCATAAACTGCCTTTGATTCTACAGTCTCAACAACACCTGTAAACTGAGAGAGAAAGCAGGAATAACCATCAAATGAGTGTCCTTCAGTTCAGTCAATTAAAAATAGAAGTAAAATGCTGGTCTCCCTTGTACACTGCTCTCCTGAAACATTTGGCACACTTAAAACAATGTACTTTATATTCAAACATAATATACCCTAATATATAATCTGAAATAAAGTTTCTGCTATAATGAAAATGAGTTGTTTTGCCAGCTGAGTTTAAAGCCAAAAGGTGAAGAAAACCTAATCCAATTAAAAAGAGAGGGAATTTAGGAATGCAGAACTTAATTACTGCACTTGGAAGATAGCCAGGACCATTGGGTTAAGCCCTTGTGAAAGGCTCAGGGGAGCTCAAAAGAATTCCAGTGGTCAGGCCCCCAACTCCTGAGCAGAGAGCCCTTGGCACCCACGTGCCCTGTAGCTGAGTCCCAGGGAAGAACACCAGCTTCTGAATTCCAGCATTTCCAGCAGGTCCTTCCTCCCAATGCCCAGCATCAGGCAGACCTGGCTCTGCCCAGCTTGTGAAACCACACAGGCTCTCAGCACAGTATGGTGAGACTGCAATTAAAGCCGCTGGGATAAGCACACCCTCAGTGAAGTTATTGCCTATGTGTCACTTTAGCATTTTGGTTTGTTTTGGGCTTTTTTTCAGTTCCATAGACTAAATAGCAGCCAGCAATATTAGTTTTGGAAGGAGTATGATGTTTGTGTTACCCACTCCAGTTAATTAATGAAAATAATGACAGAGTTACAAAATCAGGGATGATTAAGAATTTGAAGACCATCCTACCCATTTCTCTGCCAAGCAGGATTTGTTCTTAACAGCACATAAAGCTGTTCTTTAGCAAACCTTTTTAAATCACATCAGCAGCAAAAGTCCCATATCCTCCCTTCAGACATGCTCACACGTTCAGGCTGGTTCTGAGGAAGAAGTAAAATCCGAGAACAGACGCCCTGCTAACTTTGTATCATTATTCTGGGTTAACTGCTCAGAGATTATCTTCAGCAATTACTGCAAACACATTCCAAATGCCTGTAATCCTCACGCAGCTCCACTCTGTCAGTGTTAAACCAATCTATCCCCTTCAGGTAAGATCTAATGGTACAATCACATACCACTGGGTTTATAACTCAGACTATTATAGTCTCCATTATTAAATATTGCTTATTATTTTGTACTTACAAAGTCAGGGAGATGTGATTTTATTGCCTGCAAATCATTCTTACATTAGTCTTACACTGTTATAACTTCACTCTGCTTTTCCAGATAAGCTTTTTTGCTTTCTGAATATTTAAATAGTGACTTTAATTATCCCTATTTGATTGCCTTCCCTTTGCAAAGCCTTTCCACAGGATCATCTGCAGCAAATTCTTCATCCTGCTTAGATTTTAAGAAGCCTAAGATACAATATATTCTTTAATTTTAGTAAGAGCATACAAGTGTTTCTTTAATAAAAAAAAAAAAAAGACATGCATAATGTGTTACATCTTCAGATACATTTTTTTCAAAAACATGTTGAGAAGGACAGATTACTGATTATTAACAGCATCACTACAGAACAGTGTCTAGCATTAAAGTCAATTAAAAACTAAAGAAACCCCAACAAACAAAAAAAAAAACCCTGTTGGCATGGTATCACATTGGCAAAGAAAACTTCACTTCATTGTCTAAAAATATTGTTTTGCAAACAATGCTTATAAGAGTTTTCTGGATTTATGTCCAATCAGTCACAGAAAACACTTTATACCTGTAGTCCATAGGTACACAAAGCTACATGTGGCTACACAGTAACTACAATTAATGGTATTTAATGCATTAACTCTGGTAATCCATTCAAAGAAGTTCACATTACAGTAGCCCAAAACATCTCAATAAAATCTGAATAAAACCTAATGTTTGTTACAATAATTTTGTTAGTCTTTTTGGCCATTTTAAAAGAGATTTTGCTACTTTGATTACTGTCAATACATTCTGGTTTAATTATAATGGTGTTTGATAACATCGTGTGTTGTTAACATTACCTGACATTTCCCTTAATGATTCTCTTTCCAGCTCTTTATAACTTTACCACACCAAACTCTATCTGCCAGAGCTGACATCCTGCATGACACGCAGCAAAAGCAGCGACACTCACAATTCAACCTCCAGGACCTTGTCCTGCTGCCCTGAGGCAGGAGATCATCCCACCCTCCTCCTCCTCCCCTCCTCCCTAAGCAGAGAAGTTTCCCACAATGACTGCCTTTATCATGCACTCCTGACTTGGATCCTCCAGCACAGACATGTTCCTACTAAGACTTTACGGAAAAGAGAAGTTACTCTGTACACTGCACATACAACTTTGCATTCAGTTATCTTCCATCTGGACAATGTTAAATTTAGCGTTTCTTTACTGATGTGCTTGGCTCTGTAACGGTAATTTACATTTTTGTGAGTGTGTGTAACAACATTCAGGGAAAAAAGAGACAACACAGGTGTACAACAACCATACTGCAGCATCTTGTGGAATTCAGCTGACAAGCTGCATTCTTTCAGCACCTACTCCTGCAAAAGTTACTTCAGCAATAAGTGATATGAGTCTGGCAGTGGTAACTATCTGTCAAACATGACTTGGACTGAACAGGACAGGAAAGAAAAACAGGAGTTTCAGTTGCTAACTGTGACTTTCAGATCCATTTGTGTCAAAACAGTGTCAAAAAGTATTTGGAAAGACAAAAGACAGTCTTGAGCCCTGAATGCTCATAGAGTATTCACTACTTCAGTAAATACTTCTTCATTAAGGACTACTTTAGTAAACAAAACAACAAACCAACCACACAGAGACATAGTCTTTGAGTCAAAGACTTTCCTTAGGAAATGTGACATTCGGCCAAGAAAAATGCCTCTCTCTCATCTCCTCTGGTCCTCCACGCAAATTAGACACCACTAAAGATCTAATACCACCTCAGAAGTACAACAAAGTTCCACAGTCACACCTGAAACAGCTGATTTTAGGTACAGCACCAATGAAAGAGGGATGGCAGGGCTGGCAAGGGAATCAACAGGGCTCACCTGACCAAACCAACCACGTGGGAATAAAATTCTGCTGCCACATACACTCAGCGCCAGGACACGTTAAGGAGCAGCCTGGTTGAAGAAGGCAGGACTGCTTGCCAGATTAGCTCCCTGTAAAGAGGTCAGCTCAAAGATGATGATAGAGGGGCTGTGAGGGCAAGCTCAGAACACCTGCAACACAGCCTGTGGTTCAAACAGACACGAAAGGATATGTGGCTGTGTTCCGGACAGGGGTCTATATTCCCCAGATTGATGACTTTAAAAGGAACACACAGTAGAGATGTCCCATCGTGATTTATGCTGCACTCTGCTCTCAGGCTGCAGCCCTGCAGGAGCAGCAGCGGGAGGATCGATGCTGCTGGCTGGGTCTGCCCACAGGGAATGAACCTGCTCTGGAGGCAGCACCACGAGCAGAGACAGCTCCTCATCAGAGCCAACGGCTCGGAAACATCACAGGGAGATAACCCGCACAGATCCTCAGTGACCTTCACAGGGATCTCCTCAAAGCTGCCCACGGTTGAAGAGAAAGTTATACTGGTAACAAGTGTTGAACACCTCAGAGCAAATACTTCAGATTAATAAAAGCCATTCAAATATATTTTCTCAGCAAGACACAGCAATCCTCTCAGGGAAAACAACTGGTGTCACCATAAGCAAACACAGGTGAGGACACCCAGGCCTCAGCAGCAGAGTAATTCCCTGGCACCCTATTCAAGACCAAAGCTCAAGAATATTCAGAATATTATTGGAAAAATAATTCTGTTTGAAGCTCACTAAGTGAATCCCAGATTTTTATGTGAAGTCATTTGATTCTATTTTTATCTATTAAAGAACATTTGGATTAACAGATTGAAAAAGTTCATTCACAGCTTTTTATATATATATATATATATATACACACATATATACATGAACGTTACAAACCCTCCCCCTTGATTCCCAAATAAAAAAAATCAAAGCAGAAATTACATTTACATGGTCTTGAAAATATTTTAAAATCATCATTAACATATGTGATTTCATCTTATTTTACTTATGAGCCCAAAGTGGTATCCTGAATGCCATTTCTATAGAAATTGAGTGCCAAATATTACAAAGTTGCCATTTTACTATGTAAAAATATCCTGCCAGCATTCAAGCAAATTAAATTTAAAATTAAACTTCAAGCCTTTGCATGCCACCATAATATTTCAGGCAACAACTTCAAGCAAGGAAAAGCAGAAAACAGACTGTGCGTATACTACAGTTCAAAATAGATTTCTCATGTCAAATGGCACAGTGTTTCCTTTTTTTCCATTAAAGAGTTATTTTAAATCTTCTGCTGAATATATTTACATGCCTAATGAAACTTCTTCAGTGATTCTTTTTGAATTACTATATATGCTTTAACACTGCATACACTAATAGTGTACACATATATACAAATCCACACACAAATGTATGCACTCATGCACACAATATTCATGCAAAAAGAATTAATGGATTTTTTTGACTGGATGCTACTCCCTGTAAATATGTTAAACGTGAACAGTGCTCATGGCCGGGTTCATTAACTAAAAATGCTGCTGTTGTCTGCACAATTCGTGTTGCTCAAGTAAGAAGGCATGACATGTAAAATGCTAATTTACAGACTCAGTTCTTTTCAATTTACCATCAGGGTCTCTCTCCATGAGGAAAATCCGTGGTCGCTCACTGTAATTCCCATCAAGTAACTTGAGCTGAGATCTCACTCAGCACCTGAAGACAAGACTCTGCAGGTAGTCTTCTCCAAGAAAAACAGGAAAGAAAAAGCTTTTGAATGAGCTCCAAACACATTTTCTGACACGTTGTGGAAAACTAATATCCAAAAGCCACAGTCCACTGTGACTGACAAACATCCTATCTTTCAAGGGAAGACTCATTACATTTAGAGTGGCATCTAATGTTATTGTAGATAACTCTTCTCACAACTTCAGATATTTCTTCTTTTGTCTTTTTCCTAAAATCCCCATCTCCAGAACACCTGCAGTCTGAGAGATCTGCTCACATCCAGTCTGAGAGTTGCTCTGAACACCCAGAACAAATCTCACTCTATCAATTAAGCTCAGACCTCATGTCCCCATTATAGCTCGATGCAGCCTTTGATAAACAGATACAAGAGATTAACTTCAAACTCCCATTATTCCTCCAAACTCGAATAGCAGCAGTTCCATCATTCCCTAAAACGTTCTAGGACTTCACTTTACCACAGCTGTACCAGCTGCCTCTTCTGTAAATACCTATGACATCCAACTACTTCAGGGACCGTAAATGGCAACTTACTGCTCAACAATTAACAAATACCTACATAATTTATGTCTTTAAAATTTCTGAGCAAGTTCATCACTGGTTTTGTCTATCACAGATGCAGCTCTGTGCTGTATTTAACTTTCCACAGGGTCTCACCACCTCCCTGCCCCTTGATGTACAAACTACTTTGGTTTCAAAGACCTCTTCTATACAGGGTGAGTTTTCAGCAGCAACCTAATTCTTTTAAATTCTTTTCTGTCACCTCTGTTAGTTTATTAGAGCAGTCATTAAGCCTGGGCATTCTGAGGCTGGTGGGTGTATCTGCACAAGCCCACTTTGAGCTAATTGTGTTCCATTTGACATTCTCCAAGCACTGACAGTCCTCATTCAAGCCGAGTGTGAAAGTTTTTAAATTAGCTTTCACAGTTTGATTCACAGACAGCAAATGCAAAATGGCATAGGATTAATTTTTCCCCAACAACACAGTGTAACAAAATAGCCCAAAGGCTATTTTACTTCATTTGCTTTAACTATTAGGGAAGATTCACAGCACAGACAACCTTCCAACAGAGACAAAAGCTCCAGAGGACTTTCAAAGCTTAGTATTGCCCCCATTAATTAAAGCACCATACGTCTGTTAAGTCTTTCCACTTTGTCACTACACACTAAAATGAAAGTCTAGACCATTTTAGACAAGCCACACTGATTATTGCTTAAAACATGAACATATCAATACAGTCTTCTCAATTTTATTACAGAACACATTTTTATTACATAATAAAGTATGGCATTTGACTTAAAATAGGCTGTATAGAAATCCACATTTTCTTGAGGAAGTACAAATCTTGACTTCACATGTTAACTGAGTGTCTTTTTATTGGTCTGCCTTCACCTGTCAGGATACAACTTCAATATTGAACTCCCTATTGCAAAAATGATTTGGTCACTTCCAGCAAACAATGGCAGATCAGGATGGAAATTTAGCTTTCTTGTCACTTTTCGTTTTCCCAGCCATTACCATTAGGCACATACACTGGGTTTACATGGTGAACTTTCTGAACCTGCAAAGTCTCTCAAACAAAACTTCCAAGTACACAAAGTTCCCTTTGAGCAAGGACAGAGGTGTGTATGAGCAGCTCCACCAACGAACTGAAAAGATCATCACATTTTTAAGCCTCTACACTCAGTCTTTAGAAGAATAATATTTCTCTGGTTTCAGAGGCAAACTAAAATCTCCACCAACAGTCTGGCTTATCTTGTCAAAGTACGTATCAGAATATTTCACATAAGGTCCAAAACTCATAAGCACTCTTTAATTCAAATCAGTTCTAATACTCTAATAACCACTAATTCTGATATAATCTAGTAACTGTATTAAGAGTGGTAAGTCACATCTCAGATGGGAACTATCTAAAGGTACAAAAAGTATTTACAGTGAAATTTTAAAAAAAAAAAATCTGCCTGCACAGATGGATTCCAGCTCCATGCTCCAGATTCCAGATTTGACATAGCCTAGGATATACAGGTCACATCTGACAAACTCTAAAGTCAAAGGCCCATCTGTAAATGTCAAAACGTTAAGTCATTGAGGTTGATACAATTTAGGTACTTCTTGATTTAGAATACTAATGGGATTTAGAATACTAATCTCAAATATTAACCTAGTTTTACAAGTTTTACAAGTTTTTTCCATTGTGTGTTAAGAAGTTACATACTTTCAATACAGCAATAAATATTCTGGAAATAAGAAACCTTTTTCACAGTAGATTTGCAAGCGAAGAAAAATCAGGAAATGTCTGCTTGTTAAAATTTTTAAAAAGAATCCACACTATTTAGTGAGTTAGGGTTTTTTTTAATTTTAGAAAATTAAAAAATGTGATGAGTTTACATTTAGAATCTCCAGTTACTGCAAAAATCCTCTACACATAAACTCAGAAAATAGGAATACAGCTTGTGTGAATAGAACTAAGTTAGACCCCAACTAGCCAGGACCAGGCTGTGAAAAGTGAGCCCTGACAGTGGTGGGCAGGCTTGGACAGCCTCCTTGAAACAGAGCTGGCACAGTTGGCACACGAGCAGTGCTCCTGCGGCCTGGATTAAAGTTCATTTGGGTACAGCTACAAAGGCCAGAATTGCAGCTCTCCATGGTAATAGAGAGCAATTTGGATATGTTTTTATAGTCGTTTCATGAAATCTTCTCTGATGACACTAATGTAATGAAATGGAAGATGAAACTTCACTGACCTACACATATAAGAAAATCTAATTAAACACAAATAAAACAGAGAACTGAAAAACATGTTACTTTTAAAAATAAAACCACTTTTCTAATGCCTTTAGACCGATTGGATCTTGTGTGTAACTACAGACAATATAAATCCTTAAGACAATCATGAAGTTTTACCCACTTACATATAACTTAGCCCCCCACACACAGAACTTCTTCGATGGCAAGTACAACTCAAACGTTCCCTGAATTAACTTCCAAAGCCTATAAAGCTCTATCAGCTCAGATGGTAAAAACCAACGGGTTATTTGAGAGCTAAACTTGTCAGAAACTGCAAAAGAGATACAATCCAATTGTTATTGAAAGTTATGAAATCGGTTTTCTGGTCACTTCATGTCAGGTGCTAACAGACATCAGAATCACTGAACAACACATTTGCATGAGACCTGGAGTGCTTGTCAATATTTATGCTTAAGAAACTTTGAATTCTATCCAATTGTAAATGCCATAGTGTAACTGATCAGTCCTGATCATGAAAGTCTTCCAGAGCAGTCTCGACTTGAAAATAAACTAACATTTTTACCTTCCTGCTTTTGGCAGGAGTTGATATTACAAGAGAGACACTCGATAAAGCAAAAAGGCCTTGTAGGGGGAAAAACTGCTGAACAAATACTCAAATAAGCAGCAAAATAAAGTCATTGCTTCAATATATTATTTTATATATTTACTAGATGGTCTCTTGTATGTGTGTATATGTAAAAGCCTGTACCTACTTCAGTCTTCAGCTGGCAATCAAAAAACAAGTGTCAGTCGAACCAAATGCTTCCAAACAAAGAGTTAACATGTAATATTCACTCAGTTTAATGCAGCTTCTGATCTGTAACAGCAGGAACAACAACTTCAAACCAGCTGTGCAGGGCAACAGAGCTCTGCCAATTTACACTGGATCCAGGATCCGTCCCAATGTATAGTTCCTTTATTCACTTCATTAAATCATGTTTGCCAGCAACTACAAAGTCCTAATGGGTGCAGAAAGCTATTCTGCACTTGTTGATTGCCAAGGCATCTGTGCAAACCCAGTGAAATGGAAAGAAGTGAAGCAAGGAACCCCACTGCTAGAAATAAACCTAAATCAATACAAATAAAACTTAAGCACTTGCCATGTGTGGCTGACTTCTTGCAAAGTATAAGAGCTGAGTTTAGTCTGAAACTACTTAACAATGTTTATATAAATTGGCTGATACTTTACCAAACAATATTCTTTACATTTAACTGTCCTAATGCAAAACAATGTCAATATTCAAGTGGCAAATTCTCAAGATGAATTAACATGCTGAGTTTCAGAAAAGTTTGTTTTTCTTTTGAGGCACTACCAAGCTACTTCTGTTTTCTCACTAAGTTCAGTGTTGTTTTACTTTCATAGCTTTGAGAGAAGCACAGACCTGGCAGAAAATCTGCAGCTTTGCTTTGTGATACTCCTTATTTCCGAGACAACCAGCACCAACCAATAGTACAAATCCAAGAAGAGGAATTTCCATGAGATGTTACACTTCCATGACTAGCTGTTAATGCCAGCTGCAGAAGCCAGAATATCAATTTCCCCATTGCAAAAATTTAAGAAAGCATGATATAAAAGTGAAGGCAGCTTTATCATTACTTGCCTGTTCTCATTTCAGAAAGCTGTTTCCCCTTACCTTCTTTAAGTATCCACTAACAATTTTTTTCATTGCAGTTCATCTTGAAAATTAATCATCATAAATTTTAAACCATTTTCTTGCAGATCTGTCAGGTCTGCAGTGCTATTTCATTTATTACAAGACCACATGACGCATCAGAGCTCAGTATTTGAACATGACATATTTTCACTTTGTTGTGATACCACATTCGAAAATTGTTCCTATCAATCTTTCAGTGGAGCCAAAACTTAACTGTCTTGTTCACTGAAACATTAAATGCCAAGTCACACAGATGAATAAAAGCATTTGCAAGATGCAAACATTTGCAAAAGTTTCCCGTTGAAAGGGTCTATAGAAGAGAATCCACAAAAGTGAACGGAGTCCACAGCAAGTACCAAAAGCCGTTACTTGTTACCATTTCAGCCATCAGATCACACTGAAAGTTAAAAGATTTCATGAACAGGTTGATCTTTAGGTAAGATTTTGGAAGTGTTTACAGTTCTGATTTCCAAAAAATACTACAACTTCTGTGCATTTGCCTAACTCAGGTTATGCATTGCTTAAAATCTGTGATTTTCTGCATCATTCACCAGTGAGGAGTAAAACCCAAAAAACCAGGCCATATACTTACAGTCCCCATAACGCATCATTTTCTCTCTAAACAGTGGCAGCAAACAGGCACATCCAATACTGTATTACTTTCTTCTCTCATTCATGACGATTTCACACACAGGTTCTTTGACTCTGAAAAAGAAGCATTTCCCAGGTTCTAAGGACAGAGGAACCCCAACCAATCCATCATGCTTTGTGTGCTAATGATAGACTCATGCATAAGAGGCACCAGGAGCAGTCAGAGGCAGCAGGCATGAAAAGGAGTGAATCAACTGTCAAGGGTTGTGATCTGAGGGACTGCAAGGCTGTGATTAGAATTTTCAATCAGGACTTCCACAGTTTATCATGCTACAAGGAAAGGGGGGTGGACACACGTATTTCTTCATCAGCCCTTCCTGCTATGGGCAAAGCGAGTGCTAAGGCATTAAAACCAGGAAATCTGAACATCTTAGGCTTCTCAGCAGGTACTCTTCAGGGAGTGGGGAGTAAAACATTTTCCAGGACTGCAGAGCTACTGCTTATTGTCTACACACCCGAAACCAAAACAAGATTATTTGCAGCACAGCCTTTGATATCATGAAAAAGAAACACAGCTCTTCCTTCTCCTCTTACAGGTATACTCAGACACCTGAGCAAGAAGTAGCTCTGGAAACCTCTGACTGTTGTCTTTAGGGATATGAAATGGAATAAAACCCACCAGGAATCCAACATCAGAATTTGCTAACACGCTCTGTGAAACTTTAGAAAATAAAAAGGCAGAGGAAATACAGGGGAAGTATTCTTACAGCCTGGATGAAATCACCTGCAGCACCAGCCAGGAGGCATACAGTCACGTTTTCAAAAGGTAAAAAGGAGCAGCAAGTTTACTGAGTGCAAAAGTTCACAGCAACCAAACACATGGTCTAACTGTTGTATTGGTTTGTGTCTTGGTACTATTACCTCTTCTTAGTAATTCTACATCTCAACAGCCTCAAACGGCACTTGGAGATGGGCTGGTTCTGCAGCTTTGCTATGGCCTCCCTTCTGAAACCACAAGAGTCACAAAAGCTCTTCAAATATTTTGCTGCTTCTTCCTCTCCTTCCTCACCCATGAAATGCAGTAATCCATCTCTCTGGATACAGATTTTCCAAGAACTCATTCCCAGAGGGGACTACTGCCTCAGAGAGGATGACCCCCAAAAAATAAAAAAATGCCAGCCCAGCAATTAGGAACTGAGTGCTGGTGGCCCAAAGGAAATGCCACAGGGTCTGTATCCATGTCACTGCAGAGTCTTTGTCTCAAACTGTAGATTCAAGTGACAAACCAGGCAGATTAGATATTTATTGAAATATATGAATGAGGCATTATTTTAAAAGGCCATTTTCATGTTAAACTATGAGTAATGAACAGTACAGACAGATCTTATTTACATAATTAATGTTTCAGTTATTGATATTCCTTCAGAGGGTCACTAGCCTTTTTTCTCCAAGTTAATTAATTAATAAAGCAACTGCTTTTATGTAGGTAATTGTAATCACTTTAATACTCAAAGGCATGTAAAATATCTGGCTTTTTTTCATTAATGTTGCAACTGGAGTGACACAACGATCATTTGCATAAATATAAACACTGAATGGGTCCATTTAACTCCTGACTAGACGGAAATCCTTTGAAACTAACAGGAAAGAAGTACATTCATTATGGATCAACATGGGAATCTGGGCAAGACTACTTTTTGTCCTTGCATCACAACAATCATATTTTCCCTAACATAAATCTCAGCTTCAAGACACTAAACTGCTCATGGTGTAAATCTGGTCTCATTTTTAGCTCAAGATTGTTCTGAGGAGACAAAGTACTTTAGGAAAGAAAAGACTTCATGGACAAACACAAACCAGAAAACTGTTAGCAATCAGAAAGCTTTAAACTCTCAGCATTTCACAAGTAAATCAGAACTTTTGATTTAAATTCTGCACAGCCTGTCTGTGAGCTACTGGCTCAGAAGACAGTTACTACAGCTTCTTGTCTGTAAATCTCAGTCTTGTTCCACTCACAGTTCACTCAAAACACGACTGAAAAAAAACATTTTAGTGGCCTCTTTCATAATTCTCTCCTTGATGTGGGAGAATGACACTGAGATTATAATTTTTATCACACATAATATTCTTAAACCACTAATAACTTGTACTCATCCAATTTCTCACCCTTCCTATCTATAGCATCACAGGTTGCTGCCAAACAAGCATCTTCAGTACCACACAGTTCTCTAAAGATAATTATTTGTTGTTAAAATTCCATCTTGAATATGTTCTTTATTGTGTGGCCGAAACAACAAGAAAGAAAAGGTTAAAGATGTTGATATCTGAATACTGACACCACTGACTAGCTCAAAACCAGAGTCCCATCATTCTGGTATTTTCTCATCAGAAAATTGCTACCATCTCTACTATCAAGCCTTATAAAACATAATTGGGGGGGGGCATTCCCCTGTTTTATATAGTGTCTAGGATCATGCAGGGAAATGCAGGGAAGGAGGGCTCCAATGCACCTCCACAGTTCTAGGGAATGGGATTGCAATACAGAAAATAAATGTTATTATTTGTATTATGCACTCATCTGCACCATATCTATCAGCTGCTAAAACCTTGCAAAATATTTCAGACATCACCAAGAACCATTTCAACCTGTTTTCAGACTGTAAATCTCTAATCTGATCTCCCTCCAAGAGATCATAACAAAACGTGAAATAACCTAAATATTGAAAGTCATTTCACAGAAAATTGAAATAGATACTGTAGGGAAAAACACATTCCAAGCTTGCAAATTCTCTCTTTTACGTAATCCTTCTCCATATTCTTCCAGAGGACTATCTGATCTCTCTCACACAGTATTTTTAATCACTGCAGATCTTTTCAGCCAGTGGTTGGTTGTGTTTTCAACCAGTGGCTGTAGCAAGTGGCATTCAAACCGTACAGGAGTAAGGAATGCAGCTACTAAGTAGATTAAGAATAAACCACTCAGGTAGTCTTTTCAGTGTTTCTCAGTAATCACTCACAGCCAAGGAGCACGATAGAGATCTGCTTCTTCAGTGTCTCACTTCTAAAGGATCGATGTGCTGCGAACACAGGCACTACAGGACTTAATAGCAAGTTTTAAGTGCTTCTTACAAGACAAGGGTCGCCTCTTCTCGAAGGCATCGAGGAGCTAAAGAGCTGCTATCACTGCATATTTGTGCCTTTTTGTCAGAATCATACTTACTAAACACAAAAAAGCTACAGTGCACAGATCCAAGAGAAGATATAAATGAAATTCTAGATTAACAAAGCTCCATTAAATCAACTTAGCAATTTTATCTCCAGGGATAACAATTTGGCTTGCACTGGTAGGCTAAATAATGCAGTTCAACACATTAAGAACAGATCTGTATTCAGACTGAATGGACTGTTAGCTCAGAAAAAAAAAAAGACAGGAGGGAAAAGAAATGCTGAAGTAGCTGTTTCCTGCCCACAGCACATTTTCTCTTCTCCTTTATCTTCCACAACTATCATGTTCATATATCTATCACCATATCTTGCACTTTCCCTATGAAAGAGAAAAAATAGGCCTCAAAATCTGTCTTAATGGGTGCCCTCAAATGAAATATCAATTCACTTGGATGCAGCACCTGTAACAGGCATAAAACATTCAGAAATCAGTGTAATCAAGAAGTGGGGCCTCTCCTTTGCCATCCAGTTCCTGCAATAAAATGGGCTGCTTTTATCTTTTATCATTTCATACCACAGATACCTTCACTTCCCCAGAGTGCATTTAGCAGCAAACCTGGTAATTTCTCCTCTGGCAAAGAGGCAAGTCCCCTTTTCTCTCCCTGTAGTCACAGTTTCAGCCATGCAGTTTTCCATGAGGCAGTAAAAAGTTTCCCTGTTGTCAGCACTAAAAGCTTCTCCTGAAGTAGTTCTTTTCCTACGCAGCCACATTTTCATCAAATTTCAGTGCATACATTTTATGAAACTGTTTGAAAACCTCCTGATTTAGGTTAGAGAAAGAACGTGAAATGTAGGCTAGGCTAGAGTGGGTTTTCTAGGGAATACCTGACTAAAGCAGTCTCTTGATAGGTAAGGTATCTTCCTTACTGTAAAAGCAATGATTGTTGAGCACAGATTTTCACTGGGCTCTGGAGATTTAAACTCTTAGAAAGACCTAATTTCATTCAAAACTATCTGCTTGCTTCCTCTGGATTTTATATCTGTATGAGTTCAGATGGAATACCGAATTGGGCAAAAGAAGGGATTACACACCATTAGCAAAAAACTTTAGTTGATTTTTTCTACCTTTTATCTCTATCATCTAATGCTGCCAGGTTTGCTATAGGATATTTATTGCTTTGACCATCTAAGAATTATTATTTTTTCAGATTAAAAACAGCACTTCAAGGGGGATGTAAAATCACATGATTTCTATTGTATCAAAGTCAGTGATGAAAACTTCAATGTATCGGTTCCTATTCAGGCATACCTATGAATATTTTTAAAGCACGGCTGTCATATTCCACCAGTGTTTTTACTCCTATTTTTGCTCTAATTGAGTTATATTTTTTTACTCCAAAAGGGATCCATTGGCACAGATATTCATACCACCATCCCTATAGCAATTCATTTGGTGCAGTTTAAACATTCTGCAATATCAATGTCCTGTATACAGTTAAAAACTTCACAGCTGTCAACAGTAACGAGACAGACAACAAAGAATTTTTAACACTCTGCCTTTTAATGCTTCATATCACTTCTTTTGTGATGAAAACACTGTAAGTGAAAGGATTCCAGACTCATCCTTTGTGTTGCCTTTTCAGGACATGCTGAACATCAGAAGCTTCCCACAGACTGTGTGCAGTGTGGGTGACAAGACACACTCTAGTGGTTTTTTTCCCCTTCTCAAGATTTCAGCACGTATGTATGACCTCCACAGTTTAACTGACGACTATTCAGCGCATCAGTTACAAAAAACAGCCATTCTCATTTCCTTTACACTCCTCCTCAAAGAAATAAATCAGTATCTTGACTGATTGAAACATTTAGCTGTCAGTCATTTTGCTTTGTCCCCTCACTGCCTCACACCAGCCTGTGAGAACTCCAGAGACGCAGAGAAGTGATTAAATCGTAACATGGAGCCCTGAGAGCAATAACTAAGTGAGCGGTTACAAACAAATAACACAGTTCTTCATAATTCAGTAAAATGCATGATTTGATTTTGTGTGTGGTTTGGAAAGCCAGTCAAACCAGCAGTGCTTTTTTACTAATGCAATAACATTACGGCTTAATGGTGGAAAGCACAGGAGAGCAATATATGGCCTACAAATACGAGTAAAATGTGCAAGCTTAACAATACAAGTTTATCTTCCTTATGAATTACCTAGGCAGTGCTTTTATTAGATGAGATCCATTGTTTCCTGATCTGCAAATTAGTTCCTGAATCTATTAACTATAATGGGAGAAACGCATTTTTCAGTTTTGCCCTCTGAAAAAACCCCACAATAAATCAGTCTAAGCAGGTGAGACTAAAGTAGCAACAAGGCCAAGGTATTTCAAGTATGCAACCTCTGGCTCCCTATAACACTGAAGGATTTTTTTTTAGGATGGGAGCATAGCAATGAAAGGATTTAAGTGCAAATTACCCAATGATAGTATAATTCTGCAGTATTACCATGCATGTGAAGGATTATTAAAGATCAGGTAGGATTTTTCTTGCCTTACTTCAGTCACCTCCAGGGAAACAAATTCTGAAATGCTCCACAGGAGATAAAGAACAACCTGAGTATATTAAAAGACTCATGGATATAATTCTGTGAACTACAAGCTTTCTTTGTAACTCAGTTACCTTAAAGTGCACAAGACTTTTATCATAATCCTTGTATTTCATATGTCTTTGAAGGATGACATTCCCACTCCCTGACTTAGCATTTGCATGTCTTGAATTCTCTAGTGAATGCCCAAGGAAAGTAATATTGTTTTTATTTATATCTTTATTTATATCTTCCTCCAACTGAATTCCAACAACACATCCAAAACTCACCTTCCTAAGGAAAATGCTTCAGACATGTACAGCCATTAAAAACACAACCATTATCCTGAAAAATGTAGAGGTGGAGGTACTTTTACAGGTTCCTGAAAATTGAAGTCAACAGTCAGTACTGGTATTATGTGGCAGAAGACAGAATCATAGAATGGTTTGGGTTGGAAGGGACCTTAAAGATGATCTTAGTCCAACCCCCTGTCATGGGCAGGGACACCTTCCACTATCCCAGGTAGCTCCAAGCCCTGTCCAATCTGGCCTTGAACACTTTCAGGGATGGGGCAGCCACAACTTGTCCAAGCAATCCAGTGCCTCACCACCCTTACATTTACTATGCTCTTCCTAATAACATACCAATTGCTAAGAAAACTCTTGATAAGAAATACCTGAATCACCACAAGGTAGTCTGGCAGCATCAGAACGGCAAAACAATTACAAAAGGCAAAGCACCTCAATCTGCTCAAGAACTATGGCTACACATACTGCATTCCTTCTTCAGAAGCTCTCAATCACTTCCCAGGTGTAAGAGTTCATCAAGCTGGATCTATTTTCCAAGTTCCTCACATTTTACATTCTCTTCTAAGACCCAAACTCCAGCATAGTTTGAATTCTTCTCTTTCCCATCAGTTGGAGTCAACAGGACCCTTGGTATCTATGACCCTTGTGCTCCATCTCTCAGGAGTCATCAGCTGTAACACATGTTCCATTGACTGAAACAACCAGACATAGAGTACCTTAACGAGTACACAATCCCCACACAACCTGCTCTTCCAACCGCCTCTTACACCTTTGATCTCAAGGTCTGATATATCACCAGGAATTCTGTGCAGTTCATTTATGACGCTGCTATGAACAGTAACACTGCTAAATAATTCCCTTTAAATAATTTACCTATTTTAATTTTCTCTACTCAAAGCCAGGGCAGGAAGCACCACCTGAGGATAAAGGTTTTCTGACACTTCCCACTCCTTTCAATTGCTTTGCAACTTTGCCAGATTTTTAACTGTTCACGCTACAATTTTACATGTCAAGGGTGTCTGCTTCAGTGTGATTTTCAGGACATGAGGGAAGAGGAATGAGTTGAATCACTTCCAAAATTTAGACTGTAGGGAAATACTGTGTCTTGACCATGTTAAATAATCATTATGAATGTTTTTTGAAAAGCTTTCTGAGTTTTGAAACCGTGAGTAAGAGTTGGTCTTCATATAATGGATCTGGGGTTTTTTTGCTAATACTAAAAAAAAACCCAACCCCCCCAAAAAACAAACAAACAAAAAACCAAAACCCCCTAACAAGCAGACACCAAAAAAAGCCACAACCCAAAAATCCCAAAGCCAAACTACCTAAAATAAAAAATGAGATTTCAAATTTCTCCAGGGATGACTCCTTTATACTAAAATACCTCTACACTATCATCCCTCCTGCAGCCTCCAGAAGGCACTAAACTGTCCATGCACATTCCTATTAACATTGTCCTGGAAAATTGACTGTTTCTTTAATTACTGCTCTGAACTGAAATTACACAAAACAGTGGCAGTGACAGCAAGAGGTTTGTCTTTCCATCCGAGGCACCCAGAAAGCTGCTGAGTCTGAATGCATAACATACAAGTATCAGACCAGAGAAAAAAGGAATAGACTTTGACGTGAAGTCTTGTATCACAAGAAGCAGAAGAGAAGAATTTTGAAGTGCTGTTTAATAATGGAGGACTTAGGAAGTTTAGTCTGGGAGTCAAGAGGTAAAAACTGCTTCAGGGGAGGGGGAGGATTAGAGTGGATGAGACAATCATCTGTAAGAAAGGAGCTGCATCCAGATAAGGAGCCAAGAGGAGAAGAGAGCTAACTCAGGGTACCCGGAAACGGATTAAGAACTCATGTCAAGAACATGCATCTAATTTGCCTCTGTTTAGGGTCACAAAGAACACAGAAGAAGCTGCTGTCACAGCTACCCAATTACACCAAATTGTGTAAGCCTGTTCATAGGAAAAAAAAACAAAGTGGACCTGATGATGCACATGGATCTCAACACACTGAGATTTCACGTTCCTCCCCAGAAAAGGAGTTGTAATTTCCTTACTATATTAAAAGCAAGATCATCCTACCATTACTGCTGTACTTCTTGTTGAATATTGTAAGCTGAATTATTCCAAATACTTAATTTCATTAGATGAATTTTCTAAGAAGACATAAATTAGAGCATATGGTTCATAATATTTTCACTTCCTTTCCCGGTAACCCATTTCACTAGTTTTACACTTCATCAATTTAAGCATTATGGCTAACACGTAACATTTAACTCTGTCACAAGAGGGAAAAAAATCCAAGTGTCTCATTAGGAAGCTATGATGGCCATTTCAGAAAGTGGTGTTACTTTTTCTACGTACATTCAATATATATGAAGGCACTGATATCAGAAGCACATGCAGAGCTTAAAGGCCTACAAGTTTCTATGCAAGGGAAAAGCTTTTCTTACTGTTCACTTGGGTACAAGGAAAACTGGATCCCCAGGGGACAGAATCCCTGTCTGTAAGATCTACAGCTACACAACAACAGCACAAAGCATTAAACTAGAGCACGATAAAGTCTCTTTTACCACAGCATAAACCCAAGGGCAGGCAGCATTTTATTTATGTTAAGCAGAACACATTCCTGCACACAACTGAATCAGCAACAACAATATATGACGATCACCTAATGGCAGAAAGAGCATCTCTGACTAACTCCGGAAAAGTTAATAGCAGTTAACATCAGAAAAGCTATTTTCTACCCAAACCTCTGCACTGAAACATTCCAACAATCTTTCAAAGATCAACAGGTGCCAGAAAATCATACAAGAACAGTATGAAACACATCAAAAGCTTTCGCAAAATATAAAGAAGGATGAAGCCTAGATTACAACACACTGTCTGGCTTACAACCATTGCAAAGATACACAAGGAACTGTTTTACAAATCTTTGTGAACATATATGAACTCCACTTTTCAAAATAAGCAGGATACATTTCTGTCACACACTAAGAATTCTTCTACAGGTTGTATTAGTGCCTTAAAAGCATCAGTGATCAATCAGAGTTATCACAGGAGGGCATTCAGAGTCATGTCAGGTTTTTGAATGACAGAAATCTGTAAGGCTTTGCACTACAAAAAGACTGCTCAAAAATAGAATACATAACATAATCATCTACACATACTCCTGAAGAAGTAGGCCAGCAGATAACACCTCTGAAAAAAACAACTTAAAGGTATCCCACTCCAGTTTATTAACAGACATTACACTGTTTCACAAGTTACTGTTAAATACATAATTAGTCAGTGAATAAAAGGGAGGCCATGGTAAATAACACATTGTACCTATAATGGCAGCTGTTTCTTTTCTGTACCCTGACTCTTCTCTGGGCTGTTTTTCGCACTGTGTTTTTGAAATATTATTGGGTACACTGTAGCACAGCTCCTAAGGCTGTAACAACAAAATGTAATGGGCTTCTCTGACTTTAAAAAGGGAACCTTTGGCATGCTAGATTGGAGGTGGGAGGATCAGTAAGACACTTTTATAGGTGCCAAAACTCAAGAGTTTCTCTTCCCAAGTGTGATTTACAGCACAGGAGGGACATCGACCTGTTCCAGCAAGTCCAGAAGAGGCCACCAAGGTAATCAGAGAGATGGAGCATCTCTGCTATGAGGAAAGGCTGAGAGAGCTGGGATTGTTCAGTCTGGAGAGGAGAAGGCTTCAAGGTCACCTAACTGCCCTTCAAGTACCTGAAGGAGCTGATAAGAAAAATGGAGTGATTCCTACTTCTATAGACAAGCTTTTCTACATCTAATACATATATTAAATATATATATATATCTCAAGATCTTTCTCATAGGCTTTAATTATTAAAAAACTGGAGAGAACAAACATCCTTGATTCATTCAGGCAAAACTGCTCCATTGCACAAGCAGGCTCCTACACTCCCAAGCATCCAGTTCTCCTGTGCCTAGTTCAATACTCCATAGGTAAGTTATACCTTCTCCCCACTGAAGTAGTCACGTACACACTATTTGCTCCTCAAAATGAGTGACCCTAATTCCTTTACCTGCAAGCTCTGCCCAGAGCCCTGCAGACTTCATACTGCACCATGACAAAGAAGTTTCTCTCTCACACCACTGCACAGAGATGCATTAACAAACTTTACTGCTTTTCCAGCATCTCACCAAAACATTACACCAGCATTTTTCACTTATGGGAAATTTCTTTTTAAAAAGCACTTTGTGAACTCTACTACAAGTTGCAAGGCATTTTGGTCTCCCATGTCTACTACTCAAACTTCTATTACAATAAATAATATATGCAATAGATTAATATTTAGAAGAACTTTACTCTTCTACTTGCATCATCCTTATAAATTATTCTCCTATTAATGAGTTATTTGATCTCAACATATTAGCACAAAAAATACATTGTTCTCTGTACTTCTCTGTAACCCATGTGCTTGCCTTCTGCTAAAAGCTTCTCTTCAAAGTGCTATTATTAATTGTCAAGCATTGGAACTGTTCCTCCAGACATCACCCCCCTTACTTTCAAGACAGGCAGACAAGATTTTCTCCACTTTTTGCAACTAAAGTACAAGCTAAAGTACATCTGAATACACAATTCATTCTATTCAGCACTGTCCTCTCCCTAATGTACCCAATATAGCCAACCTCTTACAGGAAGCAATTGTTGGAACAATTAGGACTCTCATAAGGACTCAGCAAGATTAATACACACTATGTCGTCATGTCTGCATCTTATCTCATGCTGAGATGTTAAAGATCTGTGCCAGCAGGGACCAAAGACTGTGCAACAACCTTCTGTAACTCTAGGCTGAACTTTTCCACACTTTATTAATGTGAAAACTTGGGAGCTATCACAAACTACTTCTATTCCTTTCGATTATAATTTAGGATTAAGTTGGTCTTTTCTAACACCTGTGACATTCACATCCAAAATGGGAAGGAGTCCTCAGGAATCCTCATTTCAGTTTGTTTTGGTTTTTTACCGTATTGTTTCAATATACAACTGTGACCCTACATGGATCTCCACAATGGGGTTTTCTTTGGACAAGCAAGCAGATGTACACTAAATCAGCACAATTCCTGGTGGTTTCTTGATGCTTATTTCTCCTAGCAAACCAAGACTGCCTTGGAAAAATCCAGTGAGAGTCTTCCTCATGAAAATATATGTGCATATACGACAATGAGATTCATTCAATCTCAGAGTACTTCTCTTTAAATTAATAAATAAATAAGCACTGTGAACCAGCCAAAAATAAAGCAGCATAGTCCACCAAAAAAAGAAAAATTCTTAGAGCTAGTCCTTTAAAGACATCAAAATTGAAATTATAGCCCTTTACTTATTGTCTGCGTTGCAAATTATGTACATACTTTCAGCCACAAAGAAGAAAATCAACACTGTATTCATCAATTTATTATTGTATTACTGGATCCACAAAACACATAACATCTACATGTACTATTTTCCTTCTCTGTACTGTACTTCTTCCCACCTCCACCAAAAAGTTCCATCTAAAAATACTGATTAGCAGAGTCAGCCACCCACAATGTGTACGGGTCACTTGCAATCTGTTCTTTGAACTAGAGATGATCTTTGCAATAAAGAACAGAGTTAGTTATCTACACAGGCTTGAGCAATATTTTGAAGCTTGATGCACATGATCTGCTTCCCTGGATTTCTGCTGTCTGGAAAACGGCAGCTAGAGTTCAGTGACTGAGAACAGGGTTCCCCTCACCTGAATTTTAGCTGTCAGGACTGGACATCCTGTGTAAGTTAACAAACTCAGCTGCTTCTACAAAGACTGATGAGTGACAGAGCCATTCCATGGAGTTTCCTCCCCCTGCAGCCTCTTCACGTTATCCAAGGGTCTAACAGAACAAATTATGCAAGAATGAAACACGAGAAACTCTGAATTCAAAAGGGACAACCACATACAGGCAGATATTTGGATCGGCAATCCTGCCACAAAACAAAACAAAACAAACAAACAAAAACTAATAAACAAAAACCCAAACAAAAAAAAACAAACCACAGGGCTCCTTTATGAAAATCACTTGCTGTTCTACATCAAGCCCAAACTCAAGAGTGCTGAAGTCTCAGACCCATTTTGAGGCTGTGGCAGAGTTATTTTTCTAGTGTTCTTTCACATAAAGAGGATTTCATGTCCTCTCCAGGAGCATCCTGCACTGCAATCCAGAAACTGAAGCTTGGCACAGTGGGATTCACTCAGTAACAATTCTCACTTTTCTCTGACGATCTCTATGCACCAAAATCAATTAGCATTTGCTACAAATGTAACATAGCAACAGCGGACAGGCCCTCATTTGATGTAAATCAGTGTAGTGATTCTGATTTGAAAGAACTTCACCAAATTTCTTTAACGCTCGCACAGTGCTGCTGAATAGCTCACTCTGTCACCAGGGAGGTAAGGATCATAAAATCTGAGTGCCAGGAACAGTAAGTGGTCAATTCAATTTGTTACCCTCTTTAGGACTGCTCAAACATTTTATTTCTCTTGTTTTCAGAAAGAAGAAAAATAGGTCAGAATATATGAAAACTATTACACAGGGACAGTGGGCAGAAAACTGTCCTAAAGCCATAATCTGAGATTTGATTACTTCAGCAACCACAATAAAAACCCATTCATAAAGTAATCTTTATTAAACTCACCGATGTTTTTTTTACTGTTTTTAAACTTCAGCTAACTGCCAACATGCTGTGTGAAGTAGCACTTCCTGTTGATTTGTTTTGTATTAATTATAGTGTAATTAAAAAGGGGAGTCTTTATTGCAAACATCTACCAGGTGTTATCAGGGCCGTAACATTTTCAAATGGCACTGTCAGTGTTATTGTGGCACAATTAACAAATTTCAAAATGTATGCACATCCATAGAAAAAAAATCCTGGAATGGAAAAACCTTCATTATGTTAAAAAAGGAGGGGGAAATCCACCTACTGGCAAGACCCTTGATATTTGTATTATAACTGCTACAGCTAAGATATGAACACCTAACAGGTCATCTAATGCCATTAAAAGGTTTGAATTTGCCAACAGCCCTCAAAGCTTGAAGGAAAATGACAGAAAAGGCAGTAACAATAAAATGAACTTGCGTATTTTGTTACATAAAGGAATGAGAGGGAAAAATCGAAATACAAATAAAATATTTACTGCAGTGACTGTTGATTTCCTGAATATCAGCTGGACTACAGTACAGTTTAAAACGTATTTTGCTTTTTTCCTAGTTACCTTTGTGCTCAACTTAATCATGGAGCTACTTGGAAATTCCTAAGCCCTGAATCCTCTACTGCATCAGTGCACTGGAGTCCAAGTTATTAGTGCAAACCATCATCACTAACCTCAAGATCAAGGAAGCAGAGTCTCCTACTCCACCACAGCCACAAGCAAAATATGATAGGTTAAAAATTGTTTGATTTGTAAAGGAAATAAAAAAGATGGTAATACCAAATTCTTCACGCTAAGTACCTGTTAAAAATACCTTAAATACAGAGAAAGCTTTTGTTTCCTCCCATCAACACCGACAGGTTACTATGAGAGAGAATTAAAGGAAAGGTATGAACCCAATAAGGGGAGAATTCAAGTGACCTACTGCATGTTAATCTGGCAAAAAGCACATGCCAATTGAACTGTTATAGCCAGTCTCCAGGCACAGACTGACAGGTCCTGGAAAGGCTGTCAAATTACTAACAGTGCCTGCTCCTGCAGGAGCACTGAGTCCTGCCGGCTTGGATCTCTTCATCCCAGCTTGATCTGAGCAACTACTCGAGGCACCTGAATAAATCCAATGAAGGTTAAACAAGTTGAAGTGCTCGTTTTCTTTGCTGTTTTAGCATAGTTTATCGAGCTCCACATCAAGTAACTGGGAACAGAAATGAAGTGCTTTTTTTTTAACAGTGTACTGAGATCACGCACAATTTTTCCCTCAGTTACTTCAAGTACTGGGGAAAAAACCTAATCATAACCCTTTAAGTTGAAAAACTACCAATATGATGCCTGCTATTCTCTAAGTAACTAATTTTTCAGTAGGGTAGAAGATAGTTATGTAAAAGAAAAATAAGAAATGTGTATTGCATCAGTTGGATTCCCAGTAACTGAAGTTCTTCATTTTCAAATAGGAATAATTAAAGGCTTTGCATTCCCAAATTCTACAAACTACAAACATCAACAATTTCAACTGACGGATAAAATTATTTTTGGTAGGTACAACTAAGATACATGTACGTTCCAGAAGTTACTTTATGCTGTGCATGAGTGATTCAACTTTTAACCAACAGCAGTTGGTGTTAATGAAACCAGATGAACAGACACAATAAAAATAAATTCTCCCACGACTTGAATACAGTAACACTGCAACTTTGAAACTTTTTGCACTTACTGGAAAATGTGCATTTCAAGCCATTTAGTGCTGTCTAAAAGTTACATCAACTGATAATCTTAACGTCCATTATTGTTCGATATACATATTTTTTTCTTTTCTAAGACTATTTTAATGTTTCATAATCTCTCCTCTTCAGACATTGGATTTTATTCCTTGTTAGGTATGCCATGAAGCTTAACAATAGTCATGAGAGAAAACTGTAGCAATGGGCCACTGCAGGAATTAGGAAAATGTCTGCTGAAGAACTCCTCATGGTTTCAAATATCATTTACATGGGTTAAGAACGCTATTTATTCTGTTTTCTCTTGTGTTGACCCCACACAGTCCAAGAAAAGTAGAACATCATCCAATCTGTTCCACAGCTGGAGAAGACATAAGACCTTTCTTATTCTCTAGAGACCTAAACCAAGAGGAGTCACCTGGTGCCTGCCAAACCCATTAACTCACTAACCACTAACCCTGTCTAAAGGGGTGTTTACGCTCAGCTGTCCTAAAAAAGAGGGGAAAACAATCTCTATCTGGAAAACTAATAGGTTTTAAACTCTACGTTTTAAAAGGGAAGAGCTACACTTTTAAGCAAAAACAGCAAGTCTTGGCAGAATTAAGCAAAACTTTCCTGAATGACACTGAATGTCAAGACTCTTGCACTGAAAGTGCGAGAGTTCTGCAGTTGGGACACCTACTCAGTCAAAGAGCGAGGAACTGTTTTCAGGTTCCTACGATCTTGAATTTTTGCAGATCCACAACTCTCCTAAGCTTTCCAAGAATAAACCTGATAAACCTGTGCAGGTTTAGAAAGTTCTCTTCCATACACAGATTGACTGATAATCTTTACAGTGTGTCTTGGGGTACACAGACTGATGGGTCCTGCAATTCAAAGATTAACACCACAAAAGGGGGTTTGCTCACCAGGATTTGATTTACGAGGCCACAACTGCAGTGCCTGGATGATAATCAGCTCCCAATTAGCTTCAAAACATGCTGACCCCAACAAATAACATTTAGCACCACTTATCATCAGCAACCCTGTGAAGATGAAATGCAGCAATCACCCACATCAAACCCCCATCAGTATCCCTGTAACACTGATGATAAAGGTAGTTATACTGCTGCTTGCTACAAAAGAAAAAAAGCATTTTGGGGAGATTCCAGCTCCATCTTTAGTAATAAAGGAGGGACTTTGTATTAGAGGACTCTTGATTACCATCAGTGCTAAACAACAATACACTCCCATTCAGGTATAAATAATTCCAGCAGCCTCAGTATTCTGTCCTGATTGACTCCCTCTTCACAAATGTCCTCTAAATGTAATTTTCCAGTAAGTACTCACTAAGGAAAAGCACCTCCTAAAACCACAGGGACATTGCTTAGCATCTAAATCTGAAGTTTTTGCAAGAGAGCAATATGCCTGCTAAAAGAAAACAAAACAGCAAGCACACATGCATGATAGGATTATTTGATTCAATACAATATAAATTAGGTCAGACTTCTCTATGGAGAATTCTGTGTCAAGAACTAGGTGGTCCACTAAATTTCTATTCATTTGCCTTCAGGCTTGGGGAATTGCAAAGACTCTCATGAAACTGATGTTCCTCTACCCACAAGAGTAATCACTATGTAAGGGTGGGGGAATCTCTCAAGTTTAACTGCTTGACAATACCTGGAGACCAGAGAGATCTTTACATAATAAAAAGAGAAGATCATAAATCCTTGCATGCATATGAGATATACATACAATTATCCATACACGCAGACATACAAAATTCAAGAGAATAAAAATCAGTGAGTGCTTTTGTGTACTTAGGTATTACACTGCCCTATTTTTTATGTTGTATGTATCATAAAATCATAAAATCACAGAATGGTTTGGTCTGGAAGAGACCTGAAAGATCACCTCATTCCACCCCTCTGCCATGGGCAGGGACACTTGACCAGGTTGCTCCAAGCCCTGTCCAACCTGGCCCTGGACACTTCCAGCAATGGGGCAGTCACTGCCTCTCTGGGCAACCTGAGCCAGGGCCTCTCCACCCTCACAGGGAAGAATTTCTTTCCTACATCTAGCCTAAGAAAATATTCTTCTCCTTAAGAATATAAAACATAAGAAATAAATATAAAAGATAAAATATCCTTAAGAAAAGTAACAATCCATGCATTCTCATTAACCCAACAGCAATGGGATTACTATCTCTAGAAAGTGCAAAGATTATAGGCTGGAAACTCTGCCTGGAGCCTCCTTTGCATCAGCCTTTTTCCGCTCAGGAACACTACATTTTTAAAAGCTTGCCCACAGTTATCATCCTTCCTGATTCTACAAGCAAGTAAAGTAAATCTTCACGCCTCCAAGGGCCATAAGTTCATGTCAAGTACTTCACATATCTAAGAAGAGGACTGAGTCAGACCAAGATGTGACAAGCAGCCCTTCTGCAGTCCTGTTGCTCCACTGTGGATGGATCTGGTTAGGACATGCAGCTGTCTCAGGAGCTGGGACACGGAGGGCTGTTTCCCCAACAGAGGGGGACACAACAGGCTTCAGCATTTGCACCTGCACAGACACACAAGGGTCATCCCAGGGTATGAGCTTCACTCTAACTCCTCGAAAAGCAATATACTGATTAGGAGACAAAAGCTGACAGGTCTCACTCAAATCTGGTTCTTCAGTATGGCACAGACCTTGAAACAGATCCACCACTGCAAACAGCCTGGACAGACCCCACCACAACCAGCAGGGATTTGTGAGTGTGGCTGAACGACTGAAAATAAACTAAGTTAAGGACTTTTCATTACATTTGTTTTTAGTGCACAGTTATAAGCAATAAACACTGCTTAAAACCTGAAACATTTGAAAACGTGTCTGATGGCTGTGTAAAACTAGATACACAGACACAGGTACCTTTCTTGGAACTCAGAGTATTGGTTTACTCACCTTTTCTAAGTTGTGAACAATTCTGCTCCCTTTAAACAGAAATGGAAGACTGATTCATGGATGAAATTCTTAAACCACCACCATGAAATGTAATTTTGCTGCAGCTAGACTGGGCAAAAACTAGTGTTAAGGACAAAATACAGAGCTGCAGGCTCTGTGTGACAAGTCAAAGTATGAAAATGTTTCAATCTGATTAATTACTTGGTTTAGAATATATGCTTTTCATTCTACTGTATCAAAATACTCATAACAAAACAGTGCAGCTGATGAAGTCAAGCACTGCCTTACAAAGGCTGGCAAATTTGCAGAACAGCACTTGAGGTTCAGATTAGTAAAATCCTAATGAGTATCTACTCTAATACCCATGTAATTGCAGGGAATGCATTTGCAAGTGGTACAATTAAAAAAAAAAAAAGAAAGAAAAAAGAAAAATAAAGAAATAAAACACTGGTGCAATTGAAATCCAGACTGTCATTTTAGTGTCAGTTTAAGAAACTTAACTGACACGCTGGAAGAATGAAGATGCTTCAATCTTGCACTATAAAGTAACAATGACAACATGATCAATTTCATTATTTTTGTCTCAGACACCAAAACAGTTCCCATTTTTATCCATTTTATTATTTTACTCATTTTACCCAAGGACTGCCTCATCCAAGTGTCCAGCTCGTCCTGCTCACTGTAAGAGGCACTGAGCCCAGAACAGGCTCCTGAAAGACTTTCTTGTAACTACATACAGAAACACTGCTGCTGCACTACATCACACTTTCTTTTGGGAGCCAGTACCTGACATCTCCACACCTCATCTTCCTGCCCATAAAGATAGGAGAGTACAGGGCTTATTTTATCTCAGAAAGCCACCAGGCAGATAAATGCTTTAAAGACAGAACTAGTGCTGTAAGAACGAAGCCATAGAAGGGCTGAAGCCAAGCACTGCAGAAGTAATACCAAATAGCACAGGACATATGAGAGACCAAGTAATCATGTACTTTTATTCCTAAGTAATTGGCTGAGCAAACGTATTGTGATCCAACAACTCTGATTAATTCAGCAAGAATGCTTGGGTAGTGTTTATAAAAACCAAGTCATTACCTTGACTAAACATTGACTTGGACAGTTAACTTTAACCATCAAGACCTTGACTAAATATTGACTGAGAAAGTTAATTTGAACTATAAGGTCTAGAAAATCTTGTTCCTCTTTGCTAGTATTTGCCATCACTTTAAAATGTAAACACGACTGTAAAAATAGGTAGCTTGGCTGTTGTTAAATTCAACACAACTATCTTGCAAAAATATGAAATCTGAAATGTTTAAAAGACAATGGGCCTGTTACAGATGAGAGGGAAAGGTCAATCTTCCTCTGCTTGAACAAGGACCTCTCAAAAGTGTAAAAAAGAAAATCACAAGGTTCATGGCTTAAATTTATTCTGTTACATATATGCAGGGGTCTTACAAAGTATAATTTTAAAACCGTGCCTTGCCCAAAGAATCATGCAGGCTGACCACCAGGACAAGGGGTTTATTCTGGTACCTCTACTTTTGAAGCCCTAGTAGCAGCTACTTCAAGTCTACATCTTCCACTATTGGCATCACTTCATCATGTGAGGCCATGGGTCAAAGGACACACATCGGGTCTTTCACTAGCTGAGTTAAAAAAGAAAAGAAAAGAAAAAGAAGAAAATCAATTTCAATCCTCCTAAGATGAAACCACTGATGTGTGCAGTCACTAAAGTCCCAAAGGTAATCCTACAGAAAAACACGATGGTGTTCTCCATCACTATGTTGAGATACTGTTGAAGTGCAGCAAAATCATCTATGAGGTACAGTCCAAGATCAAAACACTCTAATCCAGAAATGTGAATTTCTAAATGAGTGCGAATAGTGCATGTTAGGTGTTTAATGAAAGAGTGGTAATGACAAAGGGCCAAGGAATCTTGTTTCAGGAAGATGTTATGAATATGGTTAAAGAAATAAACAATGCTGTGAATCCAGCATTAATTCCAGCCACCAATTCAGTTTGAGAGTTTAAAAGTCCCTTTCAGCTTTGTGCCTTGATTCCTTTTTTAATACATCAGCTGCCTTTAGGACACTGAATGAACAACAGCTTAAGAGCAAATATAAAAGACATAAATCTCAGATATGAGTGGAAATATCAAACTGGTGAAAACTTGCTCTGCCATTATTTTTGAGTGTAGTAGTAAGGAACAGATTGATACTGGCGTTACGGGGGGGGGGGGTGAGGGTGGGGAATGAAAGAACAATAAACAATACAGTCATCAGTAGTTTAACACAGCGCTGTGTCTTGCAAAGGAAACATACTGTGAAACAGCTTGCGAGATAAGCTTCGTCAACGATAAGTAATTTTTATTCCGTTTGAGTGGCTGAAAACAATAAACATGATTAAATGCTTCAGACGTGCATTCAGAATTTAGACAAATGGCAAAGAGTTCCAAGGACTTTGCTTTTAAAACTACTTTGGGGAAAGACCTAAAAATTAACTTAACCGGTTTGAAATATGCAATAAAATAGAAGTTCACAGGAAAATTAAAAACTTTCCATTTGCCTGCAAGCTCCATGCTCTCCAAATCAGAAACCAGCTTTGTTATCTACTGTTCTTTACCATGATTACTGGTCCCAGTTTCCCACCTCACCACTTTACCGTTCATTTCAAACGTGCCGGTCATGAATGAGCTTCCATGGTATGAAATACCCAGGAAAACACCGAAAGAAGACGTGGCTCTAGGGAATTTAAAGTCTCGTGCTTGTTCTGACAACCCTCGTGGGATATGTCACGACTGTCCTGATCCAGCCTGGCAGCAGCTCCCGCACCCACCTCCCACCGCCGGCAGCGCTCCGAACTTTAATTCCTGGGTAGCCTGTTCCTGGTGACTCGGTGCCCGCGCACAAACACACAAAAAAAAGCACCCCAAAACATTCCATCAGGGGGGAATATTGTTTTTTTCCTACAGTAGGTCCGTAAAGGAGAGGCAAATGAACCTCCAAGTGGTCACTCTGCACCCGCTTCCCTGTCCGCTGGAGAAGGGGCTGGGGCTGCTCTCCGGGGACCAGCGGGCGGCCCCCGAGGAGGGTCCGCGGTTCGGGAGGGCGAACTCGCCCCGCACCCCTGCGCGGCCCCTCCGCCCGCTCCAGGCGCCATTTCCCCGCCGCTCCTCAGCGCGGCGTCCCCGGCGCTGCTGCACCTTCCCGGGGAGGGCAGCGACGGCGCAGCCGAACGGGCTCCCAGCCCGGCTCCCTGCCCGGCTCCCAGCCCGGCACCGCGGGCGCCTCCCGCGCGACAGGGGCACTATCGCGACTGGAGCTGCGATCAGCGGTACCAGTCGGGGGGCGGCAGCGCTGCCCGCCCACCCCGAGGGGCAGCCCAGGGACCCCCGGCACGGCGGGGGCAGCCGGGGGGGCGCGGCCGGGGAAATCCCGCATCCGCATCGCGTCTGCGGGTCCCTCCAAGATTTGGTTTTTTTCCTTGCCCCTCTCCGGGGGATGGCAAGAGCGGCCACCTCTGCCCCTGCGGCTCGGCCGGGCGTGGGGCAATACCGCATCCCGCTCCCCCTCCCCAGCCGTCAACTTCCCGCGACTCCAAGGGGATTCCAGTCCTTTCTCCGCCTCGGGGGGTCGGGAGTGAGCGGGTGGGAGAAGGACGGGCACAAAAAAAAACTTCCTTGGAAGAGAAACTGCCCTCCCGTGCCTGCTGCGGGGAGGGGGGGGGTCCCCACTCGCAGGAGGAGCAGCGCACCCCGCACTGGGGGCCCGCCCCGCATCCCTCCCCCACAACCCCGCACCTGCCGCCGCACCCGCCCCGAGGACCGGCCGCCGAGGGGAGAAGGGACCGGCGCGCTCACCTGCCCCAGGGAGCCCTCTCCTCCTCGCATTCCTCTGCTCCCCATCGTGGGCGCAGCAGCTGCTGTTATTCCTTAGGATACACATGGCTCGTCCATGCTGGGAGAGCCGCCTTCCCGCGCCGCCTGCCCTCTCCGGCCCCGCCAGCGCGGCGCTGAAGCCAGAGGGAGGGGAAAAGGGAGGTGTGCGGCGGAGGAACGCTGCTGATCAGGGGTCGGTCTCCTCCTCCTCCTCCTCCTCCTCCTCTCCCAGAGCTGGGGGTCTCAGCGCCGCTGTGCAGCTGGGCAGGGAGAGGGGGACGGGAGGGGAGGGGGCTGGCGGGGCTCTCCCCGCTCAGGGCGGGGGGGGCGGTGGCGTGTCTTCTTGTCCCCAGCCTGTCATCGCCCCGGGAGCAGCCCCAGTGTGCGGAGCGGCTGGCGAGCCCCGCACCGCGCCCGCAGCACCGCGCTCCAGCCGCTCAGCACCGCTCAGCACTCGGTACGAGGGGCGCCCCCCGGGAGTACCAGGGGCTTCCCCGGGGCGGCGGAGCGCAGGGAAGGCGGTCAGTGGGTCAGGCGATGCTGGGGGGGCGACCCCTGCCCACGCGTGGAGCCCGGACACGGCGTCGCGAACGCAGCTCCCCCCGAGACGCGTCGGGGGGCTGGGGCCGGGCCGGGGGCCCCGCCGCCACACCGCCACCAGTGTGCTGCTTTTCTCATGGCTTCTCTCAGTCACCCATGAAAATTTAATGAGGCATTTAGGGCTGTTACCTTCAGAGTCAATGGAGGAAGCATATTTAGCCTAATGCACTTGCTGCCGAGCCAATAGGTCTGTTGCAGGCGGATCAGAAGTCATGGAGAGACTCTCCTTTCAACACAAAATTCACGACCCATTAAACTTATTCTGTGATAACAGCTTCTTTACAAACGGGAACCCATAGAAAACAGAGGCTGTCATGCACTTCCCGAAAGGATTTACATACAGAGAGAAGTACATTCGGCAGGTTATTGCCATTTCACTAGTATTAGCTCCAATCAATGCATAAAAGCAGCTCTGCTCTCGCTAACTGAGGTAAATGACTAAAAGAACAGCTTTTTGCAGCCTCCAGATAGATCTGATTCGCCCCCTGGCTCTGAGTGGCCACATCTCCCTCGGCTGTCAGGGAAGAGGGCTCAATCCATTACAAGGTATTGGATCTGATCAGAAATTACGAGCAAGATGTTCTGCCGGACACGCAAATATCCAACTGCTGATGTGCACTCTTCGAGATGACAGCCAAGGAGTGATCACCAAGATGCTCACAAAGTAGAAAGATGTCTACAGGTTATTTTGCCTCCACCTGACAGGCAGGAGATCTGAACCAATGTGGCAACATGCTTAACAGGGCAAGGAGTGCTCATCCAGGAGCAGAGGGAAAGGCTGAGTGAACAAATTGATTAAAAGTACATGCAGATATCTGGTAACATTCTCAAATATTATCAGTTTCATCTCCCTCAATTATTCTTTCTGTATCACATTAGGTGTTAAGCATAAAAGATAAAGTCATATAATAACCTTTACAATGTAACAAAAATGCACTTCAAAATTCAAGCCACAATTACAGAAGTAGTTGATGGAATGGTGACTTTCACTATAGACCTGTTTTCTTAATTTCAATTTATTACAGACATGAAAGGTGAGATTAGCAATTGAACCCACTTATTCTAATGTGAATTAAAAAAATTAAGTCCTAGTAGTCAACTTAATTGCAGCAAAATTTCCTATTGGTGAGAATTTTGCAATCTAGGAAGACAAAGAACTTAAGTAGAAATAAAGACACAGAAGCCATTTTTTCATTTCAGCATCCTTGAGGAGGCATGTGGCTATGCTGGTCTGTAAGTATGTTGGTGATCTGTAGTTCCCAAAAGGCATATATTTTTTGTTGAGGAAGCAGTAAATTAGCTGCTCTACTCCCTTGCCCATTACACTATAAAATGAAGTTGCACTTACTGTGTTGCGGACCTCACTGAGGTCCTGCAGTTTACAGGAAGGGTGCTAATGGTTGACTGAGAAGGAGCTTTGAGTGAGTGCAAACTTCATTCAGTTTCTGAAATGGATGGATGCAAGACACACTTGCTAACAATATTTTTTAAATATAAATATAAATTTAAATATAAAAGACTACTAGCTCACAGCTTGTAATATGAATGCAAATGAACTTATAATTATACTATGCAATTTTCTACTTAAAAAAAAAAAAAAAAGAAAGAAAAAAGAAAATAGAGCAGACCTGAAGAGTAATATGAACTGCAGTTCTTAATTTTTTTCTTTCAATTATGCAGGAGCTGCCATAAGGAATCTGCTCTGTTTTAATGTGTAATATTTTTTAGGCCATAACTTTGCAACTCAAAATCTCACATGAGAACATATACATGGTCAAAGTTCCTTCTCTCTCTTGACCAATGAGCAAAAGAGAAGAAATTTGGTGTGAAAACTGACATAGATGCCCTTTTTCTTATCTGTAAAGTTATTTAAACTCATCATTCCTGTATTTTCTTTCTGAGGATGCACTGTGCCATCACAAATTATGTGATAAACCATTAAGAGTTATACATTAAGATCTGTAGGCCAAAGATGTAATTTCCACTAAGCACTGACCAGCTGGTAGACTGAAGATAGAAACCTAAAGGCATAGTTCTCAACTTTTTTCCAGTGTGTTGAATAGTCACCTCTGCAGCCCTCAGTCCCTTAGTGCTTGAGAAAAGAACTAAAGGGAAAGTAGTATCATCTTCTTAGTTCCTGATTAGATTTGAGAAAACAGGACAACAATCCTAAGCTGTTTAAGTGTTTCTGTACACTCAGTTGAGATAAGAATGAATTCAGTGTTACAGCCAACAACACTGCACAAATTGTTTAAAGAATTGCCTCAAAACAACATTAGAATATCCACTACTGATACTTACAGACCTGGTTTTTAAGTAATTTGTTATACTACCCAATTTCAATAGAACTGCAGTTGTTAGTAAACTGCTGTACCCCACAGAGCAAAAATGTTTACCTGGAAATAAGAGATAATTTGCAAGAGACTTATTGACAATGAATTCACTGTCAAGGTTTCTGACTCCCTAGGAAAAGGGTAGTCAAAAAACTTCCCAGTTTCACCTCAGAGGCAAGTTAATCAGTTTTGTTCAGCGGCAAGCCTATGTGAAATGCTAAGGCAGTATGCCCACTGTAAAACCACTATTATTCTGCAAAAATGGCATATAACTGGCCACAAACCCCATAGGCCTCTTGTCAGTGTAAGAGCCATTAGCATTAATGACAACTGGACATTCTCTGAGATGGAATATAGGTCTTATCTTCATTGAACTAATCCATGTATCTCAAGCTGTGCTGATGATAAAGGACTACCAAATAACGGTACGGAGAAATTCTGAGAGATGTTTGAGGAGTTTTTGGTGGTGCTTTCAAGGTATCTAGAAGGTAACAATACAGAGTGTTACACTGTACTTGATTCAAGCAGGTATTCAAATATCTGGAAAGAATCAGCTGTTATTTCTGCTATTAACATCTTACTAAAATACAGTACAACATGCATACCCATCCATTCCTTGCCAGCTGAGCTCACAAAATGTCAGCCTGCTCACAAAACCCCTCTTCACATCTACTGATCTATACTGTAGCCCACAGCAGGATCATCTTGATCACTCCAGAGATACACTACATGAATTGTTCCTCACACAACAGTGATTTCAGTTTAATAAGTTCCTCTAAGGCAATTAGGTACTGACTGAAAAGAAAACCTGCTGCATTATCAGTAGCCCATCTTTTAGCATTGTAGCCACACAATTATCTCCTTACCCATTCAGCAGAACAATTAATCATGATTTGGTATTCATTCTCTATTTTCTCAAATGCAAAGAAACTCAGGTCTCTCATTCCACTAAAGATCTATTAGGGATATTTTCTCAGAGATACCAACTCAGCTGATAGGTCACTAAGCAGAACATGTTCCTGAACATGACTCTTGCCCACCAAAAAGATCTGTGCAGAAAAACTGTGGTGGTTCTTCATGGAAAATGAGAAGCCACTCTATCATCTGGCAGTGACACATCAGGAAGAGGTTATGATAACCCTTGACCACACAGTGCAATCTGGTAAAACATGCATCATCCCAAAAGTCAGTGACATCTATCCATTAAAAGCCAGCACGTGGAAATACTCACATGGGAATTAAGTTTTGAACATTTCAGAGACTTATCACTAGTTTCTGAAGATGTAGCTTCTACTGTTATGGCTTGGTCACAGGAGGAAGACTTCTTTTCATGCATCTCAACAAAGATGGCACAATCTTGTAGTTACACATGCAAGAAAGGATTCAGGAGCTTGGTTCAAAGCCCAGCTTTGTCAGTGACTAGTTGTGTGACCTTGGAAAAATCAATCTACACTCTTTTTATGTCCATCTCTACTACACCTATGTCAGAGGCCTCCTATGAGACTTTCTCCAGCAACATTTGGAAAGATCACAGAGACAGGCAAAGACCTATATAAACAGTAACCATTGTTGTATATATGACTATTCCTTCCATTTTGAGTTCTGGAAGGAAAAATAGAAACAGGGTCTTATCATTACATCTCCTAGCCCCTGTTATGCTCCATCGCATATTCACAACATTACTGAACTAACCCTAATGCAAACACTCTCCTCAGCTGCAAATGAGCAGCTCCAGGTGTCTCAGACTACCCCTCCAAAATCAGTCTTCTAATAGATGGCAGCAAGTAGATGCCTGTCCTGCCAAGTAATGGAATTTGTGAAAGCACTGGAGATTGTGTTCCACATTATTCCCCAGATGCCCATGAAAGAGTCTGTGATTCTTCAAGTGCAGCGATCAACTTCTTCACAAATCCAATATGCTTCATATTTCAAATCCTTTTTGGCAAGGTGCATTTCTCTTCACAGCCAATTAACTGCAAACTAATTTAGAGTGGGTTTGCTTTTGCAAACATAAGTGTCAGGTTCCAACATGTTGCTAAGAACATGATATATGCACACATTCTGAGTTCTGTTATTCTCTCACACCCCCCCAGACATCACTGATGATCCACTCTGATAATCCACAAACCTCAGCATTTAATAAGTACCTTTCTAGGAAACCTTCGCAGCATACCTTATATCCTGAAAGCCCACATGTTCTGTATTAATTTGAAAAGTGCTCACACTAGTTTAAACACACATACTGCTATGGAAAATGTATTTCTACTATGGAAAATAAAGAATATCTGCTGTATAGAGAATTCTGAAATTTGGCTTCTCTCTGGATTACAGAGTAAAAGGGAGTCTGAAAATTTTAAACTCTTGATTTCTCCAAGAAGAAAGCTTATTGCACCCTGTTCTTAAGGTTATGTCTACACTAGGAAGCAGTCAACACATTTAAGCTTTATGATTTGGAAAACACTGCAACTTCTTTTCACCAAGTATATATTTATCTTCATTATTTCCTTATTTTCAGATGTGAGCTTTACGATGGAAAACTTCAGACCCAGAGGTTTCCTTTTACGATGGAAAACTTCAGACCCAGAGGTTCCAGAGATCCTAAGATCTTGGCTCTTGTCACAGTCTGTGATTTTGACAGCAGAAGATCCACTTGCCATTGTAAAAATAAATTTTTTGTGAAAAAGAGACAGATAAACATGATATTCAGGGCTGCATTCCTCTCAATTTCTGCCAAAATAACAGATTTTCAGGAGACAGCAATTGTGTGTAGTGAATGTCCTCAACAAGTAAGGTTGTTTTTCATTTTCTCTTATGTCACATTACATTTTCCTCTTTATATTTTCCTTTAAATATTTAGACAGAGCAGAGAGTTTTAAACATGTCATTGACACAAATAAATGTTTAGGCAGTCATTCTACCTTGGGTTCAGCTCTTGTCAGATCTGATAAGTTAAATATCACTGGATCTGGTCAGTAATTGGGTGGAAGACCTCTGAGGAAAACTCAAGTGCTGAACTAAGTGGCTCTGGTTACTCAGTAGGTGTTTTTCTAACCTCAGACTCATCCTGAAAAATGCCCTCAGCATGGTATTATGGGCACTAGCTGAAAAAGGCATTTTCAAGATTTAATGTATTATTTCTGTTAGGCACCAGAAAAGACACCTAACACTTTCCTTTCAAACTGGCTTAGCCCACTTTCGAGTTAGTTGAGCCCACTACTATTTTAGGCTATATTTAAAAGTATGAAATCAATTTTTCATCATTTTCCTTTTAATAATAATAAATTTTTTAAAACTGTTGTTTAAATAGTCATTTGTACATTTCTTTGCCTTTAATGCCTACATTCCTGACCTTTGCTCTTACTCTCTCATTGTGTCTCAGAGGGATCAGCCTCAGTTCAGCTCATGGACATCCCTGCCCATGCCCGGGGGGTTGAAACCAAATGATCTTTAAGGTCCCTTCCAACCCAAACCATTCTGTGATCCTGTGATGGGGTGGAATTGACACTGATGGGACCACTCCACCCTTCAGGCCCTGGAGTACGTTGAGGCCAAGGACTGAGGAATTCTGTGACTTGCTTATGAACTCCAGCCTTCCAGGTTACGTGGCTCAACAGTCAGCTAACACCTGCAGCTCAAATACAAGATCTCAGCACTTCTGGGACCCTACAACATGGCACAGAATTAAATAATAATATAATGGCCAGTCTTCGCGAACGAAGATCCGGGGAAGGTCTTTACACAGAATTAATGAACAGGTAAAACTAGCTCCTGGGATGTCAATTTTCTCCTTGTCCAGCAAAGAGGCTGGACCTTGGAGCTCCCAGTCGCTGTGCCCACTAAACAGTGAGGGTTTGCACAAGTCTGGAAACCTCAGCTCCAGGCAGCATGCCAGACTGCAGCCAAACATATTTGTCTAAGTTGATATTTCTGTAATACATTTCAAAACATGACAAATCATTACTTTCTGATGTTTGGTATTCATATTTTTTTTCCTCTTTAAGCTTTCCAGGCGGAAATGGAAATTGCGAGTGCCACCATAGCAACTCAAAGCAATAATATAAATCTTCAAATAACAATTTAAATGAAGGATGTGTGAAGTATTTTTATTTTGTAATAAATTTATAGGTGTCAACTAGATCAGGGCTTCATTTCTAAACAGGTTTTGCTGTTTATTTAAAAAGACAATCCTTCACTTGAAAGAGATTATAATGTTAGCCTGGGACAAAACACTGAGGTTTAACAAAACATCACAAATCCATACTATTTATTTATATTAGAAAACTGCTCACTGGAACAGCTTAGGTTCCTAATTATCTATGTCACTTTTTACTCTTGGCTTTCTTATTCAAATTTAATAAGAAATTATGACAGAACCAAGACAGAATCTGTACGACTCAGGAAATCCTCACCCACTGTCACAAAACCAGGATAATTTCAAAGGTTATGAACAAGTGGGATTTTTAAAAGACTGACAATTGTTATATGCTTAAGGTCCAGTTTGAGACTATGCAGCATATACCTACAAGAGATTATAGTTTTTCACATACGTGGTTCCTCTGGCTGAGGTGATATCTCTCCAAATCAGGATAACACTCAGCTTGAAAGGGAATACAGTGGCACCCCTTCAAGCCAATGTAAGGGCCAAGTTGCAATTTGAGATGCTAAGCACGCACTGTTGGAACTTTTGGAAGGCTGACTTTCACGTATATTGTGCATTAAAGACTGAATCTGTATGCCAACCTCTAGCAAAACTGCCAAAGACAGCAGCATCAGTATCCAGAGGAGTTACGAGGAATCAAGGTTGTACACAGAATAAAAATAAATCCGAGTCATTGTTAAGCCAAATAACCCATTCCTTTCTGATTCCTTCATTTCTCATCAACATCTGCCTAAATGTATCTCCTTTACAATGAATTTGTTTCCTCAACATAAAAATAAATTTTAACAAGAACACCGAGATGTTTGTCAGCTTTCAGAGCAGGGAAAATCCATGTTGTTTAAAAAACAAGGCTTTTGCACATGCAAATATATTCACTCTGGACTTAAATATATCATAAGCATGGTCTTTAGCAAGGAAAAATGTCCAAATTTGATTATAAATAGATAATTAATTACAAAAGATCTATACCAGTCAACTGAATAGTTACCTTCTGTTGAAATACAAGTCCTTGGGAGTGACAAATGTCAACACATAACACAACTGAGGAGTGGGTGGTAAGCAAGACTAGATCCATCTGGCCTGCTGATGAGGAAGAAAGAGGGAGTGTGACCAGTAACACATATGCCAGGGCACATACTGGATGAGAAAATGTGAGTGTGGAGCTTCCCCAGCCTCATGCCCTTATGTTAACTTCAAATCTGGGTAACGTATGTTCCAGCCCTGCACATCGCTGCCCATATTTGTGCTCCATACGTAATCCCCCAGGAACACATGAGCATGACTTGGACTGGAGAAAGTGGGGTTCATGGGAAAATCTACTGAAATTAAACAGGGACAATAAATGAAGTTAGAAGTTGTTAACATTTGTTCCCAGGTATCCATAAATCCACCTTCTCACTTTTCCTATTCTCAGAACGTCTTTTTCTAATCCACGGCAGGTTTTCCAGTCCGTCTGACACACCTACTCACTGCTTTGCCTCTACCATAGGCTGGAAACTGAATCCTCTATCTATAGAACCCTAATTTGCTACACCTTCTGAAGATGATTTTGCATTGAGCTCAGGAAGCATGGATTTTATACGTGTTTTGATGAGCCATCAACTATTTTAGATACTGTTCACGCTCACCAACAGATTTCAAAATGAAACAAAATCTGCCTCTCATCACATGCACAACAGGATGTAACAGATGTCACAGAGAAACCAAGTAATAGCAGTTTTCATGGTTGAATTCAACAATTACCTCTGTGCTCCACTCTGTGGCCTCTGCCATAAAGCCCAATAAAAATGAGACAACTACCCCCAGGAGTCCAGTGTAAACTTTTATAAACAAAGTCTACGAAGACACAAGCCAGGAAAGCATCCAAATAGACATCTTTCATGCTAAAACCCACCTAAGAGTTAGGTTATATCTAATCTTGAACGCACTGTGTCCTGTTGGAGCAAAAAAGGCTGTACACTGCTGGAGAAAGAACAAAACTGATGTCTCTTCTGGGAAGAACAAAGAATATTGTGCCCATATTTATACTATAACCTCACTCTCATGTAGTATTTGCTGGCAGAAATGTATCCTGTTGGTAATTCCATCACTGACCACTTGCAGCCAGTACGAACACACTGTAAACTCCCACTTACAAAACAATAGCATTTGGCCGCTCCTTCCCAAACCCTCTCTAGATGAAAAGCCCAATGAAGATCCTTTTCTTCGGCTCATTGCACAGGAGTTGGACATGGCTTTTCTGTCCCTGTGTGTCATGGGTTTGCCTAGGGGACAATTTTTTACCACACCCCCACAAATTACTCTAGGGTGAGAGAAGTTTATGCAGACAAAGAGATCCGATTGGGGAGAAAATAATATTAGGAT